>BSBM01000275.1:3685000-4180000 GCA_027924585.1 Larix kaempferi | reverse complement strand
TCACTTACATAATTAAAAACAAATAAAAATTAAACATTTAATTTTGGAGAAATAGTGTTGCACTAGTGCTACAGATTCTATACATGTCTACCAATTTTTGTAGCTTGAAACTGTCATTAAGGCACTGAAAGGCTGTAGCCACAAAAACATATACCTTATCATTTACAAAAAAAATAAAAAGTAACTGTTAGAAAACATGAAATTTGGCATAGTTATGTAAATTTTCAATACTTAAAACTTATACATTCGGAAACGTGACTCAATTTCCTATGTTTCATCTTTTTTACTCGATGCAATAAGTATCTCAAAAAAGCCAAGTAAGTTGAAGGTTTCCTGACTTTTCAGTTTTCCATTGCATCTAACGCGCCAAAAGTGACCCTCATTAGCTTACACATGCCCCAAAATTCTTGTAGCATAAATTTTCTCTAATTTTCTCCTATGGAATGCATTCCCATGGATTCCTTTTATAGGCCAAATGGAAGCCAAGAAACATCTATATCAAAATGTGAACACTCATTCCTTTGAACTGGTTTCCCAAGTACATGAGAGGGGCTATTCAATGCTCCCAAGAATGTGAGGAGTCCTAGTCGAATTTTGGATCCAAGAGAGCCATTTTGAGCCTTCAATTGACCGTGGAAGTAAGTGGTCCCGCCATTTTGATAGTTGCGCAGGTTTCGAAGGAAATCCTACACGGGTAACTGAATAGGAAGGTCGCATTAATTAGCATTGGTTTTCGGTGCTTTTCAATTTTCTGTACTCACTGACTTTAACATTTTGGGGCTCAAAATATTTCTTTTGGATCTGATGAGGATGTCTTCGACACGCTGCATTATGTATGTTGATGACGCCTTTATGTAATATTAGTTGAAATGTCGCATGTAGGAAAATTTTAAGCATTAATAGACATGTGTAGAAATCGTGATGAAATATTTATGTCACTCTTTCACCCCAGTGGATACATTTCCCATCTCAGGGGTGGCCTCTCAACAGAAATAGTATATGTCGGATAGAGTGCCTATGGTTGGGAAGGATTGTTGCAGTTGCACATTCAGTCACCATGAGAATTAATTCAAGATCATTCAAGATAAGTGCTTACTTTATGTTATGTCCTTGTCATTCAAATATGTTTAATTAATTTGAAATGTATAAGTGTTTTTTATTTATTTTTAATGATACTTAGTCATGTATGGTTAAATCATTGATGGACATACAATGAATGTGATGCCAAAGTTAAACAAGAAAGATGAATAATGCATACTTGTAGGAATGATACAATATCTTCATTTAATGAGAATAAAATGTAAGATGAATGATGCATGTTGGTAGGAATGCTTATGCAAGTAAATTGTTGTGTCATTATAATTGTTGGCTTGCATCAGTGAACAACTAAAGAGGCATTTGATATTCCCAGTAATCTTGCAATAGTTGTAACTAATTAGCTAGCCATTATGTTGTAAACAATGAACTAGGATGAATTAATATATATTAGAAAGGTGAGTAAATATGTTGTTATGGCTCTACCTTATTACATGGATAATTATGATTGATAATGTGTCCACCGCTTTTAAAAAGAATTGTTACCACACATGTATGAATTATGTGACCAGGAATGAATGGTTGAGATCTTAGTTGACATCACTCTTGATGTACGAAGTTAGATGAAGGTTGCCTAATGTTGATTAGAATTTATGTTATCGATTGTATGTAGAAGGTTTGAAGTTTATAATGAAAAGTTAGTGATTTTATGACAACCTTGAGTTGTGATCTCACCTAAATGATTAGTCTTTATAACTATTGATATGAATGGTGAACTCATTGGTGATGTATCAATATTTCAATACTAAGATTTAGATTC
The DNA here is from genome assembly GCA_027924585.1 of Larix kaempferi. Taxonomy (NCBI): domain Eukaryota; kingdom Viridiplantae; phylum Streptophyta; class Pinopsida; order Pinales; family Pinaceae; genus Larix; species Larix kaempferi. The sequence continues at coordinate 4,178,145 of BSBM01000275.1, read as the reverse complement.
TTTCATTAAAATATCCTTACACTTGATGTGCATACTCATAAATGGTATTATAGCCCTCAAGATTATAATTATAATATTTATTTATAGCAATGGATAATTTGACTGTATTACATATTTATTATGTGAAGAAGCATGATTGGTAAGCAATGTGGTTTTAACATCTTACTTAATTACATGTGGAGTATTAGACAATGAATGGTTATGAAAGAAGGTCCTTCACATGCAAAGAGACACAAGAACTCTTGTTGTATGTTCTACATAGTTTAATCCCTATGAATGATTATGTGTTAGCATCGTTCATGCATTTTAATTATTAGTTTTCCTACACGTGTAGTGTTTCATCGTGTTAAGAAGATAGAGGGAAAAAAAGTATACCCCATATTCCAAATGGTTATTGAGGGTAATGGGTATGTTACACTACTCCAAGGAGGATAATATCTCATCTAATGAAAGTGACAATGATGAAATGGAAGTTCTCTTCATGGGCCTAGAGATGTAGGGTCATCATTTATAATGAAAAATGAACTTCAGAAATTGATGGGGAAGTATACCTTAAAGGAGAACTTATTTGTGCAGTAAATGAAATAGAGAGAATTAGAAAGAAGATACTATCATTGAAATAAAAGGTGAAAGAATATGAAAAGAAATACCAAAACTCAAAAGGAGATATACCACTCAATATCAAGGAATCAGAAAAGACCATCAATAATATGAAAACTCAACTACAAGAAGAAAAAATTATTGAAGAATCAATGACAAATCAACTTAGTGAAATGAAAGAAAGGTGTGGAAATATTGAATAAGAATTTGTTCTCTTGAAGAAGGAACTGAGGAAAACCATTGATCAACTGAAGTTTGGAAAGAGTACTGAAATTCTAGAAAACATCCTCAACTGTCAAAGGTTTCCTAGCAATAAGACTGGGATTGGCTATAATAAGAATCAAATTACTTCTAATGAACATTAATTTATATAATACAGAAAAGTGAAGAAGAGCCAAAGAGTTACACAATTTCTCTTAAAGACCTCACCAAGAATGAAGAACATAGCATGAAAATAAATAATCATTAGGAGAAGCATGTCTCCTTCCAAAAAAGGGATGAGTTCAGAAATGTCATGGAATCAAGAAGATCATTTCCAATCAGGTATCAACATATCTTTCTTAGATATTGTTTTTCTTGCAACAATTTTGGTCATAAAGCAATGAATTGTAGAGCTTATGCAAAATATGATCACATGAGAAATAGAGGTGTTTACAATACTCCAAAGCAAAATTATGTGAACAACAAAACTAAATTTTTCTGTGGATATAGAAACTACAATTATTTGCTCCATTGCTTAATTACAGCATTGAGTGTTATAAATGTAACAACCTTGGCCACAAAGCTAGTGAGTGCATAAGCTTATTGAAATATCCTATAGAATAAAATGTTCTTAAGAAAGAACCCACTAATCTATGGAAAAGGAAACAAGAAGAGAAGGATGAGGAAGTATGTGACTTAGCTCTGTATGCTCAAAATAAAGGAATTCAATGGTATATTGACATCATATGTTCAAAGCATATGATTGGGAATCATAACAAATTTATCAGTGTAAAGAAAGAAAAAGGAAGTAGTGTTACCTTTGGAGATAATGCCTCGGCCAAGATAATTGGAAAAGATATAGTTGGTCTTGGAGATGAAAGAACTAAAGAAGAAAATTTATTGCTTGTTGAGGACCTGAAGCATAATATTCTTAGTGTGAGTCAAATGTGTGATCAAGGTCTTACTCTCACCTTCAAGTCCCAAGAATGTGATATAAGAAAAGAAAATTCAGGTAGATTGGTGGAAATAGCAAAAAGAACTCCAAATAATGTATACATTCTAAATGGACCAACAAAATAAAAATGCTACATGGTACAATTAGATGAAATTTCGTTGTGGCATAGAAGAATGGGACATATGAGTTTTGAAAACCTAGTGAAAGTTAGTAAAAATCAAGTAGTGACAGACATGACAAATATTATAAAACCTCTAGATTATGTTTGCAAACAATGTCAACATGGGAAGCAAACAAGAGTGAGTTTCAAGACAAAGGAATATTCAACCTCAAAGCCATTGAAACTTGTTCATACTGATCTATGCGAACCAACAAGGTCGAACATTCTGCAAGGTAACTATTATTTTATGTTTCTCATTGATGATTATACAAGAATGACTTGGGTTTCCTTTCTCAAACACAAATCAGAATCATTTGATAATTTCAAGGCTTTCAAAGCACTAGTTGAAAATAAAACTGGTATGAAAATCAAGTGTCTGAGATCGGACAATGGAGGAGAAACTACATCAGATGAATTTGATGAATTTTGTGAGACTCATGGAATAGGAAGACACTTTTCAGCTACAAGAACTCCCTAACAAAATGGAGTAGTATATGAAGAATAGATCTATACAAGAAACTACTAGGACAATGTTGAATGAGGCCAAGCTCCTAGACATATTTTGGAGAGAAGCAATTTATACAATTGTTTACATTCTAAATAGAGGACAACTCAGAGTAAACAATGACAAGACACCATATGAGTTATGGAAAAGCACACCAAAAACACTCAATCATTTCAAATTCTTTGGGATTAAATATTACATTAAAAGAGATGATGATGCTTGGGAAATTTTGACTCCATAACTGATGAAGGTATATTCCTTGGTTACTCACCTACAAAGAAAGCTTACATGTGCTATAATTTGAGATCAAGCAAAATTGTTGAAAGTTCCAATGTAAGAGTAGATGACATAAAGTCCAAAAGGATCAGATTTCAAATAAATAAACAATCAAAAGAAATAAGATACAGAGAAGAGGAAGAATAAAATGAGATAGAGAATGAATGAGGAGAAGAAGTGGAAGAAGAAACCCGAAGACAAGATACAAAGACACCATCAAGGAATGTACAAATTAGCACAGGTGTTCAGACAAGAATAAAATTAGCAAGTTCACCAAAACATGAAAGTCTCTCCTTGCTATCCAAAATAGAACCCAACAAATTTGTAGAAGCAAGTAAAGATGAGGGTTGGATTGTTGCTATGAATGAAGAACTGGACCAAATTGAGAAGAACCAAACTTGGGAACTTGTTCCTAGACCAAAAGACAAAAATGTGATAGGTACAAAGTGGGTGCTCAAGAATAAGCTAAATGAAAATGGACAGATAACAAGAAATAAGGCAAGGCTAGTGTGTAAGGGGTGTGCGATTCTGAAGAAACTTTTGTTCATATGGATAGACTAAAATCCATTAGAATGTTCTTGGCATTTGCATGCTACAAGAATTTTAAATTCTACCAAATGGATGTCAAGTCAGCATTTTTAAATGGAGACTTAGAAGAAGAGGTGTATATTGAGTAGACTGAAGGGTTTCAACTATCAGAAGACAAAGACCATGTATGCATATTAAAGAAAGCACTTGATGGTCTAAAGCAAGCTTCTAGAGCTTAGTATTCAAGTCTTGACAAATATCTACAAAAATAAGGTTTCAAAAGAGGAGTTATAGATAGTAATATCTACATCAAACTTGAAGACGAAATATGATTATTATTGTGTTTTATGTAGATGATATAATTTTTGGAAGTAACACTGGCAGTTTGAGTAAAAAATTTGTAGAAGAAATGCAGAAAGAGTTTGAGATGTCCATGCTTGGTGAATTATCATTCTTTCTAGGACTGCAGATTTCACAAACCAACAAAGGCATATTCATATCTCAGAACAAATACATCAAGGAGATGTTGAAGAAATTCAAAATGGAATATTGCAAAACTGTTAGCACTCCCATGATAATAGGCTACAAATTAAGAAAAGATGATGAATCTTTGGAAGCAGATAAAAAATTATACTAGTCAATGATTGGCAGTTTGTTATATTTTACAACATAAAGACCAAATGTTATGCAAGCAATAGAACTAGTTGCAAGATTCCAACTTGTGCCAAAAGAAACACATATGTAGGCAATTAAAAGAATCTTCGTATATCTAAAGGCATGTTGGACTTTGGTCTATGGTATCCAAGAAGTGAAGACTTCACTTTAAAGGCATATATTGATGTAGATTGGGAAAGCAATATTGATGGGGAAAAAAGTACAAGTTGAGGAGAATTCTTTTTGGGAAATTGTTTAGTATCATGGTTGAGTAAGAAGCAATCTTCAATCTGTTTTTCCATAGCTGAAGCTGAGTACATTGCAGCAACATGTTGTTGTACACAATTCATTTGGATTAAGCAAATAATGCAAGACATTAAGGTAGAATACAAGCATCCATTATCTTTAATGTGTGACAACACTAGTGCCATAAATATCTCAAAGAACCCTGTTATGCACTCAAAAACAAAGCATATCCCAATCAAGTATCATTTTCTAAGGGAACGGGTTACATGACAAACTGTCAAATTTGAATATGTTATTGTTGACGCAGCGTCTATCGACAGGGGTTCACTTCACATTGTCACCAACCAACTATCAACCTAAACTCCCTTATATACCGACCCGGAAAGGTGTAACCCTTTCCAGCAACACTTGCGGATCAAGTGAAGTCTCACCCGAGATGGATAAGGGGGATGTTGGAACCAAGTTTCCGCAGTGAAGTTGAGGATATGCTTTCAACACACATTACCCTTGCAATAACCAAATATTATAATATTCGTAGCATGCTATTAACTTATCATCCGCACTTTAAGTCATTCGCAAAGTTTCAACAAACATTCGGAACAACTATTCGACATACTTATTCAGATTAGCATTACTTCTTAAACCTACAGCATATTCACATCAATCAATATAAAATATTCACATAACATACTTCACATTCATCATCGCATCATTGCATAAGAATAAAGATAGAGATTACACCATAACCAAACATCTTCATTCATTCACCAACCCTGTGGAATGAACCTCGTAGAAACTGTCAATACACCATGTTGCGGATACAAAAAAAACCCGAAAGATATGATCTATCATCCAAAACTCCGATTCCCTTAGGCTTACAATCCTACTCTATTTATATGCTTCTATTTGATTACAAAATGGTCCACATGACCGACTTAACTAATCTAACAATTCTTGTGCTTCCGCAAACGTCGCGAATGGTCCTTCTTTCGCGGAATGACCCTTTCGCACCTGTCGGCTTCCGCACTTCCTGCAGATCTATCCCGTGCCAACAGGCCCCCAACACAAACTTGTGGCTCATCCCAAGCCACCTCAGCTGGACATTGCTGGTTTTTACTCATCCTTTGCTGTGTTTTGTTTCTGGAACTGGTTTTTCCATCTGGAGCTCCCTGTTGTGTACTTCTCAACTCTGGTCATCTATCATTGGCTTGCTATCATGTACTTCTCAAAATCTTACGGGGATCGGTCAGCTTACTATCATGTACCTCTCAAAATCATCCTCCAGTATCTGGGAACCTGATGCAGACTGAGGAAAAGTTGACAGACAGCGCTGAGGTGCGAACCAGGCTAACTGCTCGGGCACATCTGTTTCGCACCTAGGATCGCTTCCTATTGGGACCAGGGGGCCACCACCCCTGTTAATCTGGTGGTCACTGGGACCATGAAGCTTCAAACTACCACCACATACCTAGACATATCGGATGATACTTCACCTCTGTGACACTCGAGTGCCCACGCCTCTTCCTGTTCAAGGTGCTCATGCACACTCATCATTCGGGCTCGCAGCACACTTGGTGTGCTACCGCACGAAATGAAATGGATCATTTCCACCGCCTCATTGGAATTCCTAGCTTATCCAATTACCTGACCTACTCATAGCATGTATTTCTCTCGTCTGGTAAATACCTCTTTGCTAGCCTCTAGTGTCTATATTTATGCATTTCCATCTTCCAGGATTCCTACCTCAGAAATCATTCACAAATCTGTTCACCTAATGCGTTGGTTCTGTCATCATTTGTTTCCTGCATGTTGAGACCGGACTTCCTACATGCGTGATTAGCGACCATATTTCTCCCAGCTTCCCTTTGTTGCAAAACCATGCGAATCGTCACCCATGGTGCCACCGGCTATGGTGCCACAGTGTGTTTCCATGTGCCAACCATGCCTGGCCTCGGCGCAAATCCAGGCTAGCTAACGATCATACCTACCAAAAAGACCGATCATCTGAAAGAGTCCCATCTGCTGACGATCTGGAATGATTGCTGATTTGACAGGGTCGCGACCCTGAAGCTATCGCAACCCGAACCCCAAACTCCAATGAGACCACTCTCGCTTGCACATTCTCTTTCGACTGGTGTGCCATCCTGCCACCTGGTATCCTGTATTTTTTTTATTTTTATTTTTTTCACCATTGGTCCTCATCCACTCTACGTCGGATCATGGTGATAGGGCGTCAGCCTATTCCCATTGACTAATTTAGGTAACAGTACTCCATCCAGACTTTGTAACTGTATTGCGCCTCCGTTGGTGACAAAATTGATAACATATGGTCCCAACCAGTGCATTTGCAACTTACCGGGGTGTTTCGCAAACTTACTGTCATGCAACAGAACTGTATCCCCATTCTGAAAGTGTTTTGACTTGACGTGGCATTCGTGCCACACCTTCTGGCGGTCTTTTTCTACTTTCTGATGGAACCCTGCGATGAATCGATCTTCGTCATGCTGTATTAGTTGTGTCAACCGTTCCTCCATCACACCATCATCGCTCATCCCTGTTACTGCTGCAATGTGCAAGCTCAATACTATGTATTCCATCGGCATAACTGCTTCCTGGTCGTAAACAAGCTTGAATGGGGTCTTTCCAGTTAGTCGTTTACATGTGGTGCGATATGCCCAAAGGACCGCTGGGATTTTTAGGTTCCAATCGTCACGGTTCATATTGCATACCTTGGTGAGGGCATGCTCCAGTATCTTGTTGAACACCTCAACTATCCCATTTTCTTGCGGGTGGTAAGGTGTACTCTTCTTGTGTTGGATTTGAAACTCTTCTATCATTGTGGCAATTGTTTGGTTGACAAAGTGCATCCCTTGGTCTCTTAACAACACTTTTGGGCACCCAAACCTAGTGACCACATCGTCAAGTAGGAATCGTGTTGCAATCGCAGCAGAACAATCTCTTACCGATGTAGCTTCCGCCCAACGCGTCAGGTAGTCTGTCGCAGTGATGATGTAACGCAATCTTGTTCTCTTCCCGGGTGGGTTGATGGGTCCCACAAAATCAACATCCCATTTGTCGAAGGCCTGCAGCGTTACTTATGGAACTAATGGCATTTTGTCTCAACGTGAGGGCTTTCTAGTTCATTAGCATACATCGCAGTTCTTGGCATAGTCCGTAGCATCTCCATGCAAAGTTGGCCACCATAGCCCTGCTCGAAGGATCTTCATAGCAGTCGCTCGTCCACCATAGTGTCCCCTAGCAACTCTGTCATGAGCTTCTGACAGAATCTGCTCATGTTCATGAGGAAGGGTGTACCGTCGCAAAATCTCATCTGGGCCCATTTTGTATAATTCCCCTACAATTAACCGGAAGTCTGCAGCTTGGAAAACTAGCTGCTTCTTTTGGTTGGTAGTGAACTCAGCCAGTGCCTCCTCTGTTGCTAAAAATTGAATGATTTGTTCGTAGTGGTTATCGACCATGCCAATCCTAAAAAACTGAGCGTCTGGCAATCCTTCATCGATGCTCCTTGGTTCTTCCCCTGACTCTATTCGTGAGAGATGAACAGGTCCCGCATTCAATCATCCTGGATTTACGATAATCTCAAAGTCAAACTCCTGAAACAACAATAACCAGCGACATATCTTCCCCCCCAACACAGGATTGTTCACCAAGTATTTTAGCGCGGAATGATCTATGAACATCTTGAAGCGGCCCCCTAAGAGTTAATGCCAGAATTTCTGCAAAGCATAGACCATCGCCAACCCTTCTCGCTCGGTGGTCATGTAGTTCTTCTCTGCAGTGGACAATTTTCTACATGCGAAGGCTATCGAGTGGTCAATGTCGTCGGTTCCTGGATGGGCCAAGATAACACCAAGTGCGACTAATGGCGCATCAACGTGTACATGAAATTCTTTTATCCAATCCAGAAATGCAAGGATTGGTGCTGCGACCATTTTCTCTTTCAGTATGTCCAGGCTTTTCTGACATTCCTTAGTCCATTCAAACTTAGCATCCTTCTTTAGTAACTTCTCCATGGGTGCGGTGATGGCTACATATCCTCGAATGAATTTCTTATAGTAACCTGTGTGTCCCAATTTCGCTCATAGTTGCTTGGTCATCGTTGGTGGTGGGAGGTCGACAATGATGGCAATCTTCGCCGGATCTACCAACATTCCTTCTCTGTAGAAAATGTGTCCCAACAGGATGCCGAACAAAGCACAGAAGATATACTTCTTGAGGTTCAGGGAAATTTGTTGCTGTCGACAGCGTTCTAGCATGAGTCTTAAGTTCGCGACATGATCCTTGACTATCCCATATACCATCCAATCATCCATGTAGACGGCGAGAAACTTATGAATATAATCTTTGAATGCCGCTACCACTATTCTGGAAAAGTGTAGCTAGGGTTTTACCCCTAGCTTGTGCAAATGAGCACCTACTAAGGAGAAGGGACTCCTTAGTAGCAGTTCAGTAAATGGAAATTATTATGCTAAAACAGAAATGTAAATTACTCTAAACATGTGCATGAAACAGAAAAAACAAGATGTAAATAATGGCTTTTGTATTAATTCTACCTCCAATGTGAAGGTTGGTGAAGCTCTTGCAATGCTCCAAGAGGGTTGCTCCAAGCTCCAACTTGCTCCTTCTCTTTCTCCAATGGTGGAAATGGGCCAAAAGGGGCTCTCAAGGTGAAATTAGTTCAATGGTGAACTAGGGTTTCGAGAGAGATTTTGGCAGAGTAAGGGTATACTTGATTGTGGATGTGAAATAAGGGGTCTCCATCACCTATTTATAGTTTTTTGGTGGTGGAGTGCTGGCCCATGGTTTTGGGAACCATATGGTTTAGGGCAGCTGTATAGGGTTTTTTCCTCCTTTTCCTCATTATTTTATATTTTTTCTTCCCTTTTTAGGGGGTTTTTGCTAATTTAGAGGAATTTTGGATATTTTTGAAGGAAAAAATGGGTTTTTTAGCCTTTTTTAGGCTTTTTTGATGGTTTTGTGGCCTTTTGGAGGCTTTTTAGTGGGATTTTTAGGGTTTTTAAGGGAAATATGGTAGGAAAATGGACAAATGAGCCATGTAATGGGGTAGATGAGGTAGTGAACACTTTTTGGGTGTTAGCAGATTGCCCCCTGATGTGCGAGGACAGGAGCTCATCGTATGGCCGATGGACATCATAAGTCATGTATGGTTTTCCTGGGGTGTGGAGAAGAGAAGAAACAAACTGAAGCTCGGAACAATGATCCTGAACAAACTGCAAGAACTAAAAGTACATAACCTCAATAATGGATGAGGAATCATCTGATCATATGGACGAGGTGGGCATTCCCATGCTCGTATTAGGATATAACATAACAACAACAATGGGGTCCAAAATATGGGGACCTAAAATATATATGACCTCAAATACTGATTGGGGAATAATCTCAATATATGGACGAGGCGAGCATACCCATGCTCGTATCAAGATACATAATAAGAACTGTGAGGCCCAAAAAGAGGGACCTGTAAGATACATAGAGAACCACTGTGTACAACATAAGAGTACAGAGGGGACAACAAATCTGGGACATACTGCTGGGCTGACCATGTGTAAGATGAAGAACTGGTGCACTGGAATGATGACAGTGCTACTGAATGTGGTACTAAAGGAACTGATGAGCTGCTGGATCAGAGTGACAGGGGTCATACTCTCAATGGTACACTGAACTGGAACTGATCTGGGACGGAACTGGGTACTCAAGGAAGCATAGAACTGGATGGCTTCCGAATACAATCGCCAACGTAGCCTGGACATCCATGGGAACATATAACTGGGCATTCCGAAGTGACTCACCAATGTGCTAGAGTCGGGGGAAAGCCGGGGTCTTCGACAAATAATGGAAGGGATATAAATCCTGCGCGATTCTCAACGATGTGATCAAGGTGCTGAGGTCGAGCATGTGAGAAACAACCATTCGGAGAGGCAATGATGAATCCTCCCAAAATGGTCCGTAGGCACTCACCACAGATGGTGATGGGTCCAAGGCGCAGGGGCCTCTGGGTCTATCCTCTAGAATACAGGGGCTGTCGTCAACAGAGGGAGACCTGCAACTATCAAGGCAATGATGTTTCCTTGACAGGAGCGCAAGGTGGAAAACCGAAATGTGATAGTATTGATGGCAGGACTGACAAACTGGGGGGATAACTGGGCAAGTAGAGGGGGTGGACTCAAACTTCCTTTGTTCAAAGTATGATGACGGGGATGATCGGGCAGCATATGAAACTGACTGAGGGGAAAGGGATCATAGCTATAATGGATCAAGGGTGGTGACTGGGCTGAGGGAGACTCAAGCTGGTATAATATGGCAGGAGACTGCAGAATACTCTGAACAAAGGCGACCTGATTGGGGGTGTTGCCAAGATGATCAATCATAGTGCCAGGAGGCACGGGGGGGAACTTCTTCATGGGTTAGGGAACTAAAAGAAGTGTGTAAAATGGTCCTGTCGTGTGGATTTATACGAGCCCAGGACAGTTCATGCTCGTGGTTGCTTTCAATTTTAAGGAGTCTGAAAGTAATAAGAAGACTCTGAAGTAATAGAATGGTACTGTCGTGTGGATTTGTACGAGCCCAGGACAGTTCATGCTCGTGGTTTCTTTCAATTTTAGAGAGTCTGAAAGCAAATAAGAAGACTCCAGGGGGTTGCTTTTTCGTGTGTTTAGTCTCCAAGGCCCAAAGAAGCATAAAAGGATACAATGAAGAACTCTTCTAGCCGGTGTGACTAGAGTATTCCTTTTTCGTAATTAGTCTACCAGGTCCGGAAAAGGGTTAAACTTATACCAGATAGACGCCCTTTCAGGTGCTTTAACGAGCATGAAAGGAAGCAAGATTGCTCGGTGATCTTTTCATTCTTTTAGGAGTCAGAAAAGAGCTTAACAGAAAATCCCTAAGTGTCTTTTTCGTAAAGGGCTTGTCCGGCCCGAAAAAGGGATAAAATTATACCGAACAAAAGGAATGGCCAGGCAAGGAGGAAGTGTTCAATCAAGGAACAGTAATGATGACCAAGAACGAGGGTGGGGGGGAACACTAATGGGCCTCCTTGCGGGGTAATTGAAATGGTGGCAAAATAACGAAACATTTGCAGTATGACAGGAGTGGATGGCTCATGTAAAAATGTGGAACAATTTGATGGCGGCCGATGTGGCACGCAAATCGAGGCAGCAAGGTGTCAGGACACAATGTTGAAATTGTACCAAGTGAGAGCGAGAAATGATCTCAAGCATCATCACGAGCTCAAAAAAATGAATCCGGCGATGTAAAGGGTGTCAAAAATGGAGAACGGCCGAGGTGGCACGCAAAACGAGGCGACGGGGGGCGTTTTGGAAAAAATACCCAAAAAATATGAGGGTGAGAGCGAGAAATGATCTCAAGCATCCTCGCGAGATCAGAAAAATGAATCCGATGATGCAAATGGTGCAAAAAACAGAGGTCATAAGGACTCCGGAATGGTCAAAGAAAATAACTATGCGTATCAAATAAAATATGTACAAGTGACACATGACCTCAAAAATGGTTGAGATCACAAATGTAAAAAAGTGAGCAGGGTTAATGACCTGCCCCCCATGCTATGTGCATGGGGTTTGTGATTGTGGATCACATATGTGTTGGTTTGAACGATGGGTTCATTGATGTGGTGAGATAGATGTGATGGGGAAGGTTCAAAATGATTGATCATGCCCCCTATCCCAGGGTCTAGGGAATCTATTGTGTCAATGTGGTGCTCTATAATAGCGGGTTCCAGACCAGGCATTTCGGTATAGGACCAGGCAAAGACATCACAGAACTCTCTGAAGAGTTTTTTATATGCCTCAATCTCTTGCTCACTACAGGAGGCTATTAAAGTTATGAGTTCAGGTGGACTTCCTGGGGCAGCGATATCAATTTGGATGACAGGTGAGATGTTGGCCATGTTACCCTCCTCGAATGCGTCAGGAGCAGGAATAGGATCCTTGAACCAGTCGACCTTGGTGGGAAGGAAGTCTTTGGATTCAACCACAAATTGGGTGGCGGTGCTAGAGGAAGATGCTTCTGGGAGGAAATACGAACGATGGTGCATGTCATCCTAGGGATACTCCGGGGCAGTAAGTGCCTCAAGAATCTCCTCATCATAACGGAAAGTCAGAGTCGTCAAATTGGTTGACGAGGGAGTGGTGGTGGAAGAGATCATATAAATGGTATTAATCTCTCCAAAAGGGGATGAGACCGGGGGGTGGATCTCCTCAATGGTGGGTGGTGCCGTCTCGAGATCCAGATTGTTCATCTCATAAAGAGTTGCTCTGTAATCAGGGAGATCGAGACAGTGATGGGAGTAATGCCCATAAACACCGCATATGGCACAGGGGTGGTTGGTACGCAGGGATTTATCTTTAGGCTTGGGGGTGGGGTCGAGTTTGACAACGGGAATATTGGGGTCGTCGTCAAGCATTTGCATGTGTTCCTGTAATGCGGGTAATTGAGGACATTGGTGAGTCGGATGACCTAACTCATCGCACAATGAGCATTTGGGAGGAGCACAAAACACTGGGGGGTTTTTGACTGTCTTGGGAGGTGGTACAGCAGTGTAAGGTTGGGGGTCTCTGCCCCCAGTGGATTTGGGAGCTGGAGGGAGATTCGTGGAGGACGAAGGGGTAGCGACACCGGGGGGTGGCTGAGTGGTAGTAGCCATGGGTTGCACCGGTTGGAGGACGACGCTTGGTGTCGGCGGGGGAACGGGAGGCGAAAGGTACCAGACGGGTAATCCCAAGGTTAACCCCGGGAGGCTGAGGGTAGCCATAACCAGGGCGCTTACTACTCCCGATGGAGGGACTAGGAAGGGGATTGTGTGCATAGGTGTAACACCAATGTGGCTAGGTACCAATGGTGGTTTAGGCAACAAGGGTGGTTGATTGTTAGGTGTTTGGTTATCGTGGGACAAGGTACATAAGTTAGACACGTTGGGCGTAGATGCCGGGGGAGGAATGGATTGGAAGGTGGAGGTCATCAGCACGTCTGAGTAAACTCCGGGCCCCGTAGAAAAAACAAACGAGGTGGTTGTACTAGAAACAGGTTGCTCAACCATGGGGAGAACATTTTCGGGTGCCGCGGGGGCGTTGGGATCATAGTAGGTGAGTTGGTCAACCTTGACCACGCGTCCCTCATGGGGGAACATCATGGTGCAAAAAATGGAAGAGGCAACCGCCCGCATGGCATACATGTAGCTGCGGCCAAGTAAAAGGTTATAATCCAATTGCGCATTGATTACCTTGATGTCAATGAGTATGGTTTTGCCACCTAACTGGACGGGGACATTGGGTAGGAGGCCTTGGGGCTGGGCCGAACGACCGTCGTAGGCGCGTAATGCAGTGGTGGACTGCTGGAGAGTAGGGGATCCCAATTTCTGCCATACGAATGTAGACATAACGCATGTGGAGGCACCTTCATCGATGATGCACCGATGGATGACAAGATTCCGAACGGAAACAGAAACTTGGAATGCTAGGGTGGAAGGAAGGCAGGGTTCGGACTGGTCCAAATCAAATGCCATCAAATTCAAATCGTTTGGGTCAATCGCCCCAATGGCTGAGAGTAAAGTCTTGCGTTGGGAAGGGCAGTTTTTCAAGACTTCTAATGCAGACATGGATGCGGGAGATTGGGCGAAGTCATCTACAATGTTGTAGTTTGACGCAGCGCGCGCGTTAGGGTTATTGTTGATACAGCGAAGTGCGAAACGAGGTGCTTTGGGAGCATCGTCTAGTGGAGGTGGAGGTATACGTAACGCTTGATCAGTGGGATGAGCGTTAGTGGGTTTATCAATGGGAGGTACTTCAGAGGTGGAGCCATACTGGTTTCGACGGGTCTGAAGGTTGACATCAGTGAAGGACATCATCAGCAAGTGGTGGGTCCCTAAGTCAAACATGGGTTGATCAGGGGCGACGTAAGTGATTTGTTGTTGGGGTGGCGCATTGGCTTGAGGGGGAGCCAACGGCTGAGTGTTCACTACGCCTTGGTTTGGTAAGGGGTTTTGCAGCACCAAAGGTGGCTGCTGAGGTTGTGGGGGGTTGGGCGGTGCTTGAGGAGCTGCATGCCCTTGGTGATGGGCATCATCAACCCAAAGTTGCCGAGCTCGCTCCAAGTGTGGGAAAGCATGTGTGTAGTGGCCATAGACCCCGCAAATAGAACAAGGATGGTTTGTTCGCAAATTGGGGTTTTTAGCCTGCTTGGGCGGGCGATCAGGGTTTTGGTTAGCAGGGGCCACATTATTATTGTCGGGGGGATTTGGAGGTTGACCAGCTTGGTCTGTAGGTTGGTTGTTCCCACGATTACGGCCCTTGCCACGGTTTTGTTGGCCCTGGTTACATTGGTTGTTTTGGTTTTGCTGCGGGTTTTGTTGGGCGTAAACTTGCCCTTGGGCAGCAGGTGGATTCTGAGGTTGCGCAGGTGCTGGAGCAGGCTGCGGTGGATGATATGTAGGTGGAGGCTGCGTAGGTGCAGCAACTTGAGGGGGTTGCTGATATGTCTGTGGAGCAGGTTGTGGGTTTGCCGCAGGGGCTGCCTGTGGCGGGTAATAAGCGGGTTGGGCTTGTGAAATCGCAGGAGCTGGTGCAGCCTGCTGGTGGTAGTAGGGCTGAGGTGCGACGGGTGGGGCATAAGCGGGAGTCACATGACCGAAGCACTGAGGTGGACATGAGGGTCCATGGTGGTGGTGATGTGTCATGGGAGCATATGAGTTGGTTGCTCCAGACTGTGAGGTATCCCACGAAAGGTTGGGGCCAGGGTTAGGACGTGCTATGGAAAATGGTTGGGAATGCGAAGACACACAGCCAATGATGTTGTCTGCAGCATAGGATGCCCCCGGTGCATCGTGCTGGGAGGAATCTCTGTGAGGGGCGTCAGGTATAATGGTATAAAGATAACCCGACTGGGCGTAAATGAGGTCAAATTGTTGGGCCTTAAGGATGGCCTCTTCTTCAGACTGGGGTCTTTCTGATGCCACATCCTTAGCGATGACAGGGAGAAGGGACTTGAGGAACCAATCTAGGAAGATACGATCGTCTAATTTGATCTTGCATAAGCTACGGCGTCGATGCCACTCATGAATGTGGTCCGTGATGTGGGTAGCCGTGTTTTGTCTGCAGGATAGGAGGATCTCAACGCCCGTGTCATAGCGGACAGGTAACTGGAAGAACTGCAAGAAGGTCGAGGCAAGGGAGGCAAAGGTGGCATGGGTCCCATGAGGTTGCTCGATATACCACTTGGCTGCAGAGCCAGTGAAGGTGCGCTGTAACAGACGGAGACGAATAGAGTCGTCCACTATGGAGTTGGAGGAACACCATAGATGGAAGGACATAATATGGTTTTGTGGGTCCTCACCTGCCTTGCCCTCGAACTTAGGGATGTCAGAGGGGAGCTTGGTGGGCATGTGAGGCCATGTCGGGTCGTGTCGGATAGGGTCGTTGGTTAATATGGCTAGGTCGGGCAGGTTGAGGCTAGCCATGAATGGCAAACTGGAAGAAGGATGTGACACAGTAGTGGGTTGGACCAAATTGGGGCCAATGCCCCCAAGTGGAGGGGCAATATTGGGGATGTTGCCCCCAAGTGGGGGAGCTAAGGTGGTATAGGATGGTCCTACACCACCATGGGTAGTGTGAGCCACTGATGGAGTGGGGATAGGTATTCCAGCGACGGGAATAGGTGCGGTGAGGGGAACGGTAGATGGGGGCCCCATTGAGGGCATACCCAAAGAAGGTGTGGTAACAGGTGTAGTGGTGGATGTGCCACCAATGGTCCCTACAACAAAAGGAGTGGAAGTCATGCCAGCCATGGGGCTAGTAGGGGCAGTGTAAATGGGGTTCTCAGACTCTGCCTCAGAATCGGAGGTAAAGTAAGGAGCGTCAATATCTGGTGACGGAGACCTATGCCGCTGACGAGTGGAGTCAAGGGACAAGGCTCGAGATCTATGATAAGTGGTATCAAGTGATGATGATCTGTGGCGATGACGGGTGGTGTCAAGTGAACCGTGCTGTGGGGGCTCGCCCCTGAGGCGCCGAGAATGTCTCGGGGACTCAATGGTGACAGATGGTGTCAAATCTATGTGGGTTGAGGTGAGTAAAAAATAGCTCAAAAACCCTAATGCAATCGAGTGTGCAGAAGGAGAGCTCAAAAAAAACAAGGCACTCAGGCCAACAACCAACTCAAAACACCCATTGTAACAGTTGTGCTACAATAGGTGGAGTGTCAACAGAAATGGCCAGAATACCAACAAGCAGCAGGTTTCCTAAAAATAAAAAATGGTGGACTCACTAGACCAAAAGGAGGTAAGGGAGCATGCAAACACCTAACTAAAAGTATTCTGACTCAACTAGACATATCCCCTGCAAGGTGATGAAATCCAAGTCAGACAATATGAATAGGAAAGCCAAGTGGCTCAGATATCCCCCTACCGGGAGGGACACCGGGTAGTCAATCCTAGAAGAATGGCAACTAAGATACCCCATTCATGACATGTCCAGAAAGGTGAATCTATCGTTTGGTCCTTTTACCGCAATACCCCTATACAGGGATATCCCGAGAACTGCGAAAGGTAGCCCTTCGGTTACTGAATGGAGTGCGGTATTCCACTCAGGCCTCCGGAACCAGTCTCGCGACTTCAACCCTCCTAGGGGAGAGGCCCTCTGGTAAACTGGTCGTGACCGTGCCAAAAGTACTAGGGGATTTTGGCTCCCTAATTGGACAACAGCTATGTCTCAAGTGTAAGTAATCGAGGGGTGTTATTGGAAGCCTATCCCCCCGATCCTACCTAACTACAAAGATTCTTTTGTGTTCCCCAAGTGGGGTTAGAATATTGGTTGAGTTAAATAGTTTTTAAGGCTCACTTGAATTATGTGACAGAGTGTGTGCTCGTGAGGTGATGAACCCAAAATAGAAGTGCCACAAGGGGGGCAACTTCCTAACAAAAATACTGAATTCAAAACTTTAACATGCAAAATTTTCTGAATTAAAATGCTTGGAATTTTAAAAAGATTCTGTAAAGGGAACAGAAATTATGTTGCAGAAAAGGCTGTAGGGAAGTAGGGCTGCAGGTAGGACAGATGGCTGTGCAGAAAATATTGCAGCAAAGGGGGCTGGGTTCAAACCAGGGAAAAAATGTAGAAATCAGATCACGGGGTGGTGGCGAAACTGAGCAGGCGGACCGCGGGTTTGACGGAAACAGGCGCGGACAGGTCGCGGCTTTTTGGCCGACAGACGCAGTCGAACCGTGGGAAACAGGGAACAATACACAGTCGGGTCACGGGAAAAAGTATAACAGACGCAGTCGGGTCGCAGCAAAAGGGCTAAAAGCCGCGGTCGGGACACGGGAAAATGGCCGACAGGTGCAGTCAAATCGTAGCAAACAGGCTGATTATCCATGGTCGGATCGCAAGTAACAGACTTGAATCTGCCGGTAGGGCGTCGGAAACAGTCTGAGAGTCGCGGTCGGGTCGCAGGTAAAGGCCTGAAAGACGCAGTCGGGATGCGACTGCAGAGGAAAAATATGCGGTTTACGGCAGCCGAAAGGGACAGTCGCAAGGAAAAAATGGGAGATTATTGCAAAAAACTAAAAAAAAAATTAAACTGAAACCAGAAATTCAAACCTAGGGGAGCTCCCACTGTGGTCGCCAAAACTGTAGCTAGGGTTTTACCCCTAGCTTGTGCAAATGAGCACCTACTAAGGAGAAGGGACTCCTTAGTAGCAGTTCAGTAAATGGAAATTATTATGCTAAAACAGAAATGTAAATTACTCTAAACATGTGCATGAAACAGAAAAAAACAAGATGTAAATAATGGCTTTTGTATTAATTCTACCTCCAATGTGAAGGTTGGTGAAGCTCTTGCAATGCTCCAAGAGGGTTGCTCCAAGCTCCAACTTGCTCCTTCTCTTTCTCCAATGGTGGAAATGGGCCAAAAGGGGCTCTCAAGGTGAAAGTAGTTCAATGGTGAACTAGAGTTTCGAGAGAGATTTTGGCAGAGTAAGGGTATACTTGATTGTGGATGTGAAATAAGGGGTCTCCATCACCTATTTATAGTTTTTTGGTGGTGGAGTGCTGGCCCATGGTTTTGGGAACCATATGGTTTAGGGCAGCTGTATAGGGTTTTTTCCTCCTTTTCCTCATTATTTTATATTTTTTCTTCCCTTTTTAGGGGGTTTTTGCTAATTTAGAGGAATTTTGGATATTTTTGGAGGAAAAAAGGGGTTTTTTAGCCTTTTTGAGGCTTTTTTGATGGTTTTGTGGCCTTTTGGAGACGTTTTAGGCCTTTTGGAGGCTTTTTAGTGGGATTTTCAGGGTTTTTAAGGGAAATATGGTAGGAAAATGGACAAATGAGCCATGTAATGGGGTAGATGAGGTAGTGAACACTTTTTGGGTGTTAACAAAAAGATTGCAGGAGCATTCTTTAATCCAACTGGCATCACCGTGTATGGAAAGCATCTCCACTCTGTGACAAATGTAGTCTTTTGTCGATCTTCTTTTGCAATCTTGATCTGGTGATATCCTGAAAATCCATCCATAAAGGAATATATCTCCTGACCTCCTAGTCCTTCAAGCACCTCATCCGTAAATGGGGTTGGGAACAGATCATGTAGGCAGGCATCCTTCAGTTTCCTTAGGTCGACACATATTCGTACTTCGCCGGTTTTCTTGTCCTGGACGACCATTGGCTGATCCATTCTTATTCATCCACTGGTTCTATGATGCCTGCCTTTAGCATTCTTTCGATTTCATCTTGCACACGTTCCTTGTATCTTGGGTTCAATCGATACGGTCGTTGCTTAACCGGCTTCTCATCAGGTTTTAGGGGGGTCTTCATTTCCCCCAAGTCTCTAGAAATTCCCTTCATATCTGAGAATTTCATTGGAAACAAATCCTGAAACTCATGCAGTAAGTCAATCATCTTCGCAATGGTTGACTCGTCCCAGTAGTCGCCAATGCTTGAAAACTTGGGGTTTTCCTCCGACCCCATGTTCACCTTCTTGATCTTTAATGGTTGCTTAAATTTGTCCAACGGTATATCTGGTGCCACAACACTGCGACTACCCTCTGATTCTTGTACATACGTAGCCCTGGGGTCATCATCATCTTCAGGCTCTCTGGTGACATTGTAACACTCCATCAACATTTATGGTGTTGCAGTCCATTGGATTTCCATCGGTTGTCCGGTTGGTGCTACTTCAAATATTTTTCCATGGATTTCCTGTAGCACGGTGTGGCTCAAGGGATTCTCATCTGAGAACGAGAACGATTAGCGGAAGCCAATGGTAAGCTGCTCCCAAGAAGTCGTCCCACATCGTAGTTCTGTTGCGACATACCAGCTCCATAGTACCTCATCCAACGTGTGTATGAATGCATGTACCCACTCCTGTCTTGCTCTTGATCCCCATTGGTGTTGGCATACATTCAGATGCTCCTTCGGGTCGCTTCTTCCATCGTATTTCAGTTGTTCATACTCTGTAGCTTCACCGAATCGAACCTCCATGAGGCGTCGACATAGTGTCCAAGTTGTGATGTTTGGTTTATCCACTGCTCACCATTGCGTAGGAGTAGCCTTCAAGGCTTCCTCTAGGGTGAGTAGACATTGCGGTTCTGCCACTTTTTCCTACAATTTCATGAAAAACTTGCCCAAGTTGGGCAATCCCTCATATGTAGGTAACACGTATTCCTACGTGGCTACCCTTAGCAGGGACTACATTACCCATGTGCATCTTCTAAAGGACACTTCATGCAACCAATTCTACCAATTCTCTAGGGCCTCGTCTGAATCTAAGGATGCTGAACTGGCACTGCGCCATCCTAATTCTCCATCCATAGTGGGATTAACATAATCTTCAAAAATGTTATACAAATTGTCCCGCCCTTCCGTAAACTCATCTCTAAATGGCTCCGTATAGCGCAGCCCTTCCGCAGAATCTAGTCGTGCGATGACTCTCATTTCCTGATTCTCGAATGACATTATCCTTTTCTTAAAGTTGATGATTTCTTGATTCTCCATGGCCCAGTCTATCCCCAACAGTACTGGATAGGGACTGGTGTTATCCACAATTTCGATGACATCGAAATTAGCATACGTTCTGAGCCCTTCAATTTCAACTGGAAGTTGACATACCCGACCAAGCGGGGTGACCTTGCTCTGGTTCACCATTCGCAGCTGTACTGGTGACCAAGTCATCCACGGCTTCCCCATTGTCTCCCACGTCTGTTTAGTCAGGATATTCACATCCGAACCCAAATCAAGAATTATGGAGTCGACATGAAATTCTCCGATCTGTGCCGACATCTGCATCTCCCTACCTGTCTTTCTTTTATGTATACCATTAACTCTTTGTTCCAGTCGTGCACCTCCCTGTCGTTGCAGTAGACTAGCTATTTCTTCCAGTGCATCTGGGTCTTTTTCCAAGTCCAGGCAACTTTCCAAGAAGGCTTTTAGAGTGTTTTCCTTCCTTTGCGACTTCGTCGATTTAAACATTGGTGGCATGTCATAGATTTCTTCCTCAAGAGGTAGCTGCCTCCTTTTCCTCACTACATCATGTGCCTTCAAAACGATGTCCCTTTTTTCCTCTGTGTCGAAGGTGACCTGCTTCCATTGTGTTTGTGTTGGTCTAACATTGGTGTGTGGCCTATCACCAGCTGTCACCGCCCCTCCTCTTGTCACTATTCTGACCATTACATGGCTACTCCTGGCTTCTGTCGATATCATATGCACAGCTGATGGAGCTTTCTGATTATTTTGGTTCTGGTTCTGGGGTGGATGCTTAGTTTTCCATTTCGCAATGAGCTGAGGGCATTCCTCTACACTATGATCTACAACACTGCAGTATGTACACTGCGGCATTGGGTTTGGACAATCTCTCTAGTAGTGCCCCTGTTGTCTACAATTGTAACAGATGATTGGACCTCTTCCCCATCCAACAGTTCCTCCACATCCCATACCGGCACCTCGACCTCCGTGGAATCCTCCCCTGAAACCTCCGCGTGGCGGTCCATATTGTTGATACTATGGTTACTGATACTGTTGTTTCCCATACTGCGGCTGGCCATACGGTCGTGGTGGATACTGCGGGTGCCCATACTATGGCTTCCCGTATTTCCCTTGTTCATATTGCTGTGGTTGGTTAACTGCGGCTGACTATACTATGATTGTTGCTGCACCACTGGCGGCTCTTCTCCCTTCATAAAGTATGCGTTGGCTGTCCGATCTTCCAGTAGGTCATAGGCCCTGCAATCCTTTTCATCATGCCCAAACGATCGGCAAAAATTGCAGTATAAGTTTACTGGCTTTGATACCATCTTTCGTAGATATACACATTCCTTCAGTCGATGCCCTCTGGTCTGACAGACAAGACACCATTGCATGCCTCCTTGACGAAGGGGGTTTGGTGCCCCCGACTCCAAATACTCACAGAATTCTAGGCAATTGTCCTTATGGTGCCCCTCACCTCTGCATCTGGTGCACCATATGTCTCCGCGGGTTTCCTTTCCCTTCTTGATATCCTCCAATTGAAGTGTTAAGCTGGCCAAATGCACCTAGACTCTATCCATTCCTATCCCTGCTTCGTCGATTGGTGAAGCCTCCAGCTTCATCGCAATTTCTAACACTTCCACCTGTGTCGCAACTTTTTGCTGCATCGGTGGTCCTTAGATATGCGGTACCAATCCCGCGATGAACCATTCTCTTTGTTGCAGCTCATTTATCGGGAAACTCACTTTTTCTATCAGTGTCTTGTACCGCTGATCAAATTCCCACACTGACTCATTTAGGAATTACTAAATGTCCTTAAGCTCAGTGACATATTGCGACTCAGATTTTGGTTTTTTTAAATTCGTCAATCATCGTCGTTCTAACCTGCGCCAATGTTTTAGCTGTTTTTCCTGTTGGAACCTTTACAAACTTCATGTACCATTCTAATGCCCGACCCCTAAGGGTCGTCTCTAGCTATCCCATCTTGATAGCATCATTCTGGACCTGCTTCACAATCCAGACTGCTTCGTATATGAACCAATACTATTTGGGATCCTCGGTACCGTTCCCTTGGAAGGTAGGCATCTTCACCTCGTCTTCCATCCTAATGTTGCTACTATTGTTGTTCACTGACGCGCTACTCTTACCGCTGCATGTAGGGCAACTCCGCGAGTAGTTTGAATTTATTCCTATAAAATTTGGAGTAGGGCACGAGGTTGAAGGTACGTTGTAACTTACAATCTGTCCTCCTTCTGCTTCTGGGGTAGCCTGGTCGACGTCTCCTTCGCAATAAGGTCGTTTCCTTCCTTGTGGTATTGTTTCACAATTCTCTGTTCCGGTCCTCTCAGGAGACTCTCTCTTAGTCCTACTCTTCTTCTCAGGACGCTAAAATATCGCTCCACTTCTCAAGGTACCACACTCTTCGTCAACTTCCCTTAGAAATTCGTCGTCACTCATGTCCATCTACCCCACATCATTCTGTCATATTTGCATTGACGCGATACCTTCAACCTCCACACACCAATTTTTCTACTCGTCGATGACATCCTCAATATTCCTTTTTCGCAGACAAGCATCTTTATCCATAGTTTTAACGATGATAGGAACCTTCCTCTTGGCCCCCTAAAGAAGTTCCTTTCAGCGTCACTGTAGGATTTGATAGTATCTACTACGAACTTAGTCACATACCCTTCGAGGATACTGTCTACCCAAAAATCAACAGCTCATGATACCTTGTTATTGACTTGCTTCAGTTGTTGAACCAACTCTGGGGTCCAACAGTAAGGTTCAGTCTTCTGGAAGTGATTTTTTCGGAACGTCAGTTGTGCTAGCCACTCATGCAACAACACCGGGAATTCATAGAAGAATATTTCATGGATATATGAGTAGATGTATCTTTCTAACCAACTGGTCGCTATTTGTTTAGGATCTTGCTTCTCGCTTTCTGCAATTTCCTCTGCCTTCTTGTCGAACCACTCTTGGATCTCTGGTTTTGTCGGATGCCACAGCATATCCTCTTCTTTTCTTCCTCAGGGTCCCTGCAAGGGAACCATTTGTTGATGCAACATCTGTCGACAGGGGTTCACTTCGCACTGTCGCCAACAAACTATCAACCTAAACTCCCTTATACACCCGCCTGGAAAGGTGTAACCCTTTCCAGCAACACTTGCGAAGCAAGTGCAGTCTCACCCGAGATGGATAAGGGGGCTGCTGGAACCAAGTTTCTGCATTGAAGTTGAGGATATGCTTTCAACACACATTACCCTTGCAATAACCAAAGATTATAATATTCACAGCATGCTATTAACTTATCATTCACACTTTAAGTCATTCGTAGAGTTTCAACAAACATTCGGAACAACATATTCGACATACTTATTTAGATTAGCATTACTTATTAAACCTACAGCATATTCGCATCAATCAATATAAAACATTCACATAAAATATTTCACATTCATCATCGCATCATTGCATAAGAATAAAGACAGAGATCACACCATAACCGAACATCTTCATTCATTCACCAACCCTGCGGAATGAACCTCGCAGAAACTGTCAGTACACCATGTTGTGGATACAAAACAAACCCGAAAGATATGATCTATCATCCAAAACTCCGATGCCCTTAGGCTTACAATCCTACTCTATTTATATGCTTCTATTTGATTACAAAATGGTCCACATGACCGAATTAACTAATCTAACAATTCTTGTGCTTCCGCGAACGCTACAAATGGTCCTTCTTTCGCGGAATGACCCTTTCGCACTTGTCGGCTTCTGCACTTCTTGCGGATCGATCCCGTGCCAACATTTGCTACCGAGGAACAGATTGCAGACATCTTTACCAAACCCCTTCCTTGAGATACATTTGAGTATCTAAGAAAAAATTGGGGGTAATTCCTGTCCCTAAATGAATGCATCAGCTCAAGGACGGCACTCCTTCGTCATCGGTGTCAAAGGAGGAGAAAGAGAAAACAGGGGGAGAGCTGAGAAGCTGAGCCAAGGGAGATACATAGTGGAGGATTCTTAGACAAAAATTTGGGGTAATTCCTATCCCTAAATGAATGCATCAACTTAGGGGAACACCCCTTTGTCATCGATTTCAAAGGGGGAGAAAGAGAAAACATGGGGAGAACTGAGAAGTTGAGGCAAGAGAGATACACAATAGATGAGTACTTAGACAAGGGGAGCATAAATGAAAAATCAGTTAAAAGTATGAAGGGTTTCCATCAATTACAAAGGGTGAGTTTTATTGGATAAGTTGTTATTAATGTCAATAGCTGAAGAAATGTTGATCACCTAGTGAAATGAGATTTTTAGTATAAAGGATCCTCCAAAGCATTGCGCCATTTATTGCATCATCTGCACTCTAAAGCACTGCGTCGTTCATTATGTTCCATGATCAATCCTAAAGCACAGGGTTGCGCACACTAGAATTCTCCCTTGCACAAACATTGGTGCGTAACTAAACATTATGTTGTGAGAACACTACGCTGAACAACTTGGAATACTACGCGGATTACTGCGCAAGACATGATTCCTCGCAGCAATGAGTAGGTTGGCCTAGCCAAAGAAAATCCCCAAGTTACCAATGAACAAGTCATCCCAACTAAAGCAAAGCCCTATGTTATCCATGAATAATTTGGCCCAACCAAAGTAGCCCCAAGCTATCTATGAACAAGTCAGCCCGACCAATATAAAAGACCCATGCTAAAAATGACATCCACAAAAGTGCAAAGATGAATCATATAATCTAGTTCAATACATTTTGGGTGTGAAGGATATAATGCTCTAAGGCATAAGGAGTATTTTTCTAGGGATGAAGAATGAAGTCTAATGAAGATAGATATATGAATCAGGGATTTTGATGCACAAGGTTTGATACTTGAAGTATAGTGTGTTGGACTCGATTAGCAAATTTCTGGTTATTGGAGTTGAATTATATTGAGCTTTGAGGAAGCAAATTTCTGGGTACTGGAGTTGAATTGTATTGAGCTTTGAGAAAGAAAAATTTTGGGTATTGGAATAAAATGCGCTAAGATCTATGAAATGAAAAACCAATTATCTATCAATAAGAAGGATGAACAATGAAACTTGTTCAATATACTTGAGACATTGATGCTTTGTATCTATCGCTCTAATAAATTTTTGAAGTGTGTTGAGATTGTGGCATTGGAAGTGTAAAAATGACCAGAATGCAAAAGTCTAGTGCGTAGGATACATAAGTTTGATATGTCAATACAAAAGTTTAGTATGTTAATACTAAAGTATAGTGTGCAAGATACATAAGTTTGGTGCATTGATACATAAGTCTAGTGTGCAAGATACAGAAGTTTGGTGCATTGATACAAAATTCTAATGCGTAAGATATAGAAGTTTGGTGCTTTGGTACATAAGTTTGATGTGCAAGATACAAAATATTGGTGCGCTCGATTGATGCACATGATACAAGATATTGGTGCACTGGATTGATGCATAGGATACAAGAAATTGGTGCACTATATCTGATGACAACATAGGATACTAATTTCATGAGGTATAGTACGCTGCACTTAGATGGTGTAGTGCATGAATTGTAAAAATTTAGTATGTTGGTTATAGTGTGTTGGATTAATTTGTAACATAAACAATGAGCAAGGATAAGCAATGAATATACACAAGCAGAATTCAGAAGTTATCAGACATAGAAGTAGTGCAAAACTCATAAATGTACAAATTACAGGGGATTGGTGTCTCCTACAAGTTGTTTTTTGTAAATCACACAGGATTGGTGTCTCCTACAAGTTGGTGCTTGTAAATAATAAGATATTAGTGTATCCTACAGTTTGGTGACTGTGAATCTTAGGGGATTGGTGTCTCCTGCAAGTTGAAGCTTGCAAAAACTTTGATTAATTGGTTGGTTCATATACATCTATTAAGGAAAGTTTCTATGCTTTTTATCCCACTTGGGTTTCCACGTTACATCTTGTGTATAGTGATTTGAGCTTATGTGTATTTGTTGTTTCATGAATGATTGATGAATGATTAAAATAAGAGAAACAAGCCTATACCAATTCACCCCCCCTCCTCAGTATAATCATAAGTCTAACACTTTTTTCAATTTCAAAAGATGAAGGGATGAAAACACTTTGGCTATTATGGGGTAGTAAGTTTACATCTCCTAAGATGGACAATACACCTCAATCAAAAGAATATAAATAATTGTGGGACTCTCGATGGAAAATTAGCCCATATCTTGCTTGGATTCATCAACGAGTTTCTATACAAATGGTATTTTGATTAACAAAATCCAAGGGAGATAATAGACTGTATTATTTGGTGGTAATAAATCTAAGAGGAGTTAGACAAAGGTCCAACTTATGAAAACCCCACCCTCCATGTTGTATTAATAGAGATACACTAATTTATGGGAGAACATAATCCACAATGGAACATGTGAATGATATTTATCATATCAACATAAGAAAATGAACAACATAATTTAGACCAATATTAATGAAACAATTTGATTCAAGGGAGATAAAAACAACACCAATAGATAGATAAAATATGCAAGAAATATTTGATATGCCAAGGGAAATCATAGCAAAAGTAGGGAAATAATATAGGTACATCAAAATAGAGAACTATTGGGATGAAAAAACAATAGCATACATAGTTTCCTATCTCCCAATCCCTTTATCATTGTAACACAAATATGTGGACAAGGTACCTCCACCAATTCTATATACATGTGGAAGATGTCCTAAGATGGTGTTGAATATTGGAAAAGAAGGAAGATGAGGAAACCCCAAGGTTTGAGACAAGCGGTAGGCTGAGGATAGATGCCATTGGAGACTAGTTAAAAATGGAAGAGTATTCTATACTAGGGCTTGGGAATTCCAAGACAACCCAACAAGGAGTTTCCAAAATATGTAAGAAGAGATGTCATTCTAAGAGAACAGTGTAGATAGGTCAAATTGAAAATAAATATTTTGCAGGAAAAAAGAACAAGGGAGCACCATGGAAACCAATACAAGTATGGGCATGCAAACAAATCAACAAGGAAATAATAGAACTGATGGTTGAACATGACTAGATTAGGGTACAAAATTTTGACTTTTAATCTATATTAGTGTTATTAGAACAACACTAGAATGAAATATATTTTAACATTAGAATGATTTCATTGTAAATTATTTTGACACTAATTTACTAGGTTGAACCCTCATCGGAGTTTTGATAGTGCTAGAGGGCCACATGGTATGTTGGAATTATTAATGATACTGAGAGGTGGGGTGAATCGGTATCACACGCAGATTAAGCAATTTTTCACTTTTAAAACATGCACCAATTCCTATTTAAAGACACATCAATAAAAACCAACTGTGTGCAAAATATTTTAAGAAACTTATATATATATATATGAAAATTGGATTACATAGATAGATGGGAGACACCAAACTCCAATGATGTGAGCACCAACTCACTCAAACACTAATCTTATTGAGACACCAATCCCACATGTAAGCACCAACTTGCAAAGTACAGGATCCAACCTATGAGGACACCAATCCCCTGTGAAAGCACCAACTTGTTGATTTAGGATCCAACCTGTGAGGTCACCAATCCTCTACGCAAGCACCAACTCGTTGTGTTCAGAAACCAACCTAAGAGGAGACTACAATCTCCTTTCCTTGTCCCGTCCTACCACCCTGAGATATAGTTGTTGTTGTACTTCTGTCACTCTGTCTTTAGATTTGTGCGCATAGTTCTCACTATATTCGTCTCTCTGCTTCTCTTCCAGCTGCGCACATATTTGACGTGGTTTGCTTCAATTTTGCTCACTACTTTTCTTACAGTGTATTAAGCTATAGTTTTGGTTGTTGTTTTGATTCTACACATATACTCATCCACACGATCCATGGTATTTTCTCACAAATGCTCCTTATATCTATGCGATTACTCTGTGTTCTTCTACATGTCTTGTAATCTTGTGCACTTCCTCAATTCATATTGCCTCTAATTCCCCTTAGCATTTCATGTACCCTGAAGCTTGCAAATTCATAATACTAGTTCATTTGTTCTTCCAAGCTTACTTCTCATTTATCAATCTAACTCGTATTTATACTAGACTTGCTCAATTGATATGTCCGTAATTTGGGACTTCTCTATGTCAATGACACCCCTTCTTCCTTTATTTTAGGTCAAGCTTACCCAAACATCTGCCACTTGTCTTATCTTACGTGGATGAAGTGCCATGACTTTGTGGGTATTGCGCACACTAGTTCCATATATTGGTGAGACTTGCGCACTGGAGTGCCATGACTAGGTGGGATTAGAGTGCCATGCACAAACAACCTTATTATGTAACTTGGTTTTAATACTTCCATTAACTTGCAGATACTTGCTCACATATTTCTTTATACTTATTCAAACTGGCATTTAGATTTCAATGTCATCATAAATTTAAACAATCTCTTTGCCATCAATGACAACACCAAAGTTCAACAATATCCCCCTTTGGAATTGATGTCAACACCATTCAAAACTGAGCTCCCCTGAGTATGAGGTCTTCTTTTTTGTGTTAGTTTTTTTTTAGAAATTTCAATCTGATCTAGGATATTAACTGAGAGAATAACATGTACAGCATATCTACAACATATCTACAGCATATCAATCATGTACAATAATGCAAGCACACAAGAGACACAGAGTTTCACCGAGGAAAACCAAGAAGGTGAAAAACCCCGCAACTTACTCAAAGATATAAAGAGCAATGATACAACCAAAGTACAAGAGATAGTCTTCTCCTAGCAGATGATCCTCCTCCTCACAAGTGTGCCACTTTTTGAGAGAGATAGAAGTGAGTAATGAGTGATCAAATAGAGATCTCTCGATCTCTATTTATACTTGCCCTGTCCTACCCAATAAACCAGTGGGGCCAACTTGTCTAGCTTAGCCTAATAACCCATGGTTACATTAATGGGCCGACCTCACACGTGGTGGTCTAATAACCCATTTACCCACATGACTCATACAGGTCCGACCCCATCAAGGTGGTATAATAACCCATCAATTATAAGTTACGACACTTACAATATAAATGATGACACTTCTGTATAAAGGAATAATAACATCTCTACAGGAATACAAACACTTCCGTATAGAGGAATAATAACATCTCTATAGGAATACAATACACATGGGTAAAATACATTCCGAAGTTACATATACATCAACACTCCCTCTTAACTAGGAAGGTATTTCTCAACACAGATCTGGTAGCACAAGTCTTCTTCTCTGGATCATCATCAGCGAATCATTGTCATCGTCACTGTTGTTGCTATCTCAATCAATCTCCGGTCTACTCATCATAGGAAGTTCTACAGAGCCAGTCCTTTTTCATATTGGATGTAGGCCCGCCATCTCTAGGTCTTCATCATCACTAGCCATACTGTGGAATCCTCAGGACTTATTACATGCGTCACAAAACCTGGCTAAAGCATCCCAGGCTGTTACGAGCACTCAGCTCTACCTGTCGGATCTCCCAGGAGCACATTACATGTGACCCCATCACAAAACCTGGCTGTAGCATCCCAGGTTGTTACGAGAACACATCTCTACCTGTCGGATCTCCCAGGAGCACATTACTTGTGATCTCACCACAAAACATGGCTGTAGCATCCCAGGTTGTTACGAGCACGCGGCTCTACCTGTCGGATCTCCTAGGAGCATATTACATGTGGTCATGGAAAAACCTGGCTGTAGCATCCCATGCTATTACGAGCACTCAGCTCTACCTATCGGATCTCCCAGGAGCACATTACATGTCATAGGACAAAACCTCAAAAGAGCATCCCAACCTGTTACGAGCACACAGCCCTACCTGTCGGATCTCCCAGGGCTAGATTATATGTCCTCCCAAAGCAAAACCTCGAAAGACCGTTTGCCAGAAATCCCAGGGCCACATTACATGCCATAGGAAAAACCTCAAAAGACTATCTACAAACCTCCCAGGGCTGGATTATATGCTTATCTGCACAACCTATCCATGGCCATAGAGTATCATCCTAATACTCTCCATACATCATCATGATGTACATCAACACATGATCATCCTGATCATCATCATAGCATCATCCTGATACATATCATCTGGTGCAACATCCTGAAGCTCGTCATCCATGATCATCCTGATCATATAATGCATCTACCTGATGCATACCAAGTATCTACCTGATACATACACAGATACATGATCCACCTGATCATACAATGTATCCACCTAATATATATCAACATACATGATCTACCTGATCATACAACGTATCCACCTGATACATATACAGATACATGGTCCAAGCATCCAACATGATGCATATACATATACATGATCTCACTAATCATAACAAGCATCCAACATGATGCATATATAGAGCAGTAACTGGAGCATCATCCTGATGCTCATCATCCAGCGCTTACATCCACAGCTATGGGAAGGATCCTCCTCTCACCATGCTTGGAATGGCTCCAGCAAATGTGTCCATCACTTCTTCCTCGAAGTGTCGTCAATCTGAAGAACACCAAGCCTCTCTCTGAAGTACTCGAACTTCACTCTGGCTAGTGGTTTCGTCAGTACATCTACAATCTGATCATCCGTCGCAACATACAGGAGCTTCACTGCTCCTCTCTGCACCATATCCCTGATATAGTGATATTTGATCTCAATGTGTTTCGACCTATCGTGGAACATCAGGTTCTCAGAAAGCTTCACACAACTCTGGTTGTCACAAAAGATACCAGTAGCCTACAACAGGAGATCAAATAACTCAGACAGTACCTTGGATTTTCAGGGGATCAACAGTAATTCCTTTCTGGGAAACAATGAAACCCAACAACCGGCCTGCCGGAACGCAAAAGACACACTTGTGTGGGTTCAAGCGGATTTTATATTTGCGACAACGTGGGAAAACTTGCCGTAGGTCGTTAAGGTGGTCTGATCGTTTCCGGGAACGAGCTGTAAGGTCATCAAGATAGATGAGCAGGATATGGACCAAGTCGTGAAAGCAATAGGTCATGGCCCGCTGGAAGGTGGCACCAGCATTTTTGAGGCCGAACGACATGACGCAATAGGAAAAGGTGCCCCATGGGGTGGTAAAGGCAGTCTTGTACTGATCCTCCTTACGGATCTGAATCTGGTTGCATCCGGAAAAACCATCCATGAAAGATAGGACTTCATGTCCCGCACACGCATCGATGAGTTGGTCAATGAATGGCGTGGGGAAGTTGTCTTTGGGACAAGCGCGGTTTAAATCATGGAAGTCAGTACATACTCTAATGGTGCCTTTTTTTTTGTTAACAGGGACAGTGTTTGAAACCCAGGTGGTATATGCGATAGGATAAATGAGTCCTGCTTTGCGAAGTTTCTCAACCTCTGCTTTAACAGCGGGGAGCTTTGAAGGATGAATGGGGCGCTGTTTCTGGAGAACGGGGGGTACATCGGGCCATGTGTCAATGTGGTGCTCTATAATAGCGGGGTCGAGACCAGGAATTTCGGTATAGAACCAGGCAAAGACATCACAGAACTCTTGGAAAAAAAATTTATACGCTTCAATCTCATACTCATTGTAGGAGGCTCCTAAGGTAATGATTTCAAGAGCACCAGGTGGGTCAGAGATATCTATGTGGATGACGGGTGAGATGTTGGCCATGTTACCTTCCTCAAAAGCATCGGGAGCGGGAATAGGATCCTTAAACTAGTCGACTTTGGTGGGAAGGAAATATTTGGACTCAACCGCAAATTGGGTAGCCGTGGTAAAGGAGGATTCTTTTGGGAGAAAATAGGAACGATGGTGCATGTCGTCCTAGGGATAATCCGGGGCAATGAGAGCCTCGAGGATCTCCTCATCATTGCGAAAACTGTGAGTTGTCAAATCGGTTGACGAGGGAGTGGTAGTCGAAGAGATCATATAAATGGTGTTAATCTCTTCGGATGGGGATGATACCGAGGGGTGGATCTCCTCAATTGTGGGGGGTGCCATCTCAAGGTCCAAATTATTCATCTCGTAGAGAGCTGCTCTGTAATCTGGGAGATCGGGACAGTGATGTGAGCAATGGTCATAAATACCGCATATTGCACAAGGGTGGTTGGTACGCAGTGATTTATCACGAGGCTTAGGGGTTGGATCTAGTTTGACAACCGGGATGTTGGGGTCGTCGTCAAGCATTTGCATGTGTTCCTGTAATGCAGGTAATTGTGGACATTGATGAGTCGGATGGCCTAACTCATCACACAACAACCATTTGGGGGGAGCACGAAACACGGGGGGGGGTTTAACTGCCTTGGGAGGGGGTACAGCAGTGTATGGTTGTGGGCCTCTGCCCCCAGTGGGCTTGATAAGAGGAGGGGGATTCGTCGATGAAGAAGGGGTAGTGACATCGGGAGGTGGTTGACTAGTAGTGGCAATGGGTTGCACCGATTGAAGGATGACATTTGGTGTCGACAGGGGAACGAGAGGTGAAATATACCACACGGGTAATCCTAAGGTTAACCCAGGGAAGCTGAGAGTAGCCATAACCGGGGCGCTTACTACTCCCGATGGAGGGAATAGGAAGGGGATTGTGTGGGTGGGTGTAACACCAATGTGACTAGGTACCAATGGTGGTTTGGGTAAAAAGGGTGGTTGATTGTTGGGTGTTTGTGTATTGTGGGAGAGGGTACATAGGTCAGATACTTTGGTCGCAGGTGACGGGGGGGAATGGATTGGAATGTTGAGGTCATCGACGGATCTGAGTAAACTCTGGGTCCCACGGAGGAAACAAACAAGGTAGTTGCACCACCAACGGGTTGTTCAACCATGGGGAGAACATTTTCGGGTGCAGCGAGGGCATTTGGATCGTAATAGGTGAGTTGGTCAACCTTGACCATGCGTCCGTTATGGGGGAACATCATGGTACGAAAAACAGATGAAGCAACCGCCCGCATGGCATACATGTAGCTACGGCCAAGTAAGAGGTTATAATCAAGTTGGGCATTGATGACCTCTATGTCAATGAGCACAGTTTTTCCAGCCAACTGGACGAGGACATTGGCTAAGAGACCTTTGGGTTGAGCCGAACAGCCATCGTAGGCTTGCAACGCAGTGGTAGACTGCTAGAGGGTAGGGGATCCCAACTTCTGCCAAACGAATGTGGACATAACGCATGTAGAGGCACCTTCATCGATAATGCACCGATGCATGTCAAGATTCCTAATGGAAACATAAACTTGGAACGCTAAAGTGGAAGGCAAGCATGGTTCGGACTGGTCCAAATCGAAGGCCATTAGTTGTGAATCATTTAGGTCAATAGCACCAAAGGCAGAGAGCAAAGTCTTGCGCTATGAAGGACGGTTTTTCAAGACTTCTAACGCAGACATGGCTGCGGGAGACTGGGCTAAGTCATCTATAATGCTGTAATTTGACGCAGCGCGAGCATTGGGATTATTATTGATGCGACGAAGTGGGAAGCGAGGTGCTTTGGAGGTGCCATCGAGTGGAGCTAGAGGTATACGTAACGTCTGATCGGTGGGATGAACGTTAGTGTTTTTGTCGGCAGGAGGGGCTTCAGGGGTGGAGCCATATTGGTTCCGATGGGTTTGGAGGTGGACATCAGTGGATGACATCATTAACAAGTGGTGGGTACCTGAGTCGAACATGGGTTGATCAGGAGCGGCATAAGTGATCTGTTGTTGTGGGGACGCGTTGCCTTGAGGGGGAGCCAACGGCTGAGTGTTCACTACGCCTTGGGTTGGTAAGGGGTTTTGTAGCACCAAAGGTTGCTGCTGAGGGGGTGGGGGGTTGGGTGGCACCTGAGGAGCTGCGTGCCCTTGGCGATGGGCATCATCAGTCCAGAGTTACCGAGCTCACTCCAAATGTGTGCAAGCATGTGTATAGTGGCCATAGACCCCACAAATAGAACAAGGATGGCTTGTTCATAAATTAGGATTTTTGGCCTGCTTGGGCAGCCGATCAGGGTTCTGGTTGGCAGGTGCCATGTTATTGTTGGTTGGGGGATTGGGACATTGACCACCTTGGTCTGGAGGGGGGTTGTTCCCATGGTTACGACCTTTGCCACAGTTTTGCTGGCCCTGTTGGCGTTGGTTTTTTTGGTTTTGATGCGGATTCCGTTGGGCGTATACTTGCCCTTGGGCAGCAGGTGGGTTCTGGGGTTGTGCAGGTGCGGGAGCAAGCTGCAGTGGATAATAAGTAGGGGGAGATTGCGCAGGTGCTGAACCTTGTCGGGGTTGTTGATACGTCTGCGGAGCGGGTTGTGGGTTTGCCACAGGGGCTGCCTGTGGTGGGAAATAAGCATGTTGGGCTTGAGAGGACACAGGAGCTGGTGCAGCTTGCGGGTGGTAATAGGGCTGAGGTGCGACCGGGGGCACGTAAGCGGGGGATGCATGACCAAAGCACTGAGGTGGACACGAGGGTCCATGGGAATGGTGGTGATGTGCCATGGGAGCATACGAATTGGTTGCTCCGGACTGTGATGTAGCCCGCGAAAGGTCGGGGCCATGGCTAGGACGTGCTAGGGAAAAGGGTTGGGGATGTGAGGCAATACGGCCAATGATGCCGTCTGCGGCATGGGATGCCCCCGGCGCATCGTGTTGGGAGGAATCCACGCGAGGGGCATCGGGTATGATGATATATAGATAACCTGACTGGGCGTAAATGAGGTCAAATTGTTGGGCTTTGAGGATACCCTCTTCTTCCAACTAGGGTCGTTCGGATGCCACATCCTTGGCAATGACAGGAAGGAGGGATTTTAGAAACCAATCTAAGAAGATACGGTCGTCTAACTTGATTTTGCAGAGGCTGTGGCGTCGACGCCACTCATGAATGTGGTCAGTGATGTGGGTAGCCGTGTTCTGTCTGCAAGACAGTAGGATCTCAACTCCCGCATCATAGCAGACAGGTAACTGAAAGAACTGCAGGAAGGTCGAGGCAAGGGAAGTAAAGGTGGCATGGGTCCCATGGGGTTGCTCGATGTACCACTTAGCTGCAGAGCCAGTGAGGTTGCACTGTAACAGACAGAGGCGGACAGAGTCATCCACTATGGAGTTGGAGGAACACCATAGATGGAAGGACATAATATGGTTCTGGGGGTCCTCACCTGCCTTGCCCTCAAACTTAGGGATGTCGGAGGGAATCTTGGTGGGCATGTGAGGCCACGCAGGGTCGTGTCTGATGGGATCGTTAGTCAGTCTAGCTAGGTCAGGAAGGTTGAGGCTAGCCATGAATGGCAAACTAGTAGAAGGAGGTGACATACTAGTGGGTTGGACCATGGTGGGGCCAATGCCCCCAAATGGAGGGGCTGGGTTCGGGATGTTGCCCCCAAGTGGAGGAATGAAAGTGGTATGGGACGGTCCTGCACTGCCAAGGGTAGGGTGAGTCACTGATGGAGTGGGAATGGGTATGCCAGCTACTGGAATGGGTGTAGTGATTGAAATGGTAGATGTGGGCCCCATCGAGGGCATACCCAAAGCAGGTGTGGTAGCTGGTGTGGTGGTGGATGCTCCACCAATGGTCCCTACAAAGAAAGGGGTGGGAGTCACGCCATCCATGGGGCTGGTTGGTGCAGTGTAAATGGGGTTCTTGGACTCTGCCTCAGAATCAGAGGTAAAATAAGGGGCATCTAGCTCGGGTGACGGAGTTCTATGCCGTTGACGAGTGGAGTCAAGTGACAAGGCTTGAGATCTATGATGAGTGGTATCAAGTGATGAAGATCTATGTCTGTGACGGGTGGTGTCAAGTGAACCGTGCTGTGGGGGCTCACCTCGGAGGCACCAAGAATGTCTCGAGGACTCAATGGTGACAGATGGTGTCAAATATCTGGGGGTTGTGTTGAGTGAAAAACAGCTCAAAAACCCTAATGCAACTGAGTGTGCAGAAGGAGAGCTCAAAAAATATGGCACTCAAGCCAACAACCAACTCAAAACACTTATTGTAATAGTTGTGCTACAATAAGTGGAGTATCAACAAAAATGGTCAGAATACCAACAAGCAGCAGGTTTCCTAAAAAATAAAAATAGTGGACTCGCTAGACCAAAAGGAGGTACAGGAGCATGCAAACACCTAGCTAAATAGTATTCTGACTCAACTAGACATATCCTCTGCAAGGTGATGAAATCCAAGTCAGACAATATGGATAGTAGAGCCAAGTGGCTAAAGATATCCCCCTACTGGGAGGGACACCGGGTAGTCAATCCTAGAAGAAAGGCAACTAAGATGCCCCGTTCATGACACATCCAAAAAAGGTGAATCTGCCATTTGGTTCTATCGCCGCGGTATCCCCATACGGGTGATACCCTGAGAACTATGAAAGCTAGCCTTCGGTTACTGAATGGAGTGCGGTATTCCACTCAGGCCTCCAAAACCAGTCTGGCGACTTCAACCCTCCTAGGGGAGAGGCCCTCTGATAAACTGGTTGCGACCGTGCCAAAAAATACTAGGGGATTTTGGTTCCCTAATGGACAACAGCTATGTCTCAAGTGTAAGCAACCGAGGGGTGTTATTTGGATGCCTATCCCCCCGATCCTACCTAACTACAAAAATTCTTATGTGTTCCCCAAGTGGGGTTAGAATGTTGGTTGTGTTAAGTAGTTTTTTAAGGCTCACTTGAATTAGGTGACAGAGTGTGTGCGTGTGAGATGATGAACCCAAATAAAAAGTGCCACGGGGTGGGCAACTTGCTAACTAAAAATAACAATAATGAATTTAAACTTTGAAATGCAAAATTTTCTCTTTTTCAATTAAAATGCTGAAATTTAAAAAATATTCTGTAAATGGAACAGAAATAATACTGCAGAAAAGGCTGTAGGGAAGGATGGCTACATGTAGGACAGATGGTTGTGCAAGTGTAGAAAATAT
This sequence comes from Larix kaempferi, assembly GCA_027924585.1. NCBI lineage: Eukaryota > Viridiplantae > Streptophyta > Pinopsida > Pinales > Pinaceae > Larix > Larix kaempferi. Next base: position 4,141,117 of record BSBM01000275.1, on the reverse strand, counting down.
TGCAGCAAAGTGTTGGGTTCAAAACAGGAAAAAGTGCAGAAAACAGACTGCGGGTCTGTGGAAAATCTGGGCGGTCGGACCACGGGAAACAGCTCAACAGTCACGGACAGGTTGCGGGATTTTGGCCGAAAGATGCAGTCGGGCCGCTGGAAATAGGTCGAAATCTGCAAGCGGGTTGCAGGAAAATGGCTACAAGCCGCAAACGGGACGTAGGAAAATGGCCTAAAGATGCCAGCGGGTTGCAGAAAAATGGCTAAAAGCAGCAAGCAGGACGCAGGAAAATGGCTTAAAGACGCTGGCGGGTTGCAGAAAAATGGCTGAAAGCCGCATGCAGGATGCGAGAAAATGGCCTAAAGACGCCGGCGGGTTGCAGAAAAATGGTTGAAAGCTGCAGGCAGGACGCGGGAAAATGGCCTAAAGACGCCGGCGGGTTGCAGAAAAATGGCTGAAAGCCGCAGGCAGGACACAGAAAAATGGTTAACAGCCGCTGTCGGATCGCACCAAACAAGCTACTATCCACAGTCGGATCACCGGTAACAGACTTGAATCTGCCGGCAGGTCGCCAGAAACAGTCTGAGAGCCGCGGTCGGATCGCAGGTAAATGCCTGAAAGACGCGGTCGGAATGCAACTGTGGGGGGTAAAAAACGCGATTTACGGCAGCCGAAAGGAAAAAATAGAAAAATATTGCAGAAAATTGAAAACGCTTAAAACAATTAAAACTATAACCAGAAATTCAAAGGAACACTAGGGGAGTTGCCAAAACTGTAGCTAGGGTTTTCACCCTAGCTTGTGCAAATGAGCACCTACTAAGGAGAATGGACTCCTTAGTAGTAGTTCAATAAACAGTAAATTAAGGTAGTAAAACAATACGAATTCTAAACTAGCATGAGCATTAATAAACATAACAAAACATGGAAATATGGTGAAGATCTTTCTTTTTTTGTATTAAAATTTTACCTCAGGTGTAGAGGTTGGTGAAGTTCTTGCAATAGTCCAAGAGGGTTACTCCAAACTCCAGCTTTGCTCCTTCTCCTTCTCCAAAGGGTTGGAAATGGGCCAAAAGGGGCACTCAAGGGTGAAAGTAGCTCAAGGGTGAGCTAGGGTTTCAAGAGTGATTTTGGCAGAGTAAGGGTGTATTTGACTGTGGATGTGAAATGAGGGGCCTCCATCACCTATTTATAGGTTTTTAGTGGTGGAGTGTTGGCCCATGGTTTTGGGAACCATATGGTTTAGGTCAGCTGTATAAGGTTTTTTCCTCCTTTTTCCTTCTTTTTCCTCTTTTTTTTTTATATTTTTTATTCCCTTTTTAGAGGGTTTTTGCTATTTTGGAGGAATTTTGGACTATTTTGGGGGGAAAAGGGGTTTTTTGGCCTTTTAGAGGCTTTTTAATGGTTGTGTGGCCTTTTGGAGGCTTTTTTGGCCTTTTGGAGGCTTTTTAATGGGATTTTAAGGTTTTGAAGGTGAATATGGTAGGAAATATGGACAAATGAGTCATGTAATGGGGTGGATGAGGTAGTGAGCACTTTTTGGGTGTTAACACAAAGCCATACTGCTTCACAACTAGTCGAACAAGATGCAACATACTCTGCTTCGGCTGTACTCAGTGCTACACAGGACTGCTTCCTGCTAAACCAAGAGATCACACCTGATCCCATATTGAAGCAACCCCAGATGTGCTCTTCCTATTTGCAGCATTACCTGCCTAATCTGAATCAACATAACCCTGCAAGTTAAACTTTTGATTCGCATCATACTTGAGCCCATAATCAATTGTACCCTTCAGGTACGTCAGAATATGCTTTACAGCAACCAGGTGAACACCTCTAGGATTTGTTAAGAACTGGCTTAATGTGTTCACCGCAAAGCAAATATCTGGTCTCGTATTCATCAGGTACATCAAGGATCCAATCATCTGATGATACATCATGACTTCAACCGGATCAGATGAAGCATCACACAGAAGCTTTAGGTTCGATGCCATAGGTGTGGCCATAGCCTTGCAGTCCATCATCCCGAACCTCTTCAGGATCTCTACTGCATACTTCCCTTGTCCAAGGAAGATTCCATCTGCACTCTGCCACACTTCCATGCCTAGAAAGTAGTGCATCATACCCAAGTCGTTCATCTCGAACTTGGCAGCAAGCTTCCTCTTGGTATCGGCAATCAATCCATCCTCTCCTGTTACAAACAGGTCATCCACATACAAGAGTAGTATCACAGGATTTCCTTCCTCAACCTTGTAGTAAAGGTTGGAATCTTCTTTACTCTTAGTAAAGCCCAAACTGGATAGGAAGCCATCTATCCTTCCATACCAGGTCCTGGGTTCCTGTTTCAAACCATACAGGGCTTTCTTCAGTTTGCACACATGTGACTCTCGGTCATGTGTCTCAAACCCGAGTGACTACTCGACATACACTTCCTCTTCGACTACACCATTCAATAAAGTTGTCTTGACATCCATCTGGTGTACCTTCCATTCCATCACTGCAGCCAGAGCAAGTACTGATCTAATGGAAGTGTATCTAGCTACAGGTGCAAAATTCTCTTCATAGTCAATTCCTCTTTCCGGGAGGAGCCACAAGCTACAACCTCACTTTGTGTTTCTCCATGCTACCATCTGCAGCATGCTTGATCTTATAGATCCACTTGGAAGTCACAACAAACTTTCCGTCAGGTCTTGGGACCACATCCCAAACATGATCGATTGGTACTTCTCGACCATGGCATCCTTTTACTGTATCCCGTATCCTAGGAACTTCAGATTCTTCAATATCTTCAATAGATAGTCTGAACTTCGTTGTTGGAACAAATGTTGTAGTCCTTCTTTTGTAGGTGATTGTATACGATCTTTCCTACAAAGCAAGTTAAATTGCATGATTAGAAACATCTCATAGTTTTCAGAACAAATTCTTACACATAAAGAAATATGTCATACAGTCATGCGATTATTTTAGCCAATGCTTCAATACAACATTTATCCATATCCCGTAACTTTCTAGATGCCTTCCAATCTCTACCAGAACATTTGTTAAGAGTGTGCACAACTCCCAACATGTCAGCAAAGAGGTTTCATTCTAGATAAGTAGCAATGGAATGTTGTACAGTGCCATAGGCCACTTACCCATCACATGCATATTAGTAGTATACTGTGCATTAATGCAATTATTCTAATATGCATAATATACATCCTAAGTTTAGGAACATAAGCATATACATCATTGAGCAATATTATTTAAACAAACAAGTATGCAAGAAATGACAATTCAAATACTTATCTTTGTTTGGTTGTAGGGTGGACTCCCTCTCAATATTTGCTTCCTTGCAGGAACTACTGGAGTGTGCTCCCTCTTGATCTTTGCTTCCTGGATTACCTGTCTTTGAACTTATATCCATCCTCGATCACTTATGCATACTTACTAGTATCATCATTGTGTTATCCTCGAGGTCTCATACACAATCACATTAGTATAATCTCAATACTATAAAACATTATGTTTCTAAGTAATCTTAAACATGTATGGTCAAGATCATTTCATACACAGATAATTTATCACAAGCACTAGTATTCAAGGTTTCACAGAGTACTTCCTTTACTCATGCAAATTCTTATTTGACCATAGGACTCTTCTGGTTAGTCATATCACCTAAACCCATGATTACTCAAACCTATAGCTTCATGAATAATCATTATCAATCATACCAAGTATACTTATATAAGAGATCTTATCACAAGGTAGGATTCTAACTTGATATAGGAAAAACATACCTAGATTAATGTGTTAGTTATGTCTAACATACCCACATGATGTCTTCTTGTTCTCTTAAGTGACTTGTGCTAGTAACCTGCATATCTCATAGGTTAACCATTACAAAACCAAGTTATACATACCTCGCAATTAGATCTTTTATGTGATCCATGGCAATGGATGAACCTTTGTCTTCATGTCACCATGGTCATATGTTCTTGAACTAGAACATGATTTGTCTTTCTTGATGTACCTTTCATGTTAGCGGACAACATCAACCTCATACAACACCATAATGCATTAGTACAATCATAAGTGTCAAAACCCCAATCAATGAATATCTTCTATCATGCATTCATAATTTTATTAAGGTGATATGACAAGTCTAAAGTTAATCAAGATTGTACTAACCTTGATGAAGACAAACATACCATGAACTTAATCATGAATAGATTTCAAAACATACCTGTAAGTCATACCTGTCAAGATTGCTTGTAATCTTCTTATGTAAGGCCTTAGCCTCATCTCCCTCTGAAACAGGAACTTCTTCACTTATGCAGGTGACCAATCCATTCTCTTCTAGGATTAACCCAATTCACTTGATTTGCAGAAACTGGATCTAGAGCTAGATTAGGGTTTGTTAGAGAAATCCTAAAAATTCAAACTTTGAATTTCAAACTTCTGAAAGGATAGAAAGATGTGCCTTGATCAGCTGATCAAGCTGGTATACTCAAAATTTGAAAACTACAAAGTTTCACCCCTCAAAATTGCCTTTGAAACTTCTGGATCTTCTGGACAGGATCTCGAACTAGGGTTTGATAAATCCCACCCTTCTGCCCAACCAAAAGGTTTGATCCAAAGCTCTCAACTTTGATTTTTCTAAGGAGCTTCCAGCCGTGGTCACAGACTTCAAAAATTCCAACTTTTGCAGAAGCCCTAATTTTCCACTTTTCCGATCAAAGTCCCGAACTAGGGTTTGATCAAGCCCGACCTTCTACCCAACCAAAAAATTTGATCTTGGTCTCTAAATTTTGATTTTTATGAGTAGCATTCATCCGTGGCCTCTGATTACAAAATACCAACTTTCTCCGAAACCCTAATTCCCGGATCCATGAATGAAGGTGCTCAAAATCCAATTCTGTTTTGACAGAAATATGCACCTAATTGTTTCTAGTGTAACTCCAAAATTACAAATCCACAGGATCTGAAACTTCTACCTGTGGTATCCCAACCTGTCATCTTTCCAACCCCATAGGTCTAACCTCAATTGGATTCTTTGAGAGAGAGTTATTCCAAGTGTCACAACGTGACCTATTTATGGGATAAAACAGGAGAGCGAAATTGTATGGAGTGCCACGTGTCACTGGTTCACTTTCGGCCTCTGAACCTTCGGCCTGTGAAAGTACAGTCCGTTCCCTACTTGTCACATTTTACGAAATTTCATTTGGAGCTTCCTAGCGCAATTTATGACCTTTTTTCTTAGGTCACCTGTTTATGACTCAAATCTGGAAGAGGCATAAACCCTAGATTGTACAGATCATAAAACACAAAGTACAACAAATTAGAAGTTGTGCTTCGGAAAAAAGGTACACAGGGATCTTATCTTCGACCTGTAAGAGTTTCAGATCCTGAAACCTCGCCGAAATGGATTTATAGTGAAAGTCTACGATGACTGGTTTTTTCTATATCAATCCCTAGCATCGCAAGTGCAACAAGTGTCATACATGCCATACCATGTCTTCTTTCAGGCTAGCTCTGATACCATGTTAGTTTTTTTTTAGAAATTTCAATATGATCTAGGATCTTAACTGAGAGAATAACATGTACAGCATATCTACAACATATCTATAGCATATCAATCGTGGACAATAATGCAAGCACACAAGAGACACAGAGTTTCACCGGGAAAACCAAGAAGGTGAAAAACCCCGCAACTTCCTCAGAGATAGAAAGAGAAATGATACAACCAAAGTACAAGAGATAGTCTTCTCCTAGTAGATGATCCTCCTCCTCACAAGTGCGCCACTTTATGAGAGAGATAGAAGTGAGTAATGAGTGATCAAATAGATATCTCCCGATCTCTATTTATACTTGTCATGTCCTACCTAATAAACCAGTGGGGCCGACTTGTCTAGCTTAGCCTAATAACCCATGGTCACATTAATCCGGGCCGACCCCACGCTTGGTGGTCTAATAACCCATTTACCCACATGACTCATACAGGGACGACCCCATCAAGGTGGTCTAATAACCCATCAAGTATAAGTTATGACACTTACAATATAAATGACGACACTTCCGTATAGAGGAATAATAACATCTCTATAGGAATACAAACACTTTTGTATAGAGAAATAATAACATCTCTATAGGAATACAATATACATGGGTAAAATACATTCCGAAGTTACATATTCATCAACATTTTGCACTCAACATGCTCCTAAGAAGAATGTTGCTCTACTTGTACCTCTAAATTTGGTTGTCACTGATGTCAACTAATGTCAAAAAGGATTCAGTATCCTTGTGTCAATTTGAAGAAATATGTGAAAGCCATTTTGAAGAGTGTAGAAGTATATGAAATCCAGTTTGAAGAAGTACATAATAAGTACATCCAGTATGAAGAAGTACATAAGGTACAAGCACAAGTCACAAGTCCACCTAGTCATGAAACTTCAAAGGTATATGCCAAAGGGATTGTTGGACAAGCTCCAGGAGTGCGCAAGAGGCTTGGGAGAAAGAAGCGGTTGGATAGTTATATAAGTCCCAAAAGTGTGCAAGAATTAGCAATCAGAAGAAGTATACAAGTTGTTGAACCGTGCAAGAGTACCGAAAGAAAGTGATGGTCGACAAGTCAAGTGCGCAATACCCACAACCCACAATCGATGATACTAAAGGAGTGTTGGAATCAATTTAATACTGAGAGGGGGGGTGAATCAGTATTAGCACAGTTACCATCAGTTTTTACCTTCTTTAACAGATTAGTCTTAAGTTAATATTGATATTTAGTTATGCATCCAATATAAATAAAATCATTCATCCATATAGGCACCAAGACAAAGAATATAGAACACACGAGATTTTAACGTGGAATCCCAAACGACAGAAAACCACAGAATGCTCTTTTGTAATGAAAATAATACATTCAAGGAAGCATCGATTTCCTGTGTTTACCAGCACCAATTGGAAGGAGGCAGTGACCCCCTGGTTTTATAGGCATAGACCTGAAGGAAGCACCAACTCCCTATGTTTTCCAACACCCACTAGAAGGAGGCTATGACCTCCTGATCCTTTCCCCATCCTGTAGCCTAGATATCCAAAATAATATTCTGCCTTACTGAACTTTAAACTCGTGCACACTTCTAATCTTCTGATGTTCATTCTATTGTGCGCACCTTCTGTATGTAGTCGTATAGCTGTCACTTCCCTTCATACATCACTTGACTTCTCATTCCACTCAATTCTTTGTGTCTGTTGATGACTCACTTCATGTATTGTGTGCTTCTGATCCTGCAGTCTATGCTAGGGTTCACTCTATATTTTTGCGACTGTGCAACTGCACTCACCAACTAATATTGTGTTTTCAATTGATAGCTTGTTGTTCTGAGATTATGCACCAGTATCAGATGGAACTACGCACTAACTTAGATGTGTCCGTTATGTTTAAGTGTTGCAGTATTTTAGAAAATATGTGACATGTTGTGCATCAAGTGATTCGTCCCTTTGGTTTAATGCACTTTCCTCAAATCATCATCATCATGACGTGCATACAAGATTCTATTGTTGTTCTGTCATCGTGCATCTGATGGACCTCTCTTCTTCACACACTTCATGTTAACCTTTGTGCATCATCCACTAAACTTCTTCCCATCTTCTGATACATGTCAATTATGTCTATGTGATTCTTCTTTAACACATTTGTGACTGTCTTCGTGCTGCCAACAATATTGTCATTCGATCCTCATGCACTTGCACATACTTCTATAATTCTGCCATTCAATATTTGCGCATCCATCACAGATCTACAGCATCATTTTGTGCACCATCAGTCGTATTATTCTTATGCATGTGCGCACTTGTCTCCTTGCTAGATCATGTTGTTCTGTCCTCGAGCCCTTGATGCCCAGAATATAAATCTGTATCTTCCACTTGAATCTCTATCGCTTTTCCATCAATATTACTACAAATCTCCAACTTGCATATCTATTTATACATGTCATGCATGGATTGTATGTCCACAAGTTGGTTGTGGAACACCTTCTTCCTTGCTTCACAGATTGTGCTTTTGAAACATGTCATATTCTACGCTGCTAATGTGTCATCCTTTGTGAGTCTTGAGCATCCATGGTCCACGACTTAGTGGAACTTACACCTTAGTAATGTATTCTTGCTCTCTCGATGTACCATTGCTTTGTATAACTTGTGAAAACATGGTCCTCGAATTAGTGGGACTTTCACCCTTATTGTACCATCACTTGTGGGTCCTGTGCACTTGATGTATTAATGCATTGTGGAACCTGCACACACATGATCTTTGACTTAGTGGGACTTTGACCCTTGCGGTACCATCACTTGTGGGTATTGCACACTTGCTATGTCATCTGGTGTGGAATTTTCTCATATGCTAACTTCAATCGCTATGCCCTTCTTGGAACTTGTGTGTGCTTCAATAATTGAAAGCATCTTTTGATTGGTGAGACTTGCACACTTTCAGGACTGTTCAACCATAATTCGTTTCATATTGCTTGTGCACTTCCAATATTTGATCATACAATGCTTGGGCTTGCTTGGGAATTCTAGAATATTCAATTTCTTGCGCACTTGTACCTTTGTCCAACCAATTCTTTGGCTTCTACCTTGAGAGAGTATGACTTGGTGGACTTGATATCTGCGTAGGTACCACATGTAGTAGGATACATTACTTATGTACTTCTTTGAAATGGATATGTACGATGTACCTTCCTTATGTACTTCTTCATACTGGAAATGCATTATGTTTCTTCCTTATGTACTTCTTCATGTTGGACATGCATGATGTATCCTTGAACACACATCTTTAGACTAGATGTGAATTATAGATATACTTCTTCAGACTGGCATCCATATATTTGTGCATATACTTCGTCAAAGTGGCTTACATATACTTCTTCAAAATATTATAGGAATACTGTATCCAATTTGACATCAATTGACATCAATGACTCAAAATGAATTAGTTGACATCCTCTTTGACATTAGTTGACATCAATGTTCAACGATATCCCCCTTTGGCATTAATGTCAACACCTTATGAAGCTGTGTATTCTTCATCTCTACTTGTCGCAGTACTCCCCCTGTGTATATGCTTCCCCTGAGTTATTTGAGCTTTTTACTTCTACGCATTTTGTGTTGCTTCTACTTTTTGTTACTTCTGCGCAAGTCGTTGATCTACTTCACAATCTTTCATGTTTGTTACATTTGCATGTTGTCTCTTCAATAATCCGCTTCACACTCTTTCACGTCTATTGTATCTTCATGCCATCTCTTCATGCTAACTCTTCTTAATTGCATTTAGATTCATATCACATGTGTACAATCAGCTTCATACTTTACTGCGTCTTGATTATGCTTTATGCTCTTTCACAGATTCTCATGCATCTTTTCTCCTTGGCTGCTTTAGTTCTTCTAATTTTCATGAATCTTCTCCCCCTTTGACATCAATGGCAAAGAGGTTCCATAACTTGCGAAATGTAGGTTCTTCTTTCATTTTTTTTTGTGCAGGCCTCTACCTCAACTATTTTTCAGGGATGACTCCCCCTATCTTCATGCTTCACTGTTCTTTTACTTATATCCTATAATTTTGCAAATTTCTTTCAAAATTATATTTGATTGCTTTTTTTGTATAGGAGCTATACTACTTATGTATCTTAATCTGTTATTCTTGTCACAACACTTCATCATTCTTTGCGCAGTGATTTATGCAACCATCCTTTTGTGCCAACTTTGCAATGCCAAAATAAATTCTTTACTGGTTTTTCATTGTCTTTTCATTTGCTTCCTTTCTGCAACTGACTGCTTCATTTGTCACATTTACTATGTTGTCACCTTGCTTTGTCGCATTTATTATTTTTGCATCCCTTGTCATGACAACCAAATATTTGGCACATTTATCCGCCAGTTCAACATTAAAGCGGATATGATACTCAGTTTGTGTGGGAACAATTATGTGGCATCATCGTACTTGAGCTTTTTGGGCAACATCATTATGTCGCACAAAGCTATGGATTAGATTTCCATTTTTAGCACACCTTTCCAAAACCTATCAAATTTGACATTCAATTTTGGCAACTCCACCACCTTCTTCGACTTGCGCGATATTGAATGCACATCTCTTCAAATTAATTTTATGCATGTGAACATCTTCCATTCAATTTTATAAGAGGTCCAAGGACAATTCCTAGTTCATCACCATTAGCACTTCTACATCTCCTTGTCGCATTGACATCTAATTCTTCTCCTTTCTTCCAATGGCCCCCTTCTACCAAAGAATGAATAACTGTATTGAGAATGTGTGACTTGCAGTTCATACTCAGTAGCCTGAATTCTCACACATGAGGGTTGACATGGGCGTCGAGAAACAGTGAATGGAGTAAACAGAGTTCCATCGTCAATATGCTCAGTCACGAGTGTATCTTAAGCATTTCGAACAACTGACTCACTTGTCTCATTGGGTTGACAATTTGGAGCGGTAGCAACACAGATTTTGGATGAAATTTCCTTAATTCAGCCTCAGCATACTGAACCACTATCGCCTACAACTTTGCAACTTCTTACTGTGTGCCCTTCTTCGCAATGTACTACGCTGGTGCCGGTGAACCTGGAGCTTCGTCTTGCAAACTAGTCAGACATATAGGTTGACCTCGAACTGTGGCTTTAGATTACTTCAACATTTCAATTTTTCCAGTGTTTATTTGTATATGCCTTTTTGACCTTGGCATTGAGTTTCAATTCATGCAATTTTGTAAACACACCGATTTTGAATATAATGAACAATTTCATTTTGCGCAGACTCGTGTCTATCTTTCAGCAATGTGTGTACATTTTCTTCATGCAGGAATTTTCTTTCGTGTAATTAAGCAATTAATATGTTCTTCACTTAGCAACACACTGAATATTCACTTTGCCTGGAACACTAGAGTTATTTTCTGCGACAATTTATACTTAACACACACTTTCTGTAATACTGATAAATACTGCGATAGACACCTCTAAGACATAACCTTCACTTAACTTACTCCTTGAATTCTAAGATGTATCATTTTGAATTCAAGGGTCTCATCAGATATTTTCAAGATAAGCATGAGGAGCAGCAATTGCTTGTTGCTTTGGATGTACCTAGATTGTCTGCTACTTCTGTGAGCTTATAAGGAGATTTCCTTACCCATGTTTTCTTGTGCGCACTACTAACTTGATTCTATACTTGAGAATTTTCACTATTATTCCTCACATGGTGATTGCCTTTGCGCAATAAGTCTTAATCTAGACATTTTAATACCCTTCAACAGTACACAGCCTTATGTCCAATACCATCACATGCATAGCATCTCACAGTTTGACAATATTTTGCAACATTATCAAAGCGATTGCATCTTGTGCACTTCATCCTATTGACCCTTCTTTGATTAGTATATTGAAAAGAGTTGTAGTTGTTGAAGGAACCATCATACCTGGATAAATTAACTTGATTTGGGAAATGTTCTCTATCACAGACCTTCTTTGATTCCTTTTCATAACCAAGGCCTATTTTTTCTTCTGATGATCTCTGATCTTTAAGGAAATTGTTCAAAATTGATGTGCTTTCTTTGAACTTATTCTTCATTTCATCATCAATACTAGACTTGTTTCTTTCTTGATGTGCACAAATAACTATGGGATATTGGACTTGTTTCTTTTCCTTCATCTCAACCATCTTGTATTCTAAGCAAGATATTTCTTTCTCCTTTGAATCAAGATAAATTTTTAGCATCTTATTTATCTACGCTAAATCTTCCAAATAAGCTTTCAATGCAATTTTTTCTTCCTCAAAATTTTTGACCTTGTCTTGTGCGCAAATCAGTTGTATCTCATAGTTGGTTACCTTTTCATGAACTTATGCCTCAAGAGACTCTTGAATTGGTTGGTTTTGTTCTTCATACTTCGACAATTGTTCCTGCAAGATTTTATTCTTCTTTATTGACTTCTTTAATTCATCCAGGGCACTAATCAATTCACCTTCCCAACCAATGTCTGTATCATATTCTTCTTCTTCATATTGATTATCAATCTTGATCTCTGCAACAATATTTGGAGGTGTTTTGAATGATCCACTAAAGAAGTATTTGTCTAGTGATCCTGGTTTTCTTTGTGCAACTGGAGTATTCTTCGGATTGTTCTTATTCTTTTCATCTCTACCTTCTTCCTCCACAAAGGCCATGAAAAGTACTTCTTTTGATTCTTCACCGCAGTTGCTTCATTCATATACATTGTTGTATTCCTCAATGTACAGAGTTTTCTTCTATTTTGGAATCCTCCTTTTATTTTCAGGTCTGTGTTGAGTGCACACACTTCTACGTTCATGAGAACTAAGTTCTTTGTTCTTATTTTTCTTTGAAATGACACTTAGAGGCATAATGACCTACTCCTCCACATTTGAAACATTTGAAGGGAAACTTGTTCTTGTACTCACCTCGTCCTCTTTTCAACTTTCTAACAAAGTTTGATTCCTCATCATCCGACTCATTGAAATAATCCTTGTCGTGATCATGCTTATCCTTCCCAGTGGCTTTAAAAGCAACTTCCTTTATGATGGGAGTCTCTTTCTCAGCTCCCATCTCGTATGCATTCAAAATCCCTTGAAGCTTGTCCTTTGTCAGATCTTCAAGATTAGCTTTGTCTTCCAATACAGACACCTTTTCATCAAACCTTGAGGGAATATTTATTAGTATCTTCTGTACTACGGATTCTTCTTCCAAAGTGACCTCGAGACTTTTGATAGCATTAACTGTCTCGTCAAATCTTAAGAAATAAGAGGTAATGTTCTCTTCATCTTTCATTCTCAGAGATTCAAATAACCCAAAGTAGTTCTACAACTTTGATTTATGTACCTTCTCGTCACCTTCATGGACACCTCTGAGTTTTTCCCAAACCTCCTTGTTGATGCACAATGCATGACCTTGACGAACTCAATACTAGTCAAACCACAAAGTAGTGTGTTTCTATCTCTTGCATTGCATTCATAGATTCTCTTTTGTACTGGATTAACTAGCATGACTGCTGGGACATTGTAATTGTCAACAATAGATTTCCAGACATCTACTCAGAGTGATTGCAGATAAACTTCCATCCTAATCCTCCAGAAGATATATTTGGTGCCATCAAAACTTAGTGCTATGTTAGTAGAAAGACTGTCATGCTTGTCCATGTCTGCGCAAGGATCTATCTTCCAAATGTTAACCTGTTACTGAAGACACCCGCTCTGATACCAATTGTTGGAATTGATTTAATACTGGGGGGGTGAATCAGTATTAACGCAGTTATCAACAATTTTTACCTTCTTTAAAATATTAGTCTTAACTTAATATTGATATTTAGTTATGCATCCAATATAAATAAAATCATTCATCCATATATGCACCAAGACAAAGAACATAGAACACACAGGATTTTAACATAGAAACCCAAACAGGAGAAAACAATGGAATGTTCTTTTGTAATGAAAAGAATACATTCAAGGAAGCACAGAATTTATGTGTTTACTAGCAACAACTGGAAGGAGGCACCGACCCCCTGGTTTTACAAGAACCAACCTGAAGGAATCACCAACTCCCTGTGTTCTCCAGGAACAATCCTCTCACTTGTTTAGCTCTTGCCCTTATACAAGCGACGTATGGGATAAAGCCACAAAGAAAATCTCAAACGCTAGGATAAATACGAGAAGGGGTGCAACACTGGAACAACAAACCCAGGAATGGTGGCAGACGGATGGGGTACATAACTACGATGCCTTCCCTACTCTTTATGTGTAAAGTCTCTAGGAATCTCGCAATCAAACAATTTTCAAGAACAGATGGGTCCCTACAGATGTTACTCCTGCCATGTTAATGCAAATATTACAGGAGCATAAAACTGTTGATAAGCCAAGAAAGTAACGTTTGATATCATCTCCATACATTAACAAAAACTTTCCCTGGGAATTCTTTGATGGATCCATCCAAGGTTCACCACCACTAGGAGGAGCGGGAGGATTTTTAGACATGCCAGATACCTCCAAGATATGCATTAAATATGCACTTGGGCGGGATACAAACAGTAAAGCAGAATTAACAGCACTATGGGCAATTCTCAAGGTCACTAAAAGGAAGAATTTATTAAGGATTCAAATGTATGGGGATTCCAAAATGGTGATAGATTGGGCAACAAGAAAAACCCAAATAAAAGCTCCTCATCTGCAATATCTATAAGCGGAAATTAAATCTGTGTTGGCCTCCTTTGAATCTTTTTCTTTTGCTCACATTTATAGAGAAATCAATGAAGAAGCAGATATGTTATCCAAAATGTCATTGCCATTACAACTGGGGGTCATCTAAGTGGAGGAATTTGTTGGAATATTTTATATTCCTTGCAAGGTAACAATGTCTTTGTATTATGTCGGAAGATATCCACAATCTTATGTAAAATAGTAATACATTATATCCCATATTCATTATGTTAAAATATACTCTTGATATTCATTATTATATAAAGAGATGTTATTATGGAGAATTATATTATCCCACATGTAATATGTGAGAGTAATTCCTCCTCATCTCTTGGTATATAATAGAGTTAAGGGAGTCTTTCACATTCATCCTTTTGTGGATCATAGATCATGATCTTTCTGTATTGTATTGGGGTTATTGGCATTGCTCTCTTGTAAGCTTGAGGGAGATATTATGGAGATAATAGAAGACTACCTTCCGGTGGACGTAGCCCAATTGGGTGAACCACGGATATCTGGTGTACTCTTTTCTCTTGTTCTCTTTATGTACTTATTGTTGATATATTATTGTTTTGCATAGATAGGTAAGCTAGGTTAGTTAGATCCATATCTCTGACAGAATTCAGGAATGGTGAAATGTAGGAATACTTCACAATGGTACTAGTTGCAAAGACACCTTTTTTTGGATGTATCTTGATTTTATTTTGATGTATATAAAGAATAGAGAGTATGTTCTTTTATGAAATCAGGGCAGTATGCTGGATGAAAATAATGTAGCCTCAAAGGCAATGAAAATGATGTAAGCTCTACTTGAGCAGTTCATGTTTATTCTATGAATAAAAGGTTTTTTTCTACGTAAAATAAATATATATATATATATATATATACTTTAAAATGGTAGGTATATACTTTATTATATATATATATATATATATATATAGAGAGAGAGAGAGAGAGAGAGCCCGATGGGTTTGCTCAAGTGGTTGAGAGATGTGAGTTGTTAGTAGAAGGTCTCGAGGACAAATATTCGGATGGCTATGCATTGATATATAAGGGCCTCACTTGATGTCCCCACCGGGTTAGGCTCCGTAATCAGAGTTGGTGGGGTGAAGCTGTTGATGAATATGTAACTTCGGAATGTATTTCACATATATGTATATTGTATTCCTATAGAGATGGTATTATCCCTCTATACGGAAGTGTCGTCATTTATATTGTAAATGTCGTAACTTATACTTGATGGGTTATTAGACCACCTTGTTGGGGTCGGCCCTGTATAAGTCATGTGGGTCAAAGGGTTATTAGACCACCCTATTGGGGGTCGGCCATGTGGGTCGAAGGGTTATTAGACCACCCTATTGGGGGTCAGCCTAGTCAACATTATGTTATGTGGTTAAGTTCGAGCCTACATGAGTTATGTAAAAGGCAAGTCAAGTCAAGTATAAATAGAGTGCGGGAGGCACTCTATTTGATTACTCACTTCTCACTCATGCACTCAAGGAGGAGTGGCGCACTTATGGAGGAGGAGGATCTGCTGCTAGGTTATGTCTATCTCTTATGTTTGGGTTGTATCATTGCTCTATCTATCTCTGAGGAAGTTATTGGGGTTTTTCACCTTTATGGTTTTCCCCAAGTAAATCTTTGTGTCTCTTGTGTGCTTGCATTATTGTCTCCATGATTGATATGCTGTAGATATGCTGTACATGTTGTTCTCTCAGTTAAGATCCTAGATCAGATTGAAGTAAATTCTGAAAATTTAACAGAAGCCCCTTCGGGTGGGCCCCCTGTGAATTATTCATGTGGACGTAGCAACTCCTCTATGGGGTTGTGAACCACATTGATATATATATATATATATTTAACACCACTTTAACGACAAAGAAAGGGGCTAACTCCTTTTAAAAATAAATATATGAATTAGCTTTTATTGACACTCAACTATAAACATAATCTTTAGGTAGGGACTAGTTGCTTTGCAGTTATTTCTCTTGTTTCATAGTGTGTTTAGTATTATAATGCTCACTTCTCATTTATTTCGAAAATATCTTCATCAATAGGCACTTTAATAGCTTGTCACTTGACGTAAAAATATCTAATTCGTATGATTGGATCCCTCTCGGTACTTGATAGATCTGGGCTTAAGATGGATCTATTCTAGTTATGTTGGAAGTTTGCTGTATGGTATGGTTTTTACTAGACCATACATTCCTATGCAGTGGGATTTTTGAGCAAATATATCCCAAAACTAGGGAATGAACATTGAACAACATTAAAGAGGGTCTTCAGATATTTGTGTGGCACTTAATATTATGTAATCTGCAACCAAGGAAGGGTTGGACCTTACAGGGAGATAGATATACAAGGTTTTGTTGATGCAGACAAGGTTAGAGATCTTGATCGTATAAGATCTACAAGTGGTTATGTTTTTAACATATTTGGTGGAGCAATCAGTTGGATGAGTAAAAGGTAGGGATTGTATTGTCAACTACATAAGCAAAATATATGGTAGCCACTCATGGAAGTAAGGAAGCCATATGATTGCAAATATTATGTTCAAGTATTGCTTTTGTTTAGAAATTAGTAAGAATAGGTTGTGATAGCTCAAGTGTAATTTTTTTGGTACAGAACCCCGCTTATCATTCCAAGACAAAGCATGTTGATGTCCAGTACCATTTTGTTAGAGACATGGTTTAGCATAACAAAGTGTTGTTGGAGAAGGTTGATACCTTGAAGAATGTTACAGATTCATTGAAAAATTATGTGGGTACTAAAAATGTCTATTGGTGTAGAGAATCAATAGGAAATTCTTCCCTTAGTAGTTGATTTTATGGATGATTCCCCTTTGACCCCATGTTTCAAAGAACACAACAAGTGGGAGAATGTTGGACATGTGTTAAAGTCTTTGTAGGTTCCCAAATCAAGAGGGATTCAGGGGGGCTTATTATCCCCCTCAATTAGTGAGGAGAAAAGGGCCAATGCCCCTGAAAGAAAAAAAATTTAGTCCTTTTTTTGTCAGTCTTGAGTTGTTTTCAACCAATGGTTTTGTGGTCCATTGTAAACTAATTTTGGTCAAGGAATTGGAATTATAATCTAATCCAAGTTAATGGATTAGGGTTTTGGATGCTATATTATTGTATTGCAATCAAAAAATATAATGCAATGAGATAGAGAGTGGAGAAACTCTTAAGAATGTTGGTTTTCTCGGTTTTGAGTTTCCAGGGTAAATCTTTGTGTAATGCGTGTGTGAGCCATTGTTAATTATTGTGTTTTAGGTTATATTTGGTATTTGTTTTCTTTACACAAGTTTAACAAAGTTATATATCAACTAGGCCTCAATACTACTTATCCATATAGGAATGTGTGTGTGATGGAATCCAAGGAGATAAAAGTGTGTGGCTTGATTAAGGATTTGAAAGTTAAGTTGGCAGCATATCAAAATATATATTTTTAATGGATATCTTACTTATTGATGTGCCACATACCCGAGGCATGTTCTTGTGAAGGAAGTGGGATGAAAATTTGGGAGGTAGTGTTCAAATGGACCTGTCATATGCCACTATCTATACATGTGAAGGAACTTATGCCACTTTGTACAGAGAACTAATGATGAAATACCATGTTGAAGATTTGGAGGAACCCATGAATGAATTGATTTGTGATGATGACGAATTCGGGAATTACATTGTGTTAGCACATTTAATTTCCCCCAATGTACAAGAAGTTACTCAAAGCAAGAATATACATGGAAAATGTATTTCAATAGATTATGTGCAAGTTTAGGGGCAGGAGCAGGAATAACTTATATTTCTCCTCAAGGTGAATCTTTGAAATTTTCATATAGGTTGTAGTTTGAGTGCACTAACACATAGCAAAGTATGAAGTGCTACTATTAGGTTTGTAGCTTGATAGGGACGTGAAGATAAATATATTGTGGGTAGTTGGTGATTCAAATATCATATAGATGCAATTCAAAGGGGAATTTGCTACATAAAATGATACGTTTAAGATATATAAGCATGTAGTGTTAGATACAATTAAACTCTATGTTGCCTTTAACATGGAATTGGTTGCTATATAATAGAATACCCATGCAAATGCATTAGTAGTTGCAATAGCCACCTATTGGAGGGCCTCTTAAGCAATTGTCATGATAAATTGTAATTAGGCGTTAGTCTAAGTAGATATATGAATAAAGTAAAGTGTAAATCACATGACAGAGAGAACATAATGAGTGACTAGTTGGAGCAAGTACAACCACTCCAGCCATATTTATGATTGCATAAATAATCATGAACATGAATACAAACTTGGTTGGTTAACCTTCCCATATGCAACTCTTGAATATTTACCGATGTATGTATGTATTTGCTGCAATTTTGTCACTTCTTTGATGCATGTTGAAGTCATAGTCTCAACACTTTGGCATTGTTGTCGATCTCATTTGAACTAGATGATAGCAATAGCAAATGGGAATGGTATGAACCTAAAGAGAAATATAGTGAGATCAAGAAGACTTGCAAGTTGGAATATTTTATCATGGATGTTGATTGATTGAATCAATTCAAAGTAGAGCCTAAATACATAAAAGAAGAAAACAACCATGAGTATTGTTGAAACTGTAATAGTCATCCAGATGTTAAGGATGAACATGGAAAAAGAGAAGCATGCACGTACATATGCTATAGGATGAAATAATGTGACGTTGCGTATGTTCTTGATGCAAGAAAAAAGAAGTTGTTCTTCATGAAATAAAATCTCACAAGACCAACCTCCTAGAAAATTTGGTAGCATTGACATGGTAAGGTTTGCAAGTTGGTTACGATAGCACTCATTACTAGTGCTTAAATAAAAGTGTTCTTATCCACCACGCAAAAGGGAATTTCAAAAAGATGTATATGAAAGAAAGAGAAGAATGCATTCTCACAAAACTAAAATTGACTTGATAGAGGACAAGAATGTTTAGTGCATATTGAAGTTGAGTGTTCTTGCAACCTAATCAAATCACATGAATTAGATATTTTTACGTCAAGTGACAAACTATTAAAGTGCCTATTGATGAAGATATTTTTAAAATAAATGAGAAGTGAGCATTACAATACCAAACACACTATGAAACCAGAGAAATTGTTGCAAAGTAGCTAGTCCCTGCCTAAAGATTATGTTTATAGTTCAGATATGGTTTATTTGTTTATAATTTTTTTAGTATATTTATGATATTATTTTTGTTATTTATTATTAAAAATAAGTGTTAATAAAAGAAAATTCATATCTTTATTTCTAAAAAGACTTAACGACTTTCTTTGTCGTTAAAGTGGTGTTAAAATTCTAACTATCATATATATATGGAGAGAGAGAGAGAGAGAGATTTCGATGGGTTAGCTCAAGTGTGCAATTATATCTCACGTGTTAATAAAAATAAAACATATATATTTTATTAATTAAAAATACATGTACCAATAAAATATATATTCCATATAACCACAAAAGTTTGTATATATTAAAGCTAAGTTAAAAGGAAAAAAGGTACTAAGAAAACTTATATTCATGTATTTATATTAATTAAAAATATATATATGCTAATAAAGAGACAACATACGTGTATACATTCTCTATGTATTGTTACCAACTATTTTGTACAATAGTTGAACTTCTATCGAGCCTTCAGTTATTGAACATGTACATGTTCATTTCCAGAGTTCGAAGGTTCATTGTGTTCAGACTTAGCCAATTTTGGCTAGCCATTTTTATTTTTGTGTTGAAATGACCATGCCCCATGGGGTTTTTGTAATAAAGTGTGCTAGTAGGGGGTCTTGAGTGGCTCGGTTCCCTAAGACTTGATAGTCAATTAAAGTATTCCAAGGAGTTTTTTCACTTGTCGATTGTGCTTTTCCTTTAGCCGAGTAATAATCGATGAATTTTTCTCCTACTTCCTCCAAAGCTGGAATACCCGATTTTGGCGATTAGGCCTTGGGGGTTATTAGAGTCCAACAATAAAATATGAACCTACCAGACACTATTTATATGTCCTATGGTCATTTCCTAGGTCCCTAGGTACTTTTAAAAATTCGTTCGAAAATTTTTTACCGGACACATTGGATTTTTATTTTTTTTATTATTTTATTATAGAAATTTTCAATTTGTAATAACTAAGTGGTTTGGGGGTGGATTTTAATAATTGGAGGGTTAATTCCTAAGCCAAAAATCATAGTTAAACCCCAAACCCATTTATCCTAAATTTCGGACAGTTATTTGGCCCTGGAATTAATATTTTCTCAAAAACTCAATAAATGAGAAATATTAATTAAAATAATCGGAAATTATTATTTTGGAGAAAATCCAAATCTCTCCAAAATAATCCAAATTGAATAAGGTAAAGAGCCAGTTGACATGGCACAGAGCATTTATGATGATTCCAATCACACCCACCAGATTTCATATCAGTATCGGAGCTCTACAGTTGACTGAACCTTTGGAAATTCGCCCTCCTCTCTAGCTTGGGCGACTTTCTTAGTTGGAGGATCTTTATTGGTTGGGTGATATTCACAAAGAATGAGGGTGGGCGCCCTGCCTAGGTGGAGGCCACCTCACCCTCAGACTTCAGTTGAGAGCTCAGTTAACTCTCCAATCATGCTTTGGTGTTCTCCCTATATTGGTCAATGCACATGGCTTGGCTGTCTCTTCACCAATTCGACTTAGGTATTTGGTATTCTCTCATTGTATAAATAAGAGGCCTTTGGGCTCTCTCAGGGGTGGATCATTTGTGCAAGAAACCTCTAGTTATATTTTTCATGTGTAATGCTTGATGTTATTTGGCATGCAAGTTGGAATAAAGTGAAGGCTTTGGAGGTCAAATAGTGTGCAAATTTTTCATGGCTTGTGTCTAAATCGAGGTGAAATCTACCTAGTTCTTCAATTCTTTATGCATTTGTTTATGATCTTAGCTTAAGAAGGTTAAAATTCTAATCCAAAGAATACATATTTGTAGTTACAATTTGTCTATTTGTGCAAATTTATTCAAGATTTAGGAGTTGCATTTTGTAGTCGGTTATACTTGTGCACTCGTAGTTTTGCTTAGCTAAACATACTAAGATCTAATCACTTGTATGGAGTTTTGTTATCTTGGCAGAGCATCATAAGGCAAAGTGAGATTGGGAGTTTGGTTGCATCCCCTTCTTCTTCGTCACATTTTATGCTAATGAGTTTTGTTACACAGGAAATCTCAAAGACTTTGTTTGTTCAAGCTTGGGCTTGAGATTCTCTTCTCATCTCCATCATCAAAAGATAAAATCTCTCTCTCTCTCTCTTGTTTACTACAAGCGTATCACAATCTCTAAGGTTTTTCATCTATCTTGATTTTCGCTTCTTATTAAAAGAGTGCATTTGTTTTCAAGTTCATAATTATTATTTGCATTTCTTTGGCTAAGTAGATCAAAGTTTCATAGCTTTGATCTACCTCTTTGGGTCCATATCTACCTTTTTTTACAAGCTTAAATATCAAAGATCTAAGATCTAGTTTCACATTTCAATTTGTAGATCCATTTTTCCTACTTTGCTTGTTTTCCAATTTTTTATTCTTTTGGGCTTGTATATCTCATAGATCCATTTCTCATTTTTGTTTATCTTTTTTCATCAAGAAGAGTGACAAAAAACACTTAGAAAAAGTGCCCAAAACACTCAGAATTTTTTC
Organism: Larix kaempferi; assembly: GCA_027924585.1. Classification (NCBI taxonomy): domain Eukaryota; kingdom Viridiplantae; phylum Streptophyta; class Pinopsida; order Pinales; family Pinaceae; genus Larix; species Larix kaempferi. Next base: position 4,119,188 of record BSBM01000275.1, on the reverse strand, counting down.
CAAAAATTTACCTTAAAGAGTTCAATGGAAAAGTGCCCAAAATTTGCCTCATTTTGCGTGCTGCTGGCTGCCCCATCACTTCACTGTTTTCAGCATTCTGATATTTCCAAAACAGTCCTGAAAAGTCCAAAAAATAGTCCCCTTTTTCCCCCTTTTTGCCTCGAGAAGCGTGCACAATTTTTTCTCAAAAAGCGTGCCCATTTTTCAGCCTATTTGGCCACTGTTTTCTGTTGTTTTTAGTTAATTTACAGTTCTGGAAATTTCACTAAAACAGTAAAAAAATTAAAAATAAAAAATCAATTTTTTCTCAAAAACCGTTTCATTTTCAGCCTATTTAGCTCGTTGTTTTTGTTGATTTTTGCTAATTTACAGTTCTGGAAATTTTCCTAAAACAGTAAAAAAATTCCAAAATTTTATCTTGAAAAACGTGACTAAATTGCCTTGAAAAGCATGCATTTTACAGCTTTTTTAAAGTGTTGATTTTTTGTTTTAGTTCATTGTTTTTTGTCACTTTTCCATTTCTTTGGCATTCCTCTTCTTAATCCATTCATCTTTCTATTTTTGAATTTTTACTTGGGTTTGAATTTGGTTGACCATCTTTGGTCTTTTTCCATTTTCTCTTTGATTTTCCTCTTGCCTTTTGCTTCTTCAATTTCTCCATTTTGCTAGCTTAGTTTCACTTTTGCATCAAGATCCTTTTTGTGCTTTGAACAATTTTTCATTTTCCTAAATTTGCATGAGTTCAACGTTCCACTCTTACACTTAGCTTGCATTATATATTCCCATCTTGCATACTTGTCAATTTCTAGATCATAAAGTCATTCTTCGGTTTTGCTAAGACATTAACTAGTCTTTGTTAAGAGCTCTTATCCACAGGTGAGCAAGAAGATCCAACAAGCGAAGAGCCCAAAGGCTAGCAAACAAAACCAAGCAAGCAAATCACTCCTTGAAAGGCACTTCCCAACTTCCTCATTCCCCCATCCTATCGTGCTTTCAAGTGAAGAAGAACCAAAATATACTGTAAAAAAACAAATAAGAGCAAGTGGGATAATGGTTCCCTCACCCCCACTTCCCCCATTTGGGGCAAGCCTGTATCGTCTATTGTTTGATTTTCGCATTTTCATTTGCTTTATACCTGCACAATAAGCTAGTATAAAAAGTTAGATTAGTTTCATTTGATAGTTTGCTAGAGTCAAACTTGATAGCTTAGTTTGATTTATTGTTTCAAGTTTTTAACTTAGTTTCAAATTTGATATAAAATTGTTAAAACGAACCAAAATCTCTTGAATCTCACTAAAAAGTGGATCAAGAGTGCTCTCTGTTGGAGAGTTCATTTTCAGTTGTGTTTTATCTGCTAACCTCCTTGCTTTCCCGAGTACAGTCTCAAACCTGAAAGAGACTCTTGGGTAGAATTGATTTATTTCAAGCATTTATTTTCGTGCATGATAAATCTCTTGAATCTCGCCATAAGGCGGATCAAGAGTGCTCTCTGTCGGAGAGTTTCTTTTTGGTTCTTCACAAACATATCCCCTAAAATTGGAATTTATTATTTTCTATGCCGCATGTGCTATACCCAGTTTTGGGATACACAAAAACGGTATAGGCTACTTAATTTTCACATTAATTCCAATTTCAACCATAATAAAATTCATACCCCATAACCAACGAAAATCCGGTGTTGATTGTCAATACTCGAAAGTAGGCAAATTCTGTCTGGGGGCACTGAATCACTGTACTTAGACCTTGGGGACACCGTTAGACTACATCCTTTTTTGGTGTAGTGTTGAACACGCTCTTGAGGCTTTGGCATCCAACATGTCCCCGTACGGAGCCACCTAGAGTATTTTCCGGACATATTTCCAGTACCTTCACATATATCTTGGAAATTCCCTTAGCCATAATAATCAAGATCACTATAAAATTTACAAAGAACACTTGCAAAACGATCTCAAGCACACCACACCAAGACTTGTATTTCAGCATCCCAAGCACATATTGTTGACTCCATAAGGCACTGGTCCTTCAATTGTTTCATCTATTTTATATACTGAGGTGCATGTTATTATCTGCTTTAATTGTCTTATTCTGGATGTTGTTGTTATAAATTATCAATTAGTGGTGTATCTCTCAAAATTGTTGCAAGTGTATCTCTGATTATTTAATTTTATTATTGTAAGTTTCATACAAAAAACTCCTAAACAAACACCCATCCGCATCCTTTCACCTTAAACATAAAAAACACAAAAGAGCCTTAGAAAATTCTTTTTAGGGTCTACCCCCCTTGGCTTCATTAGGAGTTTGCCTAAACGAAGGAGTCGGGATCAGGTGACAGCACTTGACTCTTTGCTTGCCCCCAAGGCCACACCTTTCCCACTTAGGAAACAGCTTTCAAAATATTTCTGTTGTTGGTGTGCACACACGGCGGGCAACATGTACCATACAATTTTGTATATATATTAGTGTTAGGCTAAAACGAAAAAAATGTTTACTATTAGTTCATAAAATGTGTTTTAAACATTTATATGTTATTCTTTTTAATAATGCATTGTAGTTTTTAATTACAGGATAGTAAAATGAAGTGGCATTTAGAGTTATTGATGAACAATTTAAATCAAAACACAATAAAAATTATAAACTATACTTTTATGATATAATCATGGCAAAAGATGAAACAAAATCCGTGACATGTTCAAATTGGTTTCAACATTTTATATGAAAAAATTCTCACGAGAGAATTGAATACCAAGGGAGCATAAAGCCAAAAAAAGACAAACATTTCATCACAGTGCAATGTATCTACCAAATATTGTCCCTATACTTCAAAATATTCTATGCATTGTATGGTATTATTGGATATTTATGGTAAATACTTCTTCTCTAAACTTGGTATCTCTTACATCCTCCAATTTGATACACATTTGCATCCTCTCCACCTAAACTTGTGCATGGTTTTAAGGCCAAAATTTAATGGGTTTTTTTATCAATCTCAACTTTGTACAAAGTTGAAAAGTTTGTAAAATTGAAAAGTTTAATTATAGTGAATTGTGAAAATGTATAAAATAGATATTGTTTGCACTAGAAATTGTACCTAGACTATAAAGGTACAAGCTAGAACATCCAAAGGAAAAACTGAAAAAAAAATGGTTTAATTTTTATAAATTGTGAAGGAATCATGCATGGATAGGGTAAAGAAATATAAACAACATATAATGACTAAATCATAAATCAATCTTGAAGATCTGAACAAATAAGTCTGAAACATAGACATAAACCGTACACAAACAGTAAAAGAACTTAGTTAAGTCCACAAACTTAAAAACATCTCAGGATAAAAAAAAAATATCAAGAAAGGAAGTGATAAGCAAGGTGATCAAACTAATCATAAACTTCCACTAGAAACATAGATCAAAACATGGCTTATATTATATGTTTCATTCCAAATATACAGTCTTCAAAACTTACTGAGAGTCTGTCATATGTGTCTCTGGTACATAGCTTGATAGCATCTACCCATTTCCAAAACAAAAATCCAACCCCCCTAGCACCACTATTGTTATCCTTTTTATAATTATATAAGAGTTACAAATACTGTTTATCAGATCCAAAACTCTAGAGTCGAATATGCCCAAAATAGCAAAATCGGATTCTGAGGGAAATCTGGCGAATTTCTGAAAAATGGGTCTCAAATAACTCTCCATATCTCTCGATCTGGGATACCTTTTCAAAAACTGAGAGAGGTTTTTATGTATGGGTCCGTTATGAACAAAAAAATCTATTGTTTTTTAAAAATTCTTCTCCAATCGATTGGAAGACACACCGAAATTTTGTGACTAAAATAGTAAATTATCTAATATTTTAAACCCTGAAAAATAGGCCGTAAAGATCAATTCGAATATTTCAAACCATGACACCTGTTACAAAACTGAGAGAAGTTTTTGTGAATGAACCCGTTCTTGACAAAAGCCTCTTTTGGTTTTCTGAAATTTGATTCTATATCCTCGTAATCTGTGCTCAATCAAAATGACTAAAACAGAGGAAAAATAGACATTCCCGCAACGCCAGTATGTCTCAGTTTCATTGATCAAATCACACTAACCAACAAAATATGTATGAATATTTATAAAATGAGTTAGAAATAATATAAAGTATTCATTTGAAGACTCTTGGGAAGATTCTAATGATTATAAGCCAATAATCAAACAAAAACATAAAAAATAAAAAGATTTAAATAATATGACTTAAAAATAAGAAAAATGAAAATAGAAAGAAAAAACAAGGAATAAACACTAAAACTGGGGGTACAATTCTAGTTCTAACATCTAGCTCCAGCTGGGGATGGAAGCCTTCTTGTGAGGTTCCAAGATCACGCAGACTAGTGCCTTATGAAATCTAAACTGAAAGTATCATGTTATTCTTCTGAATTTGAAATTGAATTTTATATACAATTCCATTGGGCTGGAGTCTTATTGAATTCTCACCGATATATACAATGAATGAAAGAGATAATATTTTCAATAAGTGTAAAAATGTTTAAGGAACCGCCTATTCACTGGGGTTGAAAGCTCCTCACCTTCCAGATTTTGCAGCATAAAGGTATTGTTTCCCATAATCTTTGAAATTTTGAAAGGTCCCAACCATAAATTGTCAAATTTACCATGTTTTCCTTTCTCATCTCTATGGGAATCCCATCTGAGCACCATGTCTCCAAGGAGAAATGTATCTTATTTAATTCTTTTGTCAAACTTCTCCTTTACCTTATTCCTGTAAGTCTGTGCTCTTTCTGCCAATGCTTCCCTTTCTTGCTGCAACTCAATTAGTAGAAAAAATTCTTCTCTGAATTTCATTTGGATCCTCCTCACTGTCCTGAAAGAATTTCATTACTGAAATACCCAACTGAACATGAAAAAACAGTATCAATACCATAAACAAGTTGATCCTTAAACATTTCTGCATTTTGAAACTCAGAATTCTCTACTTCATGATGCTCTTCAAATTTGGGCTATGCTTCTGAGTGATAGCTGCAATATATAAGATCTAAATATTTATGACAGCGCTGATCATAGAATCCCCGATTTGGAATTTTAGTGCCATCATCGTATTCATCAAAAACTGGAGCATTCTGATAAACTTCCAATGTCGATGATGAATGTTCCAATTTTTCTTTACCCAATAGATCCCGAAAAACCTTTTAGGAGAACATATCATCACGAAGAAAAATAGCAACTTCTTGAAAGTTATGAGAACCAAATGCTTTTGTAACAATCTCTTCATTACTAGGCTGATCTTCAACGCGAAAATGATTTTCAACACGATTTAAAACAACAACTTCTTCAACAAAAATTTGATTTTTACAAATATTTTCAACAATGCATTCCTTATGAAAATGACCACTCGAATTATAAGAAACACATTGAGAACTATCAAATATCCATTGATCTTCGTTTTCTTGGAATACCTCTTCATGGATTTCATTACAAAGATGATCACTAAGACCAACCTGATCATTATTACCAAGAGATTTTTCAATCTTGATTTGTTCACAACAATCCTCTAAAAAAATATCAGCAGGATAAATCCTCCTACAATATGAATGAAAGACAACATGAAAATATTTTAATGAAGAAATGCTAGAGACAAGAAGAGACCTGTACCTTCTATCCATCATTGTTCATAATACATTCTCTACAAGCTTAAACCAACCACATAATGCAACCATGTTGTCCTACGATTGAAAACTGAAAATAACAGAGCCATTCTCCATTTCTTCTGCAAACTGTACCTTGTTCTTGTTTCCCTAGGAGCACCTCTACTCTTTATTAAAAACTGAAAACTAACAAGCTAGAAACAAATTGCAAACCCAATCCCAAACTAGAAATCAAATGCTCGTAAAGCGATATTATTTCTGTATGCATCCTAATCTAACCAACTACACCGATGAGATCAAGTAATATCAAATTTCCAGTGTAACCATGCCAAAAACTGTCTCATGTACTGGATTCCTTTCATGCTTTTAATGGGGGGAAAGGAAATTTTGTACAATAGAAAATTGTTATAAAATGGAAGTCTATACTTGCAGCTGATCAGAGATGCACAACTCGAATTAATAAAGACCTTCAAATAAGAGGCTACTGGATCATAAAAAGAAAAAGAAACCATGCTTTCTTTAAATACCTCTGCTTCTTGTTCAAGATAAGTGAACTGCCTTTGGGTAAATTCGGACCTCACTATTTCCAAAAAAACAATTTTTTCACAATCATCTGAAAACCATCTTTTACTTTCCAAGATATGTTGATTTAATTCTTTATTTAGGGTCTCACACATATCTTCATACTGATCTTTAAAAGTTTTATCCTGATATAAAAATTCCTAGGAATTTTCTTGAGCCAACAAACTTTCATATTCTAACTCAAGTGATTCTAGAAGCTTCTTCATAAAAAAAAATTTATCCTCTTCACTAGAGATGTTATAAGAGTCTAAATAAGAAGATAAAGATTCCTCCCATTCATCATTAGAAGACATGCCTATCCATTATTTGAAATTTTTAAGAAAAGCATAGTATGCCACAAAATCTAATATCTCGATTGATGAAGCAACTGGACCAGCAGTTGAACTCACCATTATGAAGCCAATGGGCTGCACATAAATATTTAGATTGTAGATCCTTCAACTATGGAGTTCGTCAGGTGAATGATTGTAGTCACTTGCATATGCTTATTACTTGTTCACCTCCAAGCAATAGATCTCTCCATTGTTATTCTTCCTGGGGAATATATCTTCACTTCTCTATCCCCAGCAACGGAGCCAAAAGATGTTTGCGCTAGAAATTGTACCTAGACTACAAAAGTACAAGCTAGAACATCCAACAACAACAAAAAAAAATCATTTAATTTTTATAAATTGTGAAGGAATCATGCATGGATAGGGTAAAGAAATATAAACAACATATAATGACTAAATCAGAAATCAATCTTGAATATATTAACAAATAAGTCTAAAACATAGACATAAACCATATACAAACAGTAAAAGAACTTAGTTAAGTCCACAAACTTAAAAGCATCTCAAGATAAAAACTTTTATCAAGAAACAAAGTGATAAGCAAGGTGATCAAACTGATCATAAACTTCAACTAGAAACATAGATCAAAACATGGCTTATATTATATGTTTCATTCCAAATATACAGTCTTCAAAACTTACTGAGATTCTGTCATATGTGTCTCCAGTACATAGCTTGATAGAATCTAACCCTTTCCAGAACAAAAAACCAACCCCCCTAGCACCACTATTGTTCTCATTTTTATAATTAAATAAGAGTTACAAAGACTGTTTATCAGATCCAAAACTCAAGGGTCGAATATGCCCAAAAATAGCAAAATCGGATTCTGATGGAAATCTCGCGAATTTCTGAAAAATGGGTCTCAAATAACCCTCCATATCTCTCGATCCGAGACACCTTTTCAAAAACTAAGAGAGGTTTTTATGTATGGGTCCGTTATGAACAAAAAAATCTCTTGGTTTTTAAAAATTCTTCTCCAATCGATTGGAAGACGCGTCGAAATTTTGTGACTAAAATAGTAAATTATTTAATATTTTAAACCCTGACAAATAGGCTGTAAAGATCAATTTGAATATTTCAAACCATGACACCTGTTACAAAACTGAGAGAGGTTTTTGTGAATGAACCCGTTCTTGACAAAAGCCTCTTTTGGTTTTCTGAAATTCGATTCCATCTCCTCGTAATCTATGCTCGATGAAAATGACTAAAACAGAGGAAAAGTAGACATTCTAGCAACGCCAGTATGTCTCAGTTTCATTGATCAATCACACTAACCAACAAAATATGTATGAATATTTATAAAATGAGTTAGAAATAATATAAAGTATTCATTTGAAGACTCTTGGGAATATTCTAATGATTATAAGCCAATAATCAAACAAAAACATAAAAAATAAAAAGATTTAAATAGTATGACTTAAAAATAAGAAAAATGAAAATAGAAAGAAAAAACAAGGAATAAAGACTAAAACCGGGGGTACAATTCTAGTTCTAACAGATATGATCCATTATATTAAAACTAAAGATAATACATTTCAAATTGTAGATATAATTTATTCTAAATTTTCTTTTGTTATTATTATAAACTATAAAAAAATTGGAGTGTTTCATTTAGTGACAATACATTGTCACATCAGCATAGATCTATCTTAAACCTTGATCTATCAAGCACCAAGAGGGATCCAATTTCTTGAGGTGTAAATTTTTTACACATCTAGAAAAAAATTTCACCTCAAGAAATTCGATTGTTAGAAAAACAGGATCCCAGAGCAATAACAATAAACAAAAATGCAAATATAATCACACAAACACATTACAAGAGAGACACCAATATATCGTGGTTCACCCAAGATGGGCTACGTCCACACTAAAATTTCCAATCCTTATTATTATACCATCCAGCAAATGAAGGGATACAACCTGCAACACATCCGCTACACTTCCTCTTCACTTTCTCACAGTCTCTCTTTACGATCTCAGAGATCTTTACAATGCATAATACCTAATACATCAACCCTAGCCGTGTTACAATGTCTTTCTTTTATAGGGGAAATACAATGAGAAAATACCACGGGTTACCCAAAACCATGGGCCCATAAAATGTTGGCGAAAACAGCCCCAAAAAAATTTCTCGGGGCCTTCGCCCCCGAACCCCCATTTCTCGGGGGTGCTGCCCCCGAACCCTCCTTCTCAGGGGCTCTGCCCCCAAACCCCCGTAACTCAGGGGCATTGCTCCCGAACCCCAAGGTTGGGGAACGAGTGTACAGTAATCATGGGGTACAAACACGACTGAATAACATCTCTAAATCTAGAAGATCAGACTCCACAACCAACAATTCGATCTCTTCCTGTAGTTGTTTAAGATTGATTTATACTGGTTTTTATTCCATGACTGCCATCACACCAAAGCATATATTTTTACTTCTAGAATATGTATTATTTATTATATTTTCACTCATTAATTGTTATTTAATTATCTCAACAGGTCGTTTCCACTGCAATGACAAACCCCATAACACTTGTAACACGTGTAGAATACTCCGATTGGTGGGAGAGTAAATTGTTATTGGGAGAGTAAATTACATGTAGCAATTCATGTTCTCATTGATGTAGAAAGAAAGCATAACATCCTATTTGGAAATATTATAGGTGACATCAAATCCTTTAGAGCTAAAAAATTATAAACTCTATTTCATAGATTCACATGCATGTTGCTTGGAAGTCTCCATTGTAGGTTCAATATGTGCTTCAAAAAACAATAAGTAATCTTCTTTCAAAGCAAGTGAAGTAAACAAAGAAATCAATGGATGTGCTCAATCGATCTAGCTATCTTGTGGGTTACTATCTGCTCGTGAGAATATGGTCGAGCGGAGAACTAGATGAAGTGTTTATTCATTGGCAGTGAGAAGGTCTTTCAAAAGGATTACAGTTAGTCATGGTGGACTTAGATGTAGATGTGAGCATTGTTCAATCCAAGAAGAGGATGTTTAACAAGTTTTCGTATTGCGGGGTTGATCTTGATTGAATTATGTACATGACCTCAAATGATATTTGCAAATTTTTCCCTAACCGTGCTCGTAAAATCTTATGTCGAATGCTGAAGAATTCTCCAATGCACTAGAAGAATTCCAGGATGAATAACATTCTTGACCTGCTGGAGCATCGACTTAGAAAAAATGCTTTGAAGAAGAAACCAAAATATAAAGATATGTTGCGATCCTGGTGAATAAATTCATGGACCTATGGTGTTGGTCGATAAGATTTGGATTCTTGAAGAGCACTGACTGTTGAGACAATCCATTGTTGAAGATTCTTGCGTCTTTGGGCTGCTATAAACTATCCGTGATGCATTGATTGAAGGAGAGTGATCATTCTAAAGTGAAACACACTTACCAGTTCAAGAGAAGTTGGATTATGATGATTGATTACACCGATAGGTGTTTATATCTTAGAATTTGGGGTAGACTAGCACCTACATTCTTCCTAGATTACACAAATATGAGACAAGTGTACTGTCCAAATTCTAAATAAAATAACTTGTACTTGATGCATGGATGGTTGTGTTAGTGTATAAATTGCCTGAGCAAGCTAGGGTGGAAAATCCCATGGGTTGATAGAAAAATTACCTACCATAATTATCGATTGATCAAGTTCAAAAATATTTAGAGCAAACCACTTAAATGAGAATGACGGATTGCACATATTGGTTTACTTAATGTGGGTTGGGTCAAGTAAGAGATAGGGAAGGCAAGCATTTTTATTGCAGAGTAGCAAGGTGTTTTACAACTCAATATTCTACAGTTAGTATCAAAAAAAATTACACCTTAATAAATTGGATGCCTATAGTCTCTAGATGATTGATAAATCTAGGTTTAAGATGAATCTATGTTGATTGGATAACCCAGAATCTAAGTAAAATTTAATTGTGATATCGGATAACAGGCCCCATAAGGCATCATTCCAGTATCATAAGTGCTTGTCCATATGAACGGCCACAAATTTGATTAATTACTCTATGTGCTTTATGACAAGACATACATATATTTCTCGCCAAAGCTCGTATCTCTAGACCTGGACTATTATTTCCCATTGACTCCATCCTCCCCAATGAATGACAAGTATCTCTCAATTAATGACCAGATTTCTTATCGTTTCTCACATGTCCCTAAAAAAGTAGAGTAGGTGCAAATTCACCCAATTTTTGGTCTACCATCGGCAGACTGACCGAGATTAACAATCATCTCACTGATCAGAGATGATACAATTCTTAAACTATGTGAATACTAGATACTATGTTCATTGACTTACATCATCTGTTCATCTAGATGATTGATAAATCTGAGTTTAAGATGAATCTATCCTAATTAGATAACCCAAAATCTAAATAAAAACATATAGTTCATAGTAGACTGACTGAGATTAACAATCAACTCATGATATGATCAGAGATGATACAATTCTTAAACTATGTGAATCCCAAATACCATGTTCATCGACTAACATTTGTTGGTCAAAGGGAGTTAGAGAGATGGTCGACTCATGTTTTGCTGGTCATCTTCACATTGTCAAAATATTTGTATTGCTTGTCACTGCATGGCAAGAGAGATATTGTGCTTATGATGTCAGGATCAATATGATAGTGTTGACATATCGAGAAAAAAATAATATTACAGTTCTTAATACGGTGAATCGCGCCACTGTAACGAGATCTTGGAACTTCATTCCATTGCATGATGTTCATTTGAATATTTTTTTATCAGTATACATAATTTCAAGGAAGGTTTCAAGATAGTATTCAACAAGTTTGTGTTTTGCCAATAAGTGATAGAGCAATACAATCATTTTTTTGGAAGAATAAATTTTATCAAAAAGTTTGTCCTCATTTTTTTAGAAACTAGCATAGATCCATCTTAAAAGGGGATCTACCAAGCCCCTAGAGGGATCAAATCTTTCGAGGTGCAAACCCATCCTCAACATTTACACTCTTAGCATTATTTAAGAGTGTAATGCAATGTTTATGGTTTTAATTCATCTAATTTTTATGTAGTTTTACATATATGTTGTCTTAAATGTTTTAAATCTAATTTGAGTCGAAATTTTATGTTTTATAATATTTTTATTTTTTTTAAAGGACACGTGTCAACTCCAGATCCCCCTACTGGGTTGTAGAGTGTGCCTCTTCGGCACAAAAATCACTAAGCTAATTTTATAAATGCTTAATAAAGATATGGATTTTCAATGGAATAGGGAAAAGAGGTAGGCATTCCATAAAATCAAAGAAGCCATTGTATCCACTTATGTGTTGGCAAGGTTAGATTATTGAAAGGATTTTCAGATTTTTTCCGTCTTCCTTCAGAAGAGACAATTGCCATTATTCTATTATAGAAAAATGAAGTCGTATTTGAGCAAAACCTATAACATTCATTAGTAAAATCCTTAGAGAAGTGGAATTGAAGCATGTAATAATGGAGAAATAGGAGTATGCTTTGGGAAGGGCTTGAAAATTGATCCAAAATAAACATATCCAATGTCTGCAAAGGATGTATTGAATTCAAACACTCATGGTGGAATTTCATATATTCTCGCTATGTGAACTCGATGCAGGCAAGGAAGCTAAGTCAATACCCTCACATTGATGATCACTCTATGGCTCTCCTCATGATAGAAAATTTCAGTAGAAGGGGTGATTCAGCATCCGATCGATGACAAATAATGGATATGGAGCTCCAATGAAATTTATACCTTTGCATCCCATGATTGCACCTCTATGCTCCTAATGGTAATATGGCTCCAAAGGGTGTTTTATAGAATTTCTCACCTTTTGTCTCATTTTCTTCATTTTCCTTTGTTCATTATCCCATTGTCTTTTCCATTTCATGGTCTGATCTTTGTGTTTACATGAGAAACTAACAAACTAGTTATAGGTGGAATGACCAAATGGAGAAAGAATGAGGTAAAGAGGCCAAAGTGAACTCAATGGTTACTTGTTTGTAATGGGTGGGATTGTTTTTCATGTAAACATAATGATCGATGCATTTAGTCAAGGAGAGAATAAGAGAGTGAATGAAATCAAAGGAGGGAGGGAGCAGGAAAAGCAATCAATTATGCTAGAGGATTCATTTTTTAGTTATGGATAGGATTGGAAAAGTGCCTCAGAATAGCAATTCAAGGGAAGCGATCGCTATGCATCTTATGATTAATCTATGTAACTGGGTTGACATGGGACAACCCATCCCCTCATGGTAGCATCCCAACATCAATTGTTGTACGAAAAACAATCCTATGATGGGGGTGAGGTAACCAACATACTAGGTAGAGAGAGACTCACATATAAGACTCCATCGGCAAGCAAAATAGACTCACAATCATGCATATGACCACATTTAGACCAAGCAAATTCTAATTAAAAGAGATTAAGGAGGATTTATGCACCTTATTTATGATGTTCGATCCAAGCCACTCATAGCTCTGCTTTGAATCTTCTCCAACTTGCCCAAGCTTCAACCTACAAAACTGATAAAGACAACCTTCCTCAAACACATTTGACAATAATAAAGATTATTGATAAATTGAAATAAGAACAAGAACATAAATCTATGAATCAACTTTCAATATAAAAATGTCAATTACTTCATCAAACATGACATTACACTCAGAATTTGGGAAGGGAAAGATGTAAAATCTCTATTGAAACAGTAGAAACAAGTACAATATTACATCTTCTCTTCATCGGCACCTCACGAAACCTTAACTCTAGGTCTCCAGCTTGTCTTCTCCAACAATCCTAGCCAATCTCTAGGTATATCAAGGAAAAGATATCAATGCATGGGAAAAAAGGGGATGGAGATGAGATCATTCCTCCAACATAACCTTACTTGGGGAAATATCCTTCTCATGATCTATCTCGCTTGATTTTATATTAAGTGGAGATAGTTATGATCAAGTAGAAAGGGGTAGAAAGGAGTCGTAACTTAGAGGGTAGTTACCTAAACCATCCCAACTGCCCCAAATTCGAAATTTGATTTATTTTTTGGAATTGTTTAGGGGAAAATGTTGGCAATATGAAGGAAACAAGTGTTTAAAACCCCTACAAACCAAAGGCAACAAGCGTTTTCAACATTTTTATGAAAAATGTTGGTGAAGTGAAGGAAAGTAGGGATTAAAACAATGGATCATAAATCATAGGAGCGTTTTTGGCTTAAAAGTAGTTACAAAACTTTACAAGTGCTAGAGAATCATTGAATGACTAAGGCCATAACATCATATAAGAAATCAAGGCTCTTCCATCCATAGTGTCCTTTTTTGTGAACGACAGTCGACATTTGAAGTGTCGTCATGAAAATGTTGTCACAGACGTAGAAGTGTTGATTTGGGCTATAACAACAATGGAGCTACTAGTATTCTAAACATGGTAGTTCAATCCAAGTGACAAATTTTCATCTCACAATGACATCAACAATGGCACCTCTGCAGGTATGATTGCATTCTATCTGTTTCTTCATTTTTTAATTAAAATTAACATCATCCGTTCCTATTTATTCCTTATTGGCTCTCTTCCTCTTCCTTCGACCCTTCACTTACAAGGTTAGGCATTGTGTTTCCCACATGAAAAAATATCTCCACCACTATGTAAACATGATTGCATTTGGTACACTTCATCCTCTTCACTTCATTTATTCTTCATGTTTAGGGGTAGTTGATGATTGACTTGTCGGGGATGTAAATTTTGCATAGGAACTCAGAATGGGGTGTTATTTTCCTTATTGGCAATCCTTAGAGAATACATACAAGACGAGAGGCCCAGAGAGGAAGCCAAAGGCTTCTGTAAAATTTTAGGGTCAAAAGATCATAGGAAGGGCTCAAAAATGGATCTACATGCTATGGAATCAAAACAAACAGATCCCATGGCCATAAAAAATGCCCTGGATGGCATGGACAATATCTGCATATACACTTTTGGTGTCATTTTGGATATCCAAGATATATGATCTCGATGCAAGCAAGGAATATAAATCGACAACCCTATACTGATGATCACTTTATGGTTGTCCTCATGATGGTGATTTCAGCAGAAGTGGCAACTCTGACATATGACTAACGATGGATTATGGATTTGGAGCTCCAATGAAACTAACATCTTTTCATCCCATGATATTGTCTCTATTTTCACTGTGCCAATAAGGCTCTAAAGAAGTATTTTTCAGAATCATTGGCCTTTTGTCTTGATTTCTTTATTTCCCTTCCTTCGATATCTCGTTATCTCTTCCACATCACAATCCAATATTTATGTATACACGTGAAACAACCACATTCATTATAGGAAAAATGACCAAATGGAGAAAGAATAAAATAAAGAGGTTGAAGTGAACTCAATGGTTACTCCATTTGTAATGGGTAGGATTGTTTTGCATGTAAACATAATGATAAATGCATTAAGTGGAAAACATAATAGGATAGTGAATGAATTCAAAGGAGGGAAGAAGGTGGAAGATCAACCAATTCTTCCATAGAAAGTTTGTTTTAGAGTTATGAATAGGATGGGAAAAGTGTCTCATAGTGGAAGTTCAAGGAAAGTGATCACTATGCATCTCACAATGACTCTGCATGTACAATTGCATTCTATCTATTTCTTTGTTTCTATCATAAAAATTGACATTTTTTATCCCTCTTAATTCCTTATTTTCTCTTTTTCTCTCCCTCCAACCCTTCACTTAGTAGGCCAAGTGTCGCATTGCCTACATCCAAAAATATCACCACCATTATGTAAACAGGATGACATTTGGCACACTTCGACCTCTTCACTTCATCCCTTCTTCATATTTTAGGGGAAAATTATGGTCGACTTGTGGGACATAACTTTTCATATGAACTTAGATTGGGGTGGCCTTTAGCTCATGGAAATATCTAGAGGAGGCTGAGGGAGGAAGCTAGATGTTTCCACGACATTCTAAGGAAAAAATACCATGGGAAAGGATAAAAAATGGATTCAAAAGTTTTGGACCAAAAAAATAAAAATATATGATGTCTGCAAAGAATGCCCTAGATGGCCCAGATGATCCCTGGATAGACACTCATGGTAGCATTCTAGATATCCTCGATATGCAAAATCAATGAATGCAAGGAAACTAAGCTAGTACCCCTACATTGTTGATTTCTTTATTGCTCTCCTCGTGAAAACAATTTTCAATAGAAGTGGCGACTCAACATCTGATCAACAAAGGATTACAGATATGGAGCTCCAAAGAAATTGATGCATTTGCATCCCATGATCATGCCTCTGTGCTTGTAGTGGCAATATGGATCTAAAGAGTATTTTGTAGAATCATTGTCATTTTGTCCCATTTTCTTAATTTTCATTCCTTAATTGTCTCATTCTCTCTTTCATTCCATATTATGGTCATTTTGTTTACATGGGAAATTGCCACACTTGTTACTGTTACACCAAAATGTCATCACCCTTGTGCAAGTTTCACAAGTGTTGCAAGTGTCATTATCATGACCTAGTGTCATCGCCATGACCATTGTGCAAATGTCGTTATCAGGACCTAGAGTCATAATCATGACCATTGTGTAAACTCTTTGCTCTGACCCCTAAACTCATTCTGGTCTAAAACACATTCAAACTGAAGGTTATCCCTGCCCGATTGACCCTGTTTGAGTAGGATGGCGCACTTCTCCTTCATCTGGGGTGCACCGGCGCAATTCCTGGTCAGGTAGGGTGAGCCACTAGCGCCCTTTGTCCTCCTACAGGGTGCGCCTGACCCTCTCTGGCACTCTGTCTCCTCTACCAAGGTGCACCATGGTTAGTTAGAGGCTATTTTGAGGAGTCAAGAGGTCTTTCTAGAGGTTTTTTGAGGTGGAGACCCATCCCTAGACTCTAGGAGAGGTGGCATTTCGGTTCCTAACCTAATGGGAGGATCCCTTAACCATCTCCCCCTAATCCTCAACCTACCCTATCTCTTTAGCCCTATATAAACACCCCCTCTCTCCATGGGAAGGGGAGGAAGGTCTATAGTATCCTTATGCTATTAGAATCCATATTGGCGATCCCTAATCATCTTGGGAATCTTGTACCATCTTGGAGGTTTGGTTTGGACATGTTGGATGGAGGATGCGACGTTAAGGCTTTGGTTGTATTTTTCTCCTTTCTATGTAACTCCTTCTTTTACAATTAATATAATATCTTTCCATAAATGTTCTCTCATTAATAATGTTTAGAGTTTTCTTCCTTAACTGTTGACTTACATCAATCATGTGAAATGTATGCTTTTACTACTTGTTGGTTCCTATATGCTCAACAGGGTCTTGCAGCTTGAGATCTGACGACACTAGGGCATTGGATCAACAAAGAGAAAAGGGATTTACAAATCTGAGGTAAATGATCTATCTATCTGTTTGCACTTATATTTGATCTAGGAGAGTAGGTTATATTTTGTCTGATTTGTTCTAGATTCGCATTGAACTAGGGAGATCATGCCTTAAGTCTGCTTTCGGTAGATTGTCTGGTAACAGTTACAGGTGGAATGACCAAATTGACAAAGAATGAAGTAAAGAGGTTGAGGTGACCTCAATGGTTACTCTATCTGTAGTGGGTAGGATTGGTTTGTGTGTAAACATAATGATCAACATGTTTAGTGAAGGAGAGAATGAGAAATAAAATTAAGGGAAATGAGGGAAGGGGGAGGAATAGAAACCAGTTATGTCAGAGAAAGTCCATTTTAAGTGATGGATATGAGGGGTAAATTTCCTCGAAATGGAAATTCAAGGAAGGGACAACTATGCATCTCACGATGAATCTGCACACATGGGCTATAAATCACCACTTGATATGGTAGCTTAGGGGAATCAACAGCCCCACCTCTCATGGTATTGTCCATGCGTTGATGATGGAGCCATGATTATTCTCGACATCATAGTTCGACTCAAACAACAACTTCTCATCTCATAGCAACTTTGACGATGGCATCTCTATAGGTACAATTGCATTCTATCTCTTTCTTTGTTTATGTTGTAAAACTGGCATTATTTGTCCCTTTTACTCCCTATTTTCTCACTTACCCTCCCCCCATCCCTTTTCTTAGCAAGTCAGGAACCAAGTTTCCTACATGTAAAAATAATAACTCCACTATATAATTAGGATTGCATCAGCACCCTTCGACCTCTTCACTATTTCTTTGTGTTTTAGGGGTTGTCAATGGTTGACTTGTTAGGGACATAACTTTTGCATATGAACTCAGATTTGGGTGGGCATTATCTTGTTGGAAATATCTCAAAGAGACCTATAGAATGAGACACCAAAAGAGGAATCCAAAGTATTATGTAACATTTTAGGGCCAAAACACCATGTGAAGGGCACGAAAATGGATCTGCATGTTTAGGACCCTAATAAAAAATATCCAATGTCTGCAAAGAATGCCTCAGATGGCCTTGATAATCCTTGTGTCAACACTCAAGGAAATGTTTTGGATATCCTTATTATGTGATTTCAATGCAGGCAAGGAAGCTAAGCTAATAACCCTACACCGACGATCGATTTGTGGCTCTCCTCATGATGGTAGTTTTTAATATAAGTGTTGACTAACCATCAAATTGACAATAGATTAGGGATATAGAGCAGCATTGAAACCAATGACTTTGCATTTCATGATCTCATCTATGTGATGACAGTGGCAATAAGGATCTAATGAGTATTTTGTAGAATCCATGGCTTGATGTCCTGTTTTCTTCAATTTCCTTCCTTTGCTATCACATTCTCCCTTGCACTTCACAATCCAATCATTATGTTTACGCTTGAAACAACCACACTTGTTAGAGGAAAAATGAAAAAAAGAAGAAGAATGAAGTGAACTCCATGGTTATTATGTTTGTAATGAGTGGGATTATTTTGCATGTAAGCATAAAAATCAATGTGTTTGGTGGAGGAGAGAATGAGAGCAATGAAGGTGTTATCACACAACTTGTAGTTGTCCCTAAAGGTATCCCATCCGGGATGGTAGAGGAGATGGACAACTAAAGAGGTGACCTAAGAAATGAAACGGCTCCCAATGCAAGCTGGGTGTCACGATAACCAAGGCACTCTTCACTTTAGATCAAGACTAATCAAGATCAAGGGGGAGACCCTAGCCAGTCAATGAAGATTAGCTAACCCAAAGGTCCCTAGGGAAATGTGTAAATTGAGTTGCGAAAACCAATGAGTGACTTTAGATCTATAAAAGTTAAGTGGAACCAAGGGTTGAAGTATGGTTGGAAGAGGCTTAAGGGGTGACAAATGTTCCAAGCAAGGAATGACTAAGGCCACTTATGAAATTGAGATAGATCTAAGAGATCTAGGACCATGAGATTTTCACAAGTGGGGCCCACTTCCTTAAAATATGGCAATGGTTCAAATGGGGCCCACAAGGTCAAGTTAGGGATGAAAATGGTCCCAAGGGGTATGCAATAGATGGATCTATAATTTCAAGATGGGATAAGCATCACCCACATGTGGGATCTAGCAAAAGACCACTAGCCCAAGGAGTGTGATTTACCCAAGGGAGACTAGTGCCTTAAGATGAGGGGGCAAATGGAGTCCAAATTTCACCAAAATGTAGGTCGGGGTAGTTAAGGTGAAGAGCAAGGTGGGTTTAAGTTTTCAAGTCCAAATGCATGCTAGATCTCCATAGATCTGAGATTAAAAATGCATCACCAAGTGACCCAAGTGGGGCTCAATCCCTCAAAACGAGGAATGGGGCCCACAAGGTGAAAATCAACAAGGTGAGCAGGTTATCAATATGGATCTATCCAAATCAAGTGGGATATCACCTACCCACGTCACATAACTAGCCAAACTAGCTCTCCTTAAGGAATGCGAATTGCCTCAAGGAGGGCTAGGTGCCTTGGGAAATGGGTCAAATGGAGGCCAATCACCACCAAACTATAGATCCGAATTGCCGTGGATTCTATAGAGGTGGGTTCCTTAATTTCATACCCAAATCCAAGGTAGATCCAAGTAGATCTAGGAAAAAGTAAAAATGAGGGTTTTCATTTTAAGGGTTTGATGACCAATGAAGAAGAAAGAATGGATCTAGGTACATACCTTGTAGAACATACCTCAATTGCTTGTGGCCACTTTGCAAATTGATAGCATTCCTCTATGTGTATATTCAAGAGTGAGATCTAGTGCTCCAAGCCAAAACGTCCTCCTCCAAAGATAGCCAAATCTTCCTCCTCCTACAAGACAAGATCAAGTTAGAAACAAGCCAAGTAGAAAAATTATGAAAATGATGAAGAGATGTAATATAAAGCATCAACTATGTCACGAATATACAATAATGATACTCTCTGTCACAAATATCAACCCAAGAGAAGATATGTGGGTCCCCCCAACAATAGCCTCCTTCAAATCGTCCTCCTCCTCATTAATTCGGCCTCCCTGTAGAAGAACAACTAGTAGCCCCAAGATCCACAATGATACATAGAGAAAATATTGTATATTCAAAGTGCAAAAGAATCCATCAAGACAAGAGAAGTAGATCCACAAAGAAGTGTTCTATTCTAATCTTCAATAGCTCCAAAGGTGCTTTTACAATAGGGGGTCTCCTCCTTATATAGGATAATAAAGACCAAAACCCTAAACCAAAAAACCACTTTTGAAATGAGTGGTTGAGATCAAAAGATATAACATAATAATCAATGGCTAAGATGAGCCTACCAATATATCACATAGATCACTCAAAAGGAGGGTGACGTCATCCCTCAAAATTCACTAAGGAGGGTGACATCATCCCTCAAAGGGGGCAAAGATACATGGGCCCACCAAATATGACATGGACATGACTCAAGACACACATGGTGGGGCTAGGAGGTATCAATCCTTCACTAGCTCATCCCCATGGCACAATAATATAGAATAATAGGACTATGACATGTCCAAATAACACAAATGATCAAATTCCTGTCTCCAAAACTGAGAGAGACATGCAGTAAAAGGACTCCTGTGGCCACTGTGGACCCCACTGATTGATGCCAACTGATCTGGAAGATGGGGGGTTCACCCTAGAATACCTCTGAGAAGACCAAGTGCCAAAACCTTGCCTCAATTTCCCAAACTGAATTACTCAGTGACCCTTTTATTCCATTTTTAATCCTCGTCGGTATTATGGGGAAGTCCTCAGTATCAAGAAGTCAAGAAAGCAAGTCAAAGGTGAAAGCCAAATCAGGAAGGTCATGGATGGATGCAGTCAAATGAATGTGGTGCCTAAGCTAGCAGACAAGGAGATCAGGAAACACCATATCTATGCTCATAGGAGGGTAATGAAACTTATGAGTATTGTCAGAAAACCTAAGTGTGCAAGTAATACATCCATTTTATATTTATAACATCATCCAAGATATTTCATTTTATTTTAAATAGTACTACCACATCATGAATCATATACCAATTCAATGCTATGAAGATGACTAAACCAACAAGATAATAATCCAAAGCCAATAATCAGAAGTCCATAGGTCACATCATATCATAATAATCATCACTAAACATCTGAAACACTGTTGCAATAATATCACTGGGCACTGAACTGAAACTGTATGGAACAAAGGGTCACATCGGTCATCAAATCTAAGCTCTCAAGGCTCAGCCTTGGCACAAGGTCTAATCAATATCGAATACAATATACTGCTCTGATCCATAAGTGATCTCAAATAACAAGCTCATCATAGCTGATCTCTGTAAAAGCAAAGCTCTGAAAAGTGCAGATATTTGCTCAACAAGAATAGTAGCCTAGCTATAATGGTGTGATAACATCTGGCTCCAGCTGGGACAAGTGCTCTAAGGGAGAGAGCGCTTGAGAACCTCAGAATCTTAGGTCTTGAACTGCTCTGCATCAATCTTCAATCCAACAACTCATCATCCTTGCTTTCAATTTTTATGTTGCACCTGTATCTATGCTCATAGCCACTAAAATACCACATGAAGCATGTATGGGAAAAATATAAAATAAAACTGAACAATGAAATCTATTCTAAAATTGAAATTGAAATGCATAAAATAGAAATACTAATCTAACATAGCATATAAATTTTATTCTCTTTACTGTGCAGGAGGAAGGAAAGCTTTTTCACAAAGGCATACTCAACTCAACTAACACAAAAGAATAATAAAAACTAAAAGGTTTCTAACTACTTTCAAATGCATGCAAGAGGTGAGACAAGGTTAGGAAGGAGCAAGGCTCAACTCAATCAACAACTCGGCAAGAAGACAAACTCATCAAAAGAAAAAGAAAAATCGCAATACTTGGCACTCAGAAAAAGAAAAGCACACAAATCCTACTGCTGAAATGAGCTTATTCGAAAACCTACCTACTCTAAACATGCAAGCAAAGTCTCAACTCAGGTAGAGTCAAGGATGATAATCCCTTAACTCCCTCTAGTTGATAGGCAGCATGATGTGCTGGCTAGTCCCAGTAGTGAGGAAAAACATATCACCAATACAACGCTCGACAGAGAACGGTCCAACCCAAAA
The DNA here is from genome assembly GCA_027924585.1 of Larix kaempferi. NCBI lineage: Eukaryota > Viridiplantae > Streptophyta > Pinopsida > Pinales > Pinaceae > Larix > Larix kaempferi. The sequence continues at coordinate 4,097,128 of BSBM01000275.1, read as the reverse complement.
GTCACCAGATCCCATGGATCGTATGTAAAATAAATCATTAGGAACAACGACCCTATCATCGATCTCAAACCTTTGGCGATTTACAGATTGAGGGATGGTTTCAACACTATGAATGGGAATGGGTTGGATATCAGAGTTGCATTGAGGTTGAGGTGTTACTATCCTCGAATTCCTATCAAGAGGAATTGCATCAAACCTGGGAGGACCATCGTTTAAAGGAATGGCTACCCTACCAATGAGGACTTCCTAAATCACTCTTATCCTAGGAGTTTCAACTCTTGGTTCTTAGACTTGTGAGTGAATAACATACTTTGGAGTCTCTCCCACAGTCCAAAAGTCTCTAACAACATCCTCTTCTTCTTCCACACTCACTGGAGATGGTAGGATTTGGTTTTCAAAACTTCTACTACTACCTTCTCCAAATGGGACAGGAACAACCATACTCTCTAAAGCTGCCAAATGATCAATGGTGAAGGACGGATGACTCGAAACCATGCTAGAAGCATTCTAAGCTCCTGTGTCTAAAGATGTTGGTGAAGAGGTAGGAGTGTGAAATATATCACTAAAGTTCATACTCTCTTCACCAATAGGTAACTCACGGGGAAAAAGAAAACCGAGAATGTCTGGATATGACAAAGACAAACTATCCTCATGGGGATCCTCCTGAAAGATGGCTAGATTATTCAATGAAAATTCTTCTCCAGGAGCATCATGTATCAAGGCATGTTCTTGCCAACTCATAGAGTTGTCATTCACTTTCCTTAATACTCCATCTTCCAAGGACATATGAGACAAATGATCGGGAAAATCGGAAAAATTATACTCAGATGTGTCTTCATTACTTTCCACATCATGAGAAGAATGTGTCCCTTCATTGTTGTTTTCCCAAGGAATGATGTGAGGAATGCCCTGCCTCCCCCTTTCCATGTTAAGATCAACCAGGGTAAGCCTTTGCCTGAATGTTATAGTTATGCGCTCACCCCTTCTTATTTCATCTAAAATAGTCTCAGAGTTGTATGTTTTAGTGATGGGCTCAGGTTGATCAATGTGGGGCTCTACATCACTAGGTTGGTTCAAAGCTCTAATTTCTTTCGACACTTCACCATGAAGCAAGTTAAGGTTCATTTCTCTAACAGCGATAGCTCTTTCCCTTTCTTCCTTAGAAGAACTATCATCCCTAAATGATCTCCAAATATCTTCTCTTCCTGTACTCGAATCATCATTATGACTACCCGTGACCATGAAGATACCCTCAGGTAATAACTCACCCTCACCAAAAGTAGCCCTTACACCATCCTCATAACTTTCGAGGTGACCATCATAAAATGGCTCCCGATACACTCTAACCAATGACCCATCATAGTTGGGGGTAGTGGCATATGATAAATCCATTTGAATATGTCCCCATAGTCCAGCAGACCACTTTCTACAGAGAATCATCCCATAAGCCAGGGGTAGATCTATGACCACTATGTCCATTAGGATAGACATATCAAGGCATGAAAACAAGTCACCTCTCAAGTTCTTTATCAAGCCAAAAACTTGAACTGGTATAGAGTCAATTCCACACACGTTCCCATAAGGCCTAGTTATTTTCAATCCCATGTCCTACATGACTTGCAAAGGCATAACATTCATGGAGGCACCAGAATCCAACATACAGTTATGAAGAAGGGTGTCATCAATGCGAAGTGTTAAATAAAAAGGTTGGTGACCACCATTCTTCCTCTCATATAAAGCAGTCTGGATGTTAATGGGAGGATCCTCCTCGCCTTCAACCGTAGCACTAGGTGCTGAGTTTAGAGGAGATTGGTCTTCACCATTACTTGTGGTAGTCTCGAGGATGCCCTCTAAAAACTCTACCACTTGCTCTTTTATTGATGGGATTTTCATTAACTCAGTGAGTGGGATGTTGTGCATAACTTTATCCAATTCCCTTTCAATGTTGATATCTAAGACATATTCAGGAAGAGGAATTGGTTCACTCACTGGACTAGGAAACTCACTCTTCTTTTCAATGAAAGGGGTAGGTTTTTGGCCATCCTTTCTTCGTTGATAGGTTCTAAGAGGAGTTTGGCCACTACTACTGGATTGTTCAGTGGCATAAATGGGAAAGCTAGGATTGGGGTCTTCTGTGGACTTTTCCTCATGATTAATCAAAATTCTTCCAAAGTCCTTGTCAAAATCTAAATTATCAACCCAGTTAATGTTCTTTGGAGAATCAAGAGTATCATCACCATGAGTGGGATACTCAGGATCATCCATCTTTTGCTCTTCTAACCAGTTAATAACAGGAGGTTCAGGTGACGTTTGACTCACAGGGTTTCTTCTATCACCTTCATTAGGTTTCTTTTGTTGGTTCCAAAAAGGCTTGGCGCCATAGGTTTTCCTATACCTTTCTGACTCTTTGCTCTTAGCTAGATCTTTGTTGGTTTTAAAAAAAGAGTGTCTTAACCAAAGAGACATAAAGTAGGAATAATGTTGTGGATTAAAATTTTATAAGAAAGACAATTGTATGTTCTTTGTATGTTTGAGACATAAACATGAATAATAAGTGGGGAGCACTCTAGTTGGGTAGAGGGTAGATCCACCTAGAGAATTAAGAGAGAGATAGGAGACGATGTTCTGGTGTATGGTTTCTCTGAGTAACCCTGAGGGATGGCCCTAGGGGGCATCTATCACTGTAAACCCGTGATTGTCTCGGGGTTTTGAGATACTCTGGGTAGACAACTCCCCTGTTTTATGTGTTTCTGTTTCGCTATCTCTGCTAAGACTGACATACTCAGTCGGTTTTTCTGTTGAATGATCATTACACTAGCCATGGTTCTTGTTCCTGGTCCCCTGGAGTCCGTTCAACACGGGGTGTTGAACTTAGTACCAACCAGGTAAAAAAGTGGGAAGACTACCTATATTTTCTGTTGCTTTTTGGGACCTATTGGGTAGGCCGTTATTTTTGTGCTTTGTTTGCTTGGTGGGTATATTGTCCTTGGGTCTTTATACTAGTTCTGCTAAGATTGATTTGTCTCATCTCCCATTTTTTTTGGGGTTTCGAGGGATGGGCTCTCGGGGCCCAGAAGTGACATTTGGGATCTATACTAACCCTAATGCACAAGTTTCTTATGTATCTAGTGTGTCTAGGAATGAGGGTTGTTCTCAAGTGAAGGAGACATGGGTTACTATGGGTAACGAGCCCGCTGACAGGTCCTATCGGGGTAAAGGTCATCCTGACCCAGGCTTATTGGGGGGTGATTACTCGCAAGGAGACATTCCTGCAGTTTGAAAAAGAAAAAAGGGGAGACCCCTATGTGTACTGGGGAAAGATATTACCATGGATTTGGTTGCAGCTCTGAGTGCCCGAGCACTGGTGGGGAAATTCGAGTATTTACATTTGAATCGCCTGGAAATATTGGCCTGGACCCATGAGCGATGGAAGCCCCTGATCTCAAACATGCCAAGGGTCCTTATGCTAGCGAAGGGGTGGATTATGTTCCAGTTCCTCTCTGAGGAGGATCGAATCATCATTGAAGAGAAGTACAGGATTGTTGGCAAAGGCTCCTTAGTTTTATATAGATGGCATAACGGTTTCAACCCTAGGAAGGAACTTCTTTGTAAGAGGCACTTGTGGACGGTCCTTTCGGGGTTCCCCTTACAGTGTTGGAACATTCATGGTTTCATGGCGGTCGCCAACTCCATTGGGCGATTTATCCTTATGGAAGAAGAACAACTCTTCAGCCCTGAACGCAATATCCCCCGTATGTTGGTCGAGTTGGAGGTGAGTGATGGTTTTCCTAGTGAGATGGAGATTGTCTGGGATGGAGGATCTTTTATCCAGTGGCTGGAATTTTGGAGAATACCATTTCGTTGTCACTCATGCCGGCGTGTGGGTCACTCTAAGGCTCAGTGTGGTGTTAGAACTGAACGCCATGGCACGGAGACCTAAGCAATTTTAACCCGGAAGATGGCCAATGGCTCCCACTACCTTTGGACCAGAACTCGACTTCCTCTTCCCTTGGCAAGTTTTCACATATTCTCCCTGTGTTACTCAAATTCTTACAAATGGAGGTAGTAAAAGGGGCCTTGGATTCGAATTTTCAGTCCCTTATTACTCAAGATTCGGGTTCGGCTCCTGCTAAGGTCGACATTGGGGGACACTTGGGGGATGGCCTGTTTACATCTAGCGACCGGGAGGTTTCAGCGGGGGTTAATGGACTGACTAATGTGGATCCACTTCCTTCGAATTCTCATGGGGGTATTGAAGCTAGCATTTTCTTTATGGAGGGGGGGTGGGGGAGTTATGTCCACCTCTCCTTCCTTGTCGGACTCCCAACTGAATGAGTCCCAGTCTCAGACGGCGGGGAAGGATTTCCTTCCTCTATGCACATACTCTACTACTAGCTGTGAAAAGTCTCCTGTGATACCCATCTCCTTGATATTTAAATGCAATGTCACGATTCGTAAAGCTCAGAAATATCGCAAAGGTTCTGGCGCGACGGGAGATGGGATGGATTTGGTGGGGATGGATGGGAAGCTAGTTAACCCTCCTATATCTTCTCTTCTTAATCATTGTCTGGGCATTCCTCGATCATCTGAGGACTTACAACACAATCAGGCTCTTAGAGATTCGGCCCTTGACAAGGTTCCCCAATGATCTTAGTATCCTTTAATATAAGAGGGCTCAACAGTGGCCCAAAGAGGACTGCCTTGAGCGTTTTCTGGACCTTCATAAACCGTCTTTGGTACTGATCCAAGAAACGATGTCTTTATCACTCAATGCCTGTAATTGTTTTCTTAAGATCAAACCCTATTTGCATGTATGTTCCCTAGATGTTGCTGGCCATTCGAGGGGTACCCTGGATGCTTGGGACCCGTCGAAGGCTGATTTCTCCTCTTTCAAAACTTGTGCAGGAATTTTAATCGAAAATAGATTTCATGGCTACCAGCCTTTGGTTCAGATTCTGAATATCTATGGGCTTTATCATCAATGAAAGGCTTTTTGGGACAGGCTTAAATCTTCTAGTATCTTAAAGGATCCAAATCTTGTTGTTGTTGGGGATATTTGTTGAGATATTGTAACTTCAAAGAATATTATAATTGTGCTTTATTATTCCGGAGATGTTTCATTCCTCCGTAAAGATCTTATTGTATATCCGGAGATGTTTATTCCTCCGTCGGAATGTGGTAACTCGGGTTATTAGACTTCCCTAGTGGAGGTCGGCCCTGTATGTGTTATGTGGGTCAAAGGGTTATTAGACCACCCTAGAGGGGTCGGCCCAGTCAGTTGTAGTGGGGTATTTAACCCATTGGTTAAATACGAGCCTACGTGTACTTGTGTAAAAGATATGTCAGTGTAGTGTATAAATAGAGGAGGTGTGTTCCTCATTTGACACACACACTCACTTGAGAGAGGCGCACTTGTGGAGGAGAGGTCTGCTATGATGGAGGAGGAGATCATGTCTCAGGGTTTCATCTTTGTATATTGCTGGTCATCTATATTGAGGAAGCTTTGCTGGGTTTTATACCCCATGAGGGTTTCCCAGGATAAATCTCTGTCTCTTGTGTTTATGCTATGCTTGTTGTTTCTTCAGTGATCCTGTATATGCTATTATTGTGAAATGGAATGTAATGCTGCTATTTTCTGTATTAGCATATTAAATCTTAACATGGTATCAGAGCTAACCTGAAGGAAGACAAGGTATGGCACTTACGACACTTGGCATAACTCTCTCTCAGAGAGTCCAATTGAGGTCAGACCTGTCAATATGGAAAGATAACAGGGCGAGCTATCTCAGGAAAAGTTTTCAGAGGCCGAAGTTGAAACAGTGACACGTGGCACGTCGTACAAGTTCGCTCTCCTGTTTTATCCCATAAACAGGTCACGTTGCGACACTTGGCATAACTCTCTCTCAGAAAATCCAATTGAGGTCAGACCTGTCAGGATGGAAAGATGATAGGTCAGGCTACTACATAAAAAGTTTGCAGACCCTGTGGATCAAAAATTTCAGAGTTATAGCAGAAACAATCAGGTGCATATTTCTGTCAAAACAGAATTATTTTTGGAGCACTTTTATTCATGGCTTCCAGAATTTAGGGTTCTGGAGAAAGTTAGAATTTTTGGAATCGGAGTCCACGGCTGAATGCTACTCAGGAAAATTGAAATTTAGAGACCAAGATCGAATTTTTGGTTGGGTAGAAGACTGAGCTTCATCAAACCCTAGTTCGGGTTCCTGTCCAGAAGATCCAGAAGTTTCGAAGGCAATTTTGAGGGGTCAAATTTTGGAGATTTCAAAATTGAAGAATGCTAGGTTGATCAGCTCAGCAAGACACATTCTTCCATCCATTCAGAAGTGTGAAAGTCAAAGATTGAATTTTTAGGGTTTCTCCAGCAAACCCTAATCAAGCTCCAGATCAAGTTTCAGGGGGAGTTGAGGCTAAGGCCTTACATAAGAAGACTACAAAAGGTCTCGACAGGTATGACTTAAGGAGGTTCAGGTATGCCTTGAAATCTTATTCTTGATTAAGTTCATAATGTGTTTGTCTTCATGTTATTTATTAGTACAATCTTGATTAATGTTATTAATTGTCTTATCACCCAAGTAACAATATGAATGCATGCGAATGATCGAAGACATTCATTGATTAGGGCTATATGATTGTACTTATGCATTATGGTGTTGTGTAAGGTTGATGTTGTCTGCTAACAAGACACAGGTACATCACAAAAGACAAATCAAGTTCCATGACCATGACAACATGAAGACAAAGACTCACGAGGTATGTATGACTTTGTTATATTATGTTTAACCTACGAGACATGCAGGTTCTAGCTCAGGATCTCTAAATCATTGAAGAGATTGTTTAGGTATGTTGTACATAACTAAGCAGGTATACTAATCCAAGTATGTTTTCCTATGTCATGTTAGAATCTTACCTTGTGTAAGTATACTTGGTATGATTGGTTAGTAATCAAGGGTTTATGCATATTATGTCTCTTATCTTGGTTGATGATTTAACTAACTAGATCAAACAAGAATATGCATGAGTAAAAGAAGACTTCCTTGAAACCCTGAATACTAATGATCATGACTGTACATATTCAAGATTATTTAGAATTAGAATGTTTTGATAATATTGAGAATATACTAATGAATGTATGTTTGTGTATGAGATCATGAGGATGACACTAGTGTACACTTGAGCATGTACAGTGGTACAGAATGAATAGAAGTTCAGAAGACATACAGAAGATCAAGCGGGAGGCAACCACACAAACATAAAAGATAAGTATTTGAGTTGTTATTAGAAATAGTAAATGATATTGCTTGTATGCATATTTGTATTCCTAGAATATATCATGCTGAGTGTAAACATTCATAAAGCATTGAACAGTATACTACTAATATGCATATGATTGGTAAATTGGACAAACATTCCATTGTTGCTTGTCTAGAATGAAACCTCTTTGCTGACATGCTGAGAGCTGTGCACACTCTCGATAGTATGTTCTGGTAGAGATGGAAGGCATCTAGATAGCCACTGTATGCATACAGGATATGGGAAAGTGTTGTGCCAAAGTATTGGTCAAAATAGTTGCATAACTATGTAAATGATATTTGTATGCATAATAGGTTATCATGTCAATATGATTTGATGATTATGAAGTATTACTAATCATGTACTTAATTTTGATTTGTAGGAAAGATCATGATGAATGATGAACTCTGAACAAGCGATGGATGTTGAACAAAAGATTTACAAATCAAACACACTATAGAAAGCTTGTGGTTAAGAGATTCTCTTAGAAAGAGGAAGAGAATCATGATGAGATGTTTTGCTTCAAGGGACTAGATAAGACCATTCTCTTAATAATGTAATCAGGTTCTGTATGGGTTCCCAGGATCGGTAGTCAATTGATGAGCTTAATGATCATCATGGGTGATGTGGATCTCAACCTTTGCTACAAGGTTGAATATGGGTTCTATACACATATGACATGGATGCAAGAAGGAACTCACCACAAAGTTCGAATGATTTTGAGACTCATATTAGTAGACCCATCTGACGAGAGATGGCACAGATAGATATGCAGAAGATCACTCAATGCTGAGTGAGAATAATGGACAATTGATAGCTTCATGACAAAGCTTGGGCTTTACCAGAAGTAAAACTGTTCCTAACCCTTACCTTAAGGTTGTGGATGATGAACCTATCATACCATTATTGTATGACAATGATCTCTTTCTGACAAGGAATGAGAAACAGGTCATGAAAATGGCTGCAAAAATGAAAATGAAAGATCTCGGATTAATGCACTACTTCTTAGGTCTAGAAGTATGGCAAGATCCAAAAGGAATCTTTTAAATCAAGGTAAGTATGCTGTGAAGTTTCTAAAAAGATTTGATATGTTGGAGTATAAAGCCATGGCCACTCCCATGGACTCCAACTTCAAGTTGTTAGTTAATGACTCATCGTATTTAATGGACCTAACCCTATATAGACAATCAATTGGGTCATTGATGTACTTAACAAATACTAGGCTAGATATATGCTTTGCTGTAAATACCCTAAGTCGGTATCTAGTAGAACCTAGAAAGGTGCACTTAATAGCTACAAAGCATGTAGTGAGGTACCTAAAAGGTACATTAGATTTTTGGTCTATATTATCTTGGAGGTCATGAACTCCGTTTACATGGTTACTCAGATTCTGATTGGGCAGGAAGTGTCTCAGACAGAACGAGTACATCAGGTGGATGTTATAGTCTTGAATCTGCCATGATCTCATGGTTCAGCAAGAAACAATCTAGTGTGACCCTCAGTACTGCTAAAGCAGAATATATAGCCGCCTGCTCTGCCAGCTGTGAAGCAGTATGGCTTCGGAAACTTTTATCTGGAGTGTTTGACTTAGAAATGGATCCCACTGTGATTATGTGTGATAATCAAAGCTGCATTAAGATGACTGAAAATCCTGTGTTCCATGATAAGTCAAAACACATTGAGATCCGTTACTTCTACATACGAGATATGGTGCAGAGAGGAGCTATCAAGCTCAAGTATATAAGCACTGAGGATCAGATTGCTGATATCCTGACTAAACCTTTGTCTCGAGTAAAGTTTGAATACTTCCGAGACAAGCTTGGTATAGTCCAGAAGGACCCTCCTCGAAAGGGGGAGTAGCATAGTATCTGATAACAAGTCTGTCCCTTAAATTTGCTGCACTTAGTTACTTAGAATTATTTAGATTTAGAACTCTTATATCTTTTGCTTTTGATGTTAGATGTATTAGTGAGAATACATGCTAGATGTATACATGTTTTGATGTGATGTATACATGTTTTGATGTTAGATGTATTAGTGAGAATACATGCTAGATGTATACATGTTTTGATGTGATGTATACATGTTTTGATGTTAGATGTATTAGTGAGAATACATGCTAGATGTATACATGTTTTGATGTGATGTATACATGTTTTGATTATACATGCTAGATGTATACATGTTTTGGTATGATGTATACATGTTTTGATTAGTGATGTATACATGTTTTGATGTGATACATGATCTTGGATATTTGTACCTGTATAGATGAGAATACAGATGAGGATTGGATCATCCTTGAACTTAAGTTCTAAAGTGAGCCGTAGACATGAGGTCTCCGAAAATGAAGTCCTTAGTGGATAGTTGAGGGGATTGGATCATCCCTAGACTTTCAGTCCTAAAGAGAGCCGTAGACGTGAGGTCTCCAAGAATGAAGTCCTTGGTGGACTTGAGGGGATTGGATCATCCCTGGACTTTCAGTCCTAAAGAGAGCCGTAGACGTGAGGTCTCCGAGAATGAAGTCCTTAGTGGACAGTTGAGGGGATTGGATCATCCCTGGACTTTCAATCCTAAAGAGAGCCGTAGACGTGAGGTCTCCGAGAATGAAGTCCTTAGTGGACAGTTGAGGGGATTGGATCATCTCTGGACTTTCAGTCCTAAAGAGAGCCGTAGACGTGAGGTCTCCGAGAATGAAGTCCTTGGTGGACTTGAGGGGATTGGATCATCCCTGGACTTTCAGTCCTAAAGAGAGCCGTAGACGTGAGGTCTCCGAGAATGAAGTCCTTGGTGGACTTGAGGGGATTGGATCATCCCTGGACTTTCAGCCCTAAAGAGAGCCGTAGACGTGAGGTCTCCGAGAATGAAGTCCTTGGTGGACTTGAGAGGATTGGATCATCCTTGAACTCAAGTTCTAAAGTGAGCCGTAGATAGGTGTCTCCGAGAATAGAGGATAGGACTGCATCGTCCCTGGACCTTGGTTCAAAATGCATGTGATTGGATTAATCATCCTTACACAGTAAATCCAGGAAGGATAGTCTTAAATGTGATTGTGATTGGATTAATCATCCTTAGACAGTAAATCCAGGAAGGATAGTCTTAAATGTGATTGTGGTAGGATTAATCATCCTTAGACAGTAAATCCAGGAAGTATAGTATTAAATGTGATTGTGGTTGGATTAATCATCCTTAGACAGTAAATCCAATAATTCCGAAAGGAAGGATAGTCTTAAATGTGATTGTGGTTGGACTAATCATCCTTAGACAGTAAATCCAGTAATTCTGAAAGGAAGGATAGTCTTAAATGTGATTGTGGTTGGACTAATCATCCTTAGACAGTAAATCCAGTAATTCCGAAAGGAAGGATAGTCTTAAATGTGATTGTGGTTGGACTAATCATCCTTAGACAGTAAATCCAGTAATATCGAAAGGAAGGATAGTCTTAAATATGATTGTGATTGGACTAATCATCCTGAGACAGTAAATCCAGTAATTTCGAAAGGAAGGATAGTCTTAATATTGATTGTAATTCCGAAAGGAAGGATCATGTGTATAGCAGAGTATGTGATGACGATGCTGATGATCGTGTGATGACGATGCTGATGATCGTGTGATGACGATGCTGATGATCGTGTGATGACGATGCTGATGATCGTGTGATGACGATGCTGATGATCGTGTGATGACGATCCTGATGATCGTGTGATGATGATGCTGATGATCATGTGATGACGATGCTGATGATCGTGTGATGACGATCCTGATGATCGTGTGATGACGATGCTGATGATCGTGTGATGACGATGCTGATGATCGTGTGATGACAATGTTGATGATCGTGTGATGACGATGTAGCTGTTCGTGTGCTACAGAAGATGAAGACTCAGTACTAAAGATGTTGATGTTCCAGTATTGAAGATGTTCCAGTAACTGGTTGAGTTACTGATGATGTTGAGAAAGCTTCCAATGATTTATAGATGTATCATGTATGATGTTGATGACTCCTTGCTCGTGCAGATGCTGTTATAATATCCTTCTCGTTAAGGGGGAGTGTTGAGATATTGTAACTTCAAAGAATATTATAATTGTGCTTTATTATTCCGGAGATGTTTCATTCCTCCGTAAAGATCTTATTGTATATCCGGAGATGTTTATTCCTCCGTCGGAATGTGGTAACTCAGGTTATTAGACTTCCCTAGTGGAGGTCGGCCCTGTATGTGTTATGTGGGTCAAAGGGTTATTAGACCACCCTAGAGGGGTCGGCCCAGTCAGTTGTAGTGGGGTATTTAACCCATTGGTTAAATACGAGCCTACGTGTACTTGTGTAAAAGATATGTCAGTGTAGTGTATAAATAGAGGAGGTGTGTTCCTCATTTGACACACACACTCACTTGAGAGAGGCGCACTTGTGGAGGAGAGGTCTGCTATGATGGAGGAGGAGATCATGTCTCAGGGTTTCATCTTTGTATATTGCTGGTCATCTATATTGAGGAAGCTTTGCTGAGTTTTCTACCCCATGAGGGTTTCCCAGGATAAATCTCTGTCTCTTGTGTTTATGCTATGATTGTTGTTTCTTCAGTGATCCTGTATATGCTATTATTGTGAAATGGAATGTAATGCTGCTATTTTCTGTATTAGCATATTAAATCTTAACAATCTTAACCTTACTTTGAACCCGGAAGAAGTCTAGAGTGCTGGACGACTACTAGATCCTTTGGCCAAGTATTTTTTTGAACTATTCGAAGAGTGCAACTTATTAAAAGTGGTCTCGAATGTCCTTTATCCTACTTGGACGAATGGTAAATGTGGGCGTGTAGGTATTGCTAAGCGCCTGGATCGATTTTTAATGGCAGAAAACCTATGTGGGGATATTGGTAAATATAGGTCATGGTCTTATTCGTTGGGGGTCTCGGATCACAAGGTCATGATCATGGAACTGGATTTCAATCGTTCCCATCAGGTATACCCTTCAAATTTAATCCTGGCCTTCTTATTGATGACTCCTTTGGTGATATGGTGAGGAAGGAATGGCATAAGCTGTTAGAGTCTATCCAATTATCTCCTCTGGCGGGTATCACTAAAAAGCTAACAATGCTGAAAGTCTCAGTTAGAAAGTGGGCTACGACTAAAAAGAAGGAAAATATACAGGTATTGGAGGCTATAGAATTGGAATTACAATCATTATCGGTGGAGATGGATGATTCATTTTTTTCGATGGAAAGGAGAGGTTGTGTTTTGATGCTTTGTGAAGACAAGGAAAGAATCCTCTTGCAACTAGAAGAGGAGTGGTGCCAGAAGAGCAAGGCTATTTGGCACTCGACGGGCGATAAAAACACAAGATATTTCCACCAGTTTGCAAATAAAAGAAGGCTAATGAACGCTATATGGGATATTAGGGTGGATCCCGTAAGACTGTATTTGATAACCCCTCTATCAAGAGTGTGGCGGTGGAGCACTTCAAGGACATATACTCTGTAAGCCGATAGGTATCTCTTATGAGCCAACTAGAGACTATCAAACACTTTCCTAGATATTTTCTGTTGAAGACTCCCGTGAAGTGGGTAAACTTGTTACTGTTGAGGAGGTTCACTCTACACTAAAATAATTTTCCAAGGATAAGAGTCCCGACCCCGACTGCTGGACTATGGAGTTTTATGTGTACTTTTTTTATCTTCTGGGTATGGAACTTACTGCAGCTATAGAAGAACCCTGGCAGAAGGAGGAGGTGCCGCGTGGCTTGAATTCTACATACATAACCCTTATTCCCAAGGTGGATAGACGATCTAATTTTAATGACTACCATCTGATTTCATTATGTAATCTCATGTATAAAATTATCAGCAAAATCATTGCTAAGAGGATTAAGCCCATCCTGGGTCGTTGGGTATCTGTTGAACAGTTTGGCTTCCTACCAAAGCGGCAGATCATGGATGCAGTGGGGGCTGCACAGGAGGGCATTCACACTATCAAAGTTAAGAAATTGGAAGCTCATATACTTAAGATTGACCTTCAAAAAGCCTATGACCGAGTCAATTGGTCCTATCTCTGAGTTATACTCATCCAGGTGGGTCTGTCTGTGAAGCTTGTAAACTGGATGATGAGTTGTGTTACTACTGCCAATTTCTCTGTATTGATCAATGGGTCACCGACTACCACTTTCGGGGCCTCCCGGGGGCTACGTCAGGGCTGCCCCTTATCACCATACCTGTTCATTCTAGCTATTGAAGGGCTCAGTCTTCTCATATCAAAGGCCAAGGATCGTGGGAACATCTTAGGTATCACTATTGACAGAACCCTTTCCATTACACATCTATTTTTTGTTGATGATGTACTTATATTTGGAACCGGGACTCTTGGATAATGGAATATGTATAAGTCGATCCTCGATCTCTTTTGCAAAGCCTCTGGGATGGTTATCAATTCGGCTAAGTTGGGATTTTATGGTTACCACTCTGATGAAGACTTCATTGAGACTATTAAAGCACTATTTGGTTTCACTTTTATGGACTTAGATGTGGGCTTCAAGTATCTTGGATTTGTTCTTAAGCCAAATTTCTATGGGACCTCGGACTGGCGGTGGTTGATACAAAAGATTTCACATAGAATTAATGCGTGGAGCCATCACTAGTTGACTCTTGGAGGACGCTTGACCTTGGTAAACTATGTACTTCACAACATCCCTGTATTTTGGTTTTCTTTGTTCATTGTTCCTATGGGGGTTTTGACTTTCCTATGGGGGGGAAGGGAGGGTAATTCAAAGATTCATCTTTGCTCCTGGGAGAGTCTTTCCCTTCCACTATTTTCGGGGGGATGGGGTATCAAGCGATTAAAGGAGTTCAATTTGGCCCTCTATGCAAAAAACTTATGGCGATGCCTATTTGATCAGGGACTGTGGGGAAGATTGGTCAAAGCCAAGTATCTGCGGGGACTGGACCCTATTCAGTGGTTTCGAAGGTCTAATAAATATTGCTTAAACTCCTCGGAGATTTGGAGAAGCTTCATAAAACCTTATCTTATTTTAAATTATACTATTTGTTGGAAGGTGGGGAGAGGCATACTGATGTTTATCGACATTGATCATATTGCTGGAATGGGTAGAGCATCCTTTTTATCAGTTGATATTTTGAAGAAGCTACTGTCACGGGGTATTCATGCACTCTCACAGGTCAAACTTGATTCTAATGAACTATGCTGCGGTGGCTTACCTCGGTGGATCTGCAACTTCCTATGTTCTTTCAAGCGGAGTGGGAGAGTTATGTTAGTAAACTCTCTTTGTTGGGCATATCTTTCACTGAGAATCCCGATACACTGGTTTGGGAAGCAAACCCTATGGATGGGATGGTTACTGCCAAGCAGGCATATACAAAGATTATGGAGACTGTACAACTACCGGTGGTTGGGTGGAGGACAACTAAACTTTGGAATGACAAGGTGCCATTGAAGATCAGTTGTTTTGGATGGTTATGCAGACATAACAAAATTCTTACCTAGGTGAACTTACAGAAACGAGGTTTTGCAGGCCCTATGATTTGTTTTCTTTGCCGCAATGCTCATGAGGATACTCACCATCTATTCAGAGGCTGTAGGTTTTTTCGGGAGATTTGGAGGTTATTAAAGGATGAAGTGCCGGTACTTCCCCTGTGGGATCGATCACTTATGATTGACAATTTAGATCTTGGTTTAAATTTTCCCATGAAGATTGTCTCCATCATTCTACATACCCTTTGGGAGATTTGGCACGTTCGAAACAGATTGATTTTTGACAATCAAAAGCCATCAGTGATGAGGGAAGTTGGTAATATTCTGGCGGGCAGCAAATCGTTTTGGCCATTGAAAAGGAAGAGACATAACGTTGGGGTCCCTTTTGATGAGATTCATTATACTTATCCACTTGGATACTTTGATGGAGCCACGCAGGGTGGTTCATGTGGTGCGGGTTTGGTTCTAACACTCTCGACTGATCATTTCTATCACCTAATGTTTAAGGCTGGCACGGGCATAAACACTAGAGAAGAGCTCTTGGCCTTATGGGGTTTATTATGTTTTTCCAGGCACCTCGATCTTCTTCATATTAGTATTCTGGGCGGATCCCTTGTTATTATCGATTGGGCTAGTGAACGGTCTCGGCTACAATCTCTATTGTTGCAGCAATGGTGCATGAGGACCTGGACACTGATTTCAGCTTTCTCCCACATTGGTTTTAAACATATTTATCATTGTCAATATAACACTGTGGCCTACGGTTTATCAAAATTGGCTCTGGGCATATGTTCAGGGTAGATGTTTTACAAGGAAATCAAAGCTAACACTTTGGTTGATGAAGGGTCTTTGGACCTGGACCCCCTGTAACTATTACTATTGGTGTCCTTCATTTTTTTATGTATATACCTTTTTTCCATTCCATATGGTTAAGTACGGGGGTTGCAATGTCCTGGTTTTAGAAGCTTTGCTCTAGAATACTGTTTTAGTAGACTATAACTTCATAGATAGCTGATTTGGGAGTTTATTTTCCTCTTGTAGTTCGTTTTTTGAGCACGGCGTACAGCTCTGTAGAATGAAACTTCATATGCAATTGATATGGGAATATTTCCTCTTGTAGCTCATTTGAGCACCATATAGAGGACATGGAGTACTTTGAACTAGTAAAGGTTTTTATTTTGTATCAAAGAAGAATCCTCGTCTTCTCTCTAGTTTGGTGATTGTATTTATTTAACACATCTTTTTTCATAAATAAAAGGATGTCTTTTTTCGGATGAAAAAAAAAAGTCAGGAGAGTTAGATTTTTCACCATTTCATGCATGCTCTCCATCATCTCATTGGGATATTTGCTAGGCTCTTTCCCCTTTTTGAACTTGGGCTCACATCTAGAAGATGAGGCACTAATTAGGTCAAAGAAATTTTGCTTCCCCATGGAAGCAGCATTTGCCTCAGCCTTTCTAGCATTGTCTTGTGACACTTTTAAATTGTTAGGGTATTTATCCTTTAAGTGATAGCCAAGGTAAACTTCATATGCATTGAGGTAATGAATTAAGACACCTTGCTTAGGGGGCCTAATGTTGTCTGGAATGTTGGCCACTATCTTATCAAAGCGAAGGTTAAATTCATGGACATACTTGTTTTCTTTCTTCTTGATTTCAAAAAGTTGGTTCAAAAGGAAACCTCCATCTAACTTGACTGACCACTCATGCTTAAGTTTTTCAGTGAAGACATCATATCCCGTGATTGATGATGTAGGCAAACGGTCAAAACACTTGCAGGCATCACCCTCCAAGGATGCAAAAAGACCCCTCATGAACACATCTTCTTCCTTAGCCCCATAAGCTTCCATGTGAACCCAGACATTTTCTATGTGGTCCTCAATGGAGGTTGCACAATTCCCAATGAACTTTGGTATCTTTTCAAAGTACTTGTCAAGCATATCATGGGGGACACCAAGGACTTGGGAAAAGTCTAAAGGTGAAGCTTTAGCCTTATTTCCAAAAGCACAAGCAACGAGATGGTTGTTTTGATTATTGTTTCCAAGATTAGATTGATTTGTTCCAGCCATTGGATTGACTGGAGTTACGTTAAGATTAAGATTCGGAGATGAAGGAGGAACCGAATTGGTTGAAGGAGATCCTAAGAAATGGTTTGGAGAATCAGAATTAACAATTTTCCAAAATAAATTAGATGATTGAGCTTTGGGATCTCTTGTATGATAAGTAAGCTGGGTTCCTTCTGATTGGTTTAGATTAGACTTACTTCGAAGTTCGTAAGAATGCTTATGAGATCGTCCCTCAGCGGAGTCATGATTTGGAGTTTCCAAGTAGACTTTAAACTCTTCTACCAAGATGTATGTCGTTAATAAGCGGGGAGAAGATGAGTGACAAATGGATGGCTATGTTTAATTAAGGGTTGAAATGATAGCCATCTAGATTAATCCAGATGCGATAAGATATGAGTTATGCATGGATACTCACGGACACCTAAGGTAAGCCTCTACCTCCCCCACAACGGCACCAAAAATGTTATCACACAACTTGTATTTTTCCCTAAAGTTATCCCATCCGGGATGGTAGAGGAGATGGACAACTAAAGAGGTGACCTAAGAAATGCAACGGTTCCCAATGAAAGCTGGGTGTCACGATAACCGAGTCACTCTTCACTTTAGATCAAGACTAATCAAGATCAAGGGGGAGACCCTAGCCAATCAATGAAGATTAGCTAACCCAAAGGTTCCTAGGGAAATGTGTAAATTGAGTTACTTAAACCAATGAGTGAGTTTAGATTTATAAAATTTAAGTGGACCCAAGGGTTGAAAAATGGTTGGAAGAGACTTAAGGGGTGACAAATGTTCCAAGCAAGGAATTACTAAGGCCACTTATGAAATTGAGATAGATCTAAGAGATATAGGACCATGAGATTTGCACAAGTGGTACCCACTTCCTTAAAATATGGAAATGGTTCAAATGGGGCCCACAAGGTCAAGTTAGGGATGAAAATTTTAGCACCCAAAATGACCCCCTAGGTTGTGGGAGAAGGCCACTAAGGGGTAACCACAAACCACTTTAGACTAGTGCTACTAACCCAGCACAGTCAGAGAGGGATCTCTCTATAAATTTATGAAAGACTGAAAATAATCAATAAACTTGCAGCCATGAGGAAATACACAGATTTGAAAGAAGACTAAAAAATTATCAATGAGGAACACACAGCCTTCCAATCCAAGAAATTCAATCAAAGCATGCTCAGAAGGTCAGGATTCTGATGGAACAATTGGTTTTAAAGTTTGGTGAGACAAATCATAGGAGAAACATTGGGCAATGGAGTCAAACACAACACATAAACAAATTTACAATGCTGCTGCATGAGATATCCAAACAGAGGCAAGGTAGCCACCCATTCACAGTCAAAGAGCTTTTAATTTGATGATAAGGAAGAATATAGAAACAGTCCATCGATGTGGAGCTAACAATAATGAATTCTACACCAATTTTAGTAGAGGTTGATTGTGAAATGCCTGGAATGAAATGAACATGGCACAATCAATGTGAATCCCATTCAAATGCTACACTAAACCAAGCATGAAAAAGCATTGACAGAATGAATTTATAGAGAAATAAACACATCCATGTAAGAGAAAATAAGTAAACAGACTGTGAGGAGAATGACACGGGAATCTCTGCCCAAAATACAGCTTCAAACACTGTTATTCATTAAAGATAATGTCTCAAAACAGAGCCTCGCTCTCCCAGGCCTCAGCCAATTGATTTTCCAACCTCTAGTTCTTCTATTACATTGCTTAAATAGGTTTACTTAGCTATCAGGCTCGAGATGCTTCAATGGAGAGTGGTTATAACAGAATGGACACCTACACAGAAATCTTAACAACTCTGAGAGCCGGTCTCAAGAATTTTTGCTCAATTTTGGCCGCGGACTGCTGAAAATGACCTTCGGAGCCCCAGTTGTATAACCAAAACGGAGACACCTGTGTAAAAACTAAAGGAATTTTTTTGTAGTCGGGCTCGTGCTTGACAAAACCCATGTTCCCGTTTTCCCATATTATCCTCCAGCTGGTCGGGATCCACCTCGGAAGTTGATGACTCAGGCAGTAAACGTAATTTCTAGCAAATTACCCTCTGAAGATCCCGTCGGTTCTCACAAACTGTGACACCTATGTAAATTCTGAGAGAGGTTATTAGAGATTGACCCGTGCTGAAGAAAAACCTCTCTGAATTTCCACCATCCAATCGCATTTGTGTCCCAAAGTATAACATTCCCTTTTTAATGCAGTTTGAGACCAACTTATGAAGGGGAGCTATGTCCTTCTCAAATCAAATGACATGACAAAAGCCAAAAACTATAGAAAGGGCATGGTTAACAATGTTGCTAACAATGCTGTTCTTCACGGGCGTTTGTGTAACATGACACTACTTCATGCCAAGTAATGGTGACCTCAGTCAATACTTGCTATTTCAAGCCTCCTTCTTTGCTACCTCACAGGGAGGATAGCATCGCCGAGTTGGAGCCAGTTGTTAGCACCAAAATTGTGCTAAACATTTGAAAGGGTCCAGACCCATGAATAAATGAGCGAGGTCTCAATCCCTTGAGCCATATGACCAATGAAGATAAAAATCAAGCCCATCAAGCATTTGTTCCCAAGACTACGATAAAATAATGATAAATAACGCTAAGTTCAACATTGGAATAAGAATGGATGGCCCAAATTAGCAGGTGAAAGAGATCCATGGCCCGCAAAGAATTCGGACTTTGACATGAAATGAGAAACAAATTTTTAACTCTATGTAATTTTGTATGAAGAACATGGTTGATTTTGTCGAAAATGATTGTTTTAGTCATCTTTTTCCACCAACTGTTTCAGCCAAACTGGGAGGAATTTAGGGAAGCTGAGAGAGGTTTTTCTTTAGAACGGGCTAATCTCTAATAACCTCTCTCAGAATTTACACAGGTGTCACGGTTTGTGAGAAACGACGGGATCTTCAGAGGGTAATTTGCCAGAAATTACGTTTACTGCCTAAGTCATCAACTTCTGAGGCGGATCCCGACCAGCTGGAGGAGAATATGGGAAAACGGGAACATGGGTTTTGTCAAGCATGAGCCCGACTACAAAAATATCTTTTAATTTTTACACAGGTGTCTCCGTTTGGGTTATACAACTGGGGATCCAAAGGTCATTTTTAGAAGTCCACGGCCAAAACTGAGCAAAACTTGTTGAGACTGGCTCTCAGAGTTGTTAAGCTTTCTGTGCAAGTGTCCATTCTGTTATAACCACTCTCCATTGAATCATCTCGAGCCTGAGAGCTGAGTAAACCTATTTAAGTAATGTAATAGAAGAACTAGAGGTTGGAAAATCAATTGGCTGAGGCCTAGGAGAGCTAGGATTTGTTTTGAGACGTTATCTTTAATGAATAGCAGTGTTTGAAGCTGGATTTTGGGCAGAGATTCCTGTGTCATTCTCCTCATAGTCTGTTTACTTCTTTTCTCTTACATGGATGTGTTTCTTTCTCTGTAAATTCATTCTGTCAATGCTTTTTCATGCTTGGTTTAGTGTAGCATTTGAATGGGATTCACATTTATTATGCCCTGTTCATTTCATTCCAGGCATTTCACAATCAACCTCTACTAAAATTGGTGTAGAATTCACTATTGTATGCTCTACATCGATGGACTGTTTCTATATTCTTCCTTATCATCAAATTAAAATCTCTTTGACTGTGAATGGGTAGCTACCTTGCCTCTATTTGGATATCTCATGTAGCAGCACTGTAAATTTGTTTATGTGTTGTGTTTGACTCCATTGCCCAATGTTTCTCCTATGATTTGTCTTACCAAAATTTAAAACCAACTGTTCCATCAGAAGCCTGACCTTCTGAGCATGCTTTGATTGAATATCTTGGATTGGAAGGATGTGTGTTCCTCATTGATCATTTTTCAGTCTTCTTTCAAATCTGTGTATTTCCTCATGGCTGCAAGTTTATTGATTATTTTCAGTCTTTCATAGATTTGTAGAGAGATCCCTGTCTGACTGTGCTGGGTCAGTAGCACTAGTCTAAATTAGTTTGTGGTTACCCCTTAGTGGCCTTCTCCCACAACCTAGGGGGTCATTTTGGGTGCTAACAGGGACCCACCTCCTTAAAATATGGAAATGGTTCAAATGGGGCCCACAAGGTCAAGTTAGGGATGAAAATGGTCCCAAGGGGTATGCAATAAATGGATCTATAATTTCAAGATGGGATAGGCATCACCCACATGTGGGATCTAGCAAAAGACCACTAGCCCAAGGAGTGCGATTTACCCAAGGGAGACTAGCGCCTTAAGATGGGGGGGCAAATGGAGTCCAAATTTCACCAAAATGTAGATCGGGGTAGTTAAGGTGAAGAGCAAGGTGGGTTTAAGTTTTCAAGTCCAAATGCATGCTAGATCTCCACAGATCTGAGATTGAAAATGCATCACCAAGTGACCCAAGTGGGGCTCAATCCCTCAAAATGAGGAATGGGGCCCACAAGGTGAGGCACTAGGGGTAGGTTATCAAGATGGATCTATCCAAATCAAGTGGGATCTCACGTACCCATGTCATAGAACTAGACAAACTAGCTCTCCTCAAGGAATGCGAATTGCCTCAAGGAGGGATAGGTGCCTTGTGAAATGGGTCAAATGGAGGCCAATCACCACCAAACTATAGATCTGAATTGTCGTGGATGCTATAGAGGTGGGTTCTTTATTTCATACCCAAAGCAAAGCTAGATCCAAGTAGATCTAGGAAAAAGTAAAAATGAGGGTTTTGATTTTAAGGGTTTGATGACCAATGAAGAAGAAAGAATGGATCTAGGTACATACCTTGTAGAACATACCTCAATTGCTTGTGGCCACTTTGCAACTTGATAGAATTCTTCTATGTCTATATTCAAGAGTGAGATCTAGTGCTCCACGCCAAAACGTCCTCCTCCAAAGATAGCCAAATCGTCCTCCTCCTACAAGAGAAGATCAAGTTAGAAACAAGCCAAGTAGAAAAATTATGAAAATGATGAAGAGATGTAATAGAAAGCATCAACTACGTCACGAAGATACAATAATTATACTCCCTGTCACAAAGATCAACCCAAGAGAATATATGTGGGTCCCCCCAACAATAGCCTCCTTCAAATTGTCCTCCTCCTCATCAATTCAGCCTCCCTGTAGAAGAACAACTAATAGCTCCAAGATCCACAACGATACATAGAGAAAATACTGTATATTCAAAGTGCAAAAGAATCCATCAAGTCAAGAGAAGTAGATCCACAAAGAAGTATTATATTCCAATCTTTAAGAGCTCCAACAGTGCTTTTACAATAGGGGGGTCTCCTCCTTATATAGGATAATAAAGACCAAAACCCTAAACCGCAAAACCAATTTTTGAAATGAGTGGTTGAGATCAAAAGATCTAACATACTAATCAATGGCTAAGATGAGCCTAACAATATATCACATGGATCACTCAAAAGGAGGGTGATGTCATCCCTCAAAAGTCACTAAGGAGGGTGACATCATCCCTCAAAGGGGGAAAAGATACATGGACCCACTAAATATGACATGGACATGACTCAAGACACACATGGTGGGGCTAGGAGGTATCAATCCTTCACTAGCTCATCCCCATGGCACAATAATATAGAATAATAGGACTATGACATGTCCAAATAACAAAAATGATCAAAATCATGTTCCAAAACTGAGACACATGCAGTAAAAGGCCTCCTGTGGCCACTATGGACCCCACTGATTGATTCCAACTAATCTGGAAGATGGGGGGTTCGCCTTGGAAGACCTATGAGAAGACCAAGTGCCAAAACCTTGCCTCAATTTCCCAAATCGAATTCCTCAATGACCCTTTTATTCCATTTTTAATCCTCCTGGAAAACCATGAAACTGCCCAAACTGCCACCCAGGGTGCCTGCGTTGTCAAACTGAGTGCACCAGGCTGTCTGGAAGGGGACATAATGGTAAAAACAAGTGGCTGGACTACCCCCTTCCTACAGAGCGCCCTAGGAAATGACTGGCCTCAAAGCCTCTATTGGACAGGCTGGATCAGCATACCCCAAACTTGTCAATAGGTGGATAACTGTAACTATCATCATCAGAAGTGCATGGAACTGAAAGATAACTGTCTCAATGGATCCATAAGACCCAAATCTACTAGAAATGAGTACTCATACGCCATGGGTTGACCTGTGGGGTCAACAGTAGGGTCCACCATATCCGGACAGTGTAAAATATGATGATCTGGAAATAATAATAAAATTGATCAACTGCATCAACCATCATTTGAAGCATGTGTCCAACACATGGAAGCATCAATAAGTGTATGTGAGAGCATAAATCATTATCCATAAGCATAAGTGGTCCAACTCATCACAGATCCCAAGAAATGACCATGGTCAAACTATGTTTGACTAGGTCAACATATAACCAAGGACAAGATTATAACAATAGACTAAGACATGTTCCTTTAGTCACACTCACAGCTTAACTTAAAGTATAAATATCATTATGTGGCAGTTAATACACACACATATATATATATATATATATATATATATATATATATATATCAATGTTATTTATATTTTACTTGCACAAAAGCTTTAATGAGAGACTCACCCATTGGACATGGCCTAACTTCTAGCTAAGGATGAAGGCTAAGGAAAAGGCTAGGCAAAAAGGGGATGACTTGACCAAACTCAACTAAGTGACACTTTGGACGGGGAAAGGGGAAGCTACACTCTGTGCTGGAAAAAATAACAAAGGGAAGGGTTGTGCCTCACAAATGGATAAGTTGTTTAGAGAGTGCTTAGTCAACTTAGGCATCATGTCTACATCAAGTTGATCCAAGTTCATTAGGATCATTCATTTCATTTCCATGGCATTTTGGCCTATATGACCCCTCTGGGATTTCACATGTGCTAAGAAGCAAAACTAATCACAGCTTGCATCCGGGGCATATTCACATTTAGAAGGTCAATAATAATAGATATAAATTTTGAGTAACCATTGCTTTTTGGACCTTTTTATACCCCTCATGGGGTATTTTAGCAGTTCATTGCTATAGCCTTTATTCACGTGTGTTAAGGAACACATTCTAGAATTTTAAGTTCATGGGCTTTTATAATACATTTCCAATACAAGTAGTACAAGAGCTTTCAGTTTTAGCCAACAACATCTCAAGTGACTAGGGGGAGTTCTGCACAGTGCCAAACATCAGGACAACTGACCAGAATTATTTAGGCATACAATCCAACTCACCAAAGGCAAGTTCTGTCACGAACTCAGAGCCGAGACACAAAACAAACATGGATGTGGTCGAACACAGAGGTAGAAATGGGGAAGTCCTCAGTATCAAGAAGTCAAGAAAGCAAGTCAAAGGTGAAAGACAAATCAGGAAGGTCATGGATGGATGGAGTCAAATGAATGTGGTTCCTAAGCTAGCAGACAATGATGTCAGGAAATACCATATCTATGCTCATAGGAGGGTAATGAAACCGATGAGTATTGTAAGAAAACCTAAGTGTGCAAGTAATACATCCATTTTATATTTATAACATCATCCAAGATAATTCATTTTATTTTAAATAGTACTGCCACATCATGAATCATATACCAAGTCAATGCTATGACGATGACTAAAACAACAAGATAATAATCCAAAGCCAATAATCAGAAGTCCATAGGTCACATCATCTCATAATAATCATCAATAAACATCTGAAACACTATTGCAATAACATCACTGGGCACTGAACTGAAACTGTATGGAACAAAGGGTTACATTGGTCATCAAATCTAAGCTCTCAAGGCTCAGCCTTGGCACAAGGTCTAATCAATATCTGATACAATATACTACTCTGATCCATAAGTGATCTCAAATAACAAGCTCATCATAGCTGATATCTGTAAAAACAAAGCTTTGAAAAGTGCAGATATCTGCTCAGCAAGAATAGTAGCCCAACTACTATGGTGTGATAACAGAAGGAAAATGAAGGGAGAGGAAGAGAAACTGATTCTACTATAGAAAGTTTATTTTTTACTTACGGATAGGATGGGAAAATGCCTGGGAATGGTAGTTAGAGGGAAGTGAATTCTATGCATCTCATGATGACTTTGACTACCTTGGCTAACACGAGCTATGAATCACTACCCGATATGGTAGCTTAGGCGATGTGATAGTCATGTCCATCATCATAGCATCCTTGCATTGAAAACGAAGCTACAAGTATTCTCAACACAAGTGATGATTTCATCTCATAGTGGCATCAACAATGGCATCTTTGGTAAGTATCATTGCATTCTATCTCTTTCTTTGTTTCTATCGTAAAATTGACATTATTTGCCCATTTTTTCTCTTTCTTTTCCTCTAACCCTTCACCTAGTAGGTTGGGTGTTGCATTGCCCAAACTTTGGCCTATTCATTATTTATTTATGTTTTAGGGGCAATTGATGTTTAACTTGTCAAGGACTTAACTTTAACATATGAACTCAAATCGAATTGGTCTTTGGATAATTAGAAAGTTATTGACAATACTTATGGGATGAGAGGCCCAAAGAGGAAGCCAAAGGATTCCATAACATTTTAGGGCCAAAATACTATGGGAAGGGACTTAAAATGGATTGAACCGGAAATAAATAGATATGATGTCTAAAAAGAATTCCCTGGATGACCTAGACACTCATGGTGGCATTTCAGATATCCTTGATATGCAAAGTTGATGTAGGCAGGGAAGACAAGATGATATCCCCGCACTAATGATAGATCTATGGATTTCCTTGTGATGACAATTCTCAGTAGAAGTGGTCAATTGATAATTGACCGATGATGGATTATGGATATGGAGCTTTAATGGAACAAATTCCTTTGCATCCCATGATCATGTTGATATTCTCATAGTCGTAAATATGGCTCTAAAGAGTATTTTATGGAATCACTGGTATTCTATCCCATTTTCTTCATTTTCCTTACTTCATTATCCCATATCTCTTCCACTTCATAGTATGATCATTATGTTTGCATTCCAAACAACCAAACTCACTACATGCAGAATGACCAAATGGATAAAGAATGAAGTAAAGAGGCCAATGTGAATTTAATGGTTACTCCATTTGTAATGGGTGGGATTGTTTTTCATGTAAAAGTAATGATTGACACATTTAATGTAGAAAATGGGAGAGCGAACGCAGGAAAAGGATGGAAGGGGGAGGAAGAGAAACCAATTTTTCCAAAGAAAATACATTATTGAGTTATGGATAGGATGGGAAAAGTGCCTTATAAGAATGGAAATTCAAAAGAATTGACCTCTATGCATCTCACGACTCTACATATCGAGTTTGACATGGGCTACAGATCATTTCCCAATATGGAAACTAAGGGGACATGATAGCCCAGCCCCTCGTGGTAGCATCCCTACATTGACAATGGAGAGAATACGAGAGCAAAAGAAGAAAAAGGACAAAAGTGGGAGGAAGAGGAATTGATTTTTCCAAAGAAAATCCATTTTTGAGTTATGGATAGGATGGGAAATGTGCCTCGTAATAGCAATTCGAAGGAATTGACCATTATGCATCTCATGATTACTATTTGTACCCGGTCTAACATGGATTATGAATTATTCCTAATATGGCGACTAAGGGGACGTGACAACCCATCCCTTCATGGTAGCATCCCTACATTTATGATGGAGCTACAAATATTCTCAACTTGGTAGTTCGACCTAAGTGAGGACTTTTTATTTCTTAATGGAATCAACAATTATGTCTCTATATGTATGATTGCATTATGTCTCTTTTATCATTTTTATTGTAAAATTGGCCTTATTCCTCCTCCTTTATTCATTCTTTTCTTCCTCCTCTCCCTTTATCCCTTCACTTAGTAGTCAAGGTATCATGTTTCATCCATGCCCTCGACAATCCCTTAAATAGACACTCATGATGGCACTAGATATATCCTTGATATGTGATTTCGATGTAGGTAAGGAAGCTAAGTTGATACTCTCACAATGATGATGGCTCTATGTCTATTCACAGAAAGGCAAATTTTGGTACATGTGGTGACTCTATGTCTGACCCTTGACAGAATACAGATATGGATCTCCAACAAAATTCATGCCTTTGCATCCCATGATTGTGATTCTATGATCATAGTGACAATATGCCTTTTAAGAGTATTATATAGAATTGATGGCCTTCTATCATGTTTTCTTCGTTTTCCTTCCTTCTTTATCCCATTCACTTTTCCACTTCACAGCCCAATCATTATGTTTACATGAGGAATGGCCACACTCATTACAAGTGGAATGAGAAAATGGAGAAAGAATTAAGTAAAGAGATCAAAGTGAACTTAATGGTTACTCCATTTATAATGGGTGAGATTGTTTTTCATGTAAACATAATGATCGGTGTATGTAGTGGAGGAGAGAAAAATAGAGTGAACGAAGTCAAAGGAGGGAAGGGGGAGGAAGAGCAATTGATTTTTCCAAAAAAAAAGCATTTTCGAGTTAAGGATAAGATGGTCAAGTGCCTTAGAATTATGGCAATTCAAAGAAGTGACTTATCCACATCTCATGACTACTCCATGTCCCTAGGATAACACGGGCTTCAAATCACTATCTGATATGGCATGTTGTGGGACATGATATATCATCCCCTCATGGTAGCACCCCTCTGTTAATGATGGTAGTGCCCCTACATGGTAGTTTGACCTAAGTGGCATCTTTTCATCTCAGAATCACATTGACGATGGCATCTCTATAGGTATGATTGCATTTTATCTCTTTCTTCATTTTTGTTATAAAATTGACCTTATTCCTTATTTTCTCTCTTCTTCTCCCTCCAACCCTTCACATAGTTGTTCAAGCACCACATTGCCTACATACAAAAATATTAACTTTGTTATGTAAACATTCAACGCACTTGAGCCTCTTCACTTCATTATTTTTCCATGTTTCAATGGCAATTGTTGATTAACTTGTTGGGGGTGTAACTTTTGCATACAAATTCATATTGGGGTTCTCTTAGGCTCATTGCAGAGATCTCAAGGATACCTACAAGACTACATACCCAAGGACAAAGTCAAAGGTTTTCGTACCATTTTAGGCCAAAATACCATGGGAAGGGATTGAAAATGAATTTGAATGTGCTGGACCCAAAACAGAGAGATATAACATCTGTAAGAAAGACCTCAAATGTCCTAGAAAATCCCCTAGGAAGACACTCATGGTGGTGTTATAAAGTATCCTTGATATTCAAACTCGATGTAGGCAAGGAATCCAAGTCGGTACCCTGCACTGATGATCACTCCATGGATCTTCTCATTGTTATTGGACAATCTACTCGAGCGAACACGAGCCAGATCTCCCTAGTTCAAGTGAATCTAGAATAAATAAGAACATAACATAAAGTTACTTTCCAAGATCATATTAGAGATCAAGTAATTAGATGTCTTACCTTCATATTTGTAGATCTATCTCCTTGTTATTGCTCGAAGCTCTACGATCGTCAGATCCTTAGCTGCAAGATCTGTCAAAGCACATAGAGACAAAACAAGCAGTAAAACATATCAAAACACTAACCGATCCAAGTAAAAAGTTAAGGAGGTAAACTATAAGCATCATCAACAGAAGGGACATTTATGGAAAGAGTTTGTATTACTGTAAAAGGAGTGAGAAATACAAAGTAGAGGGATGGTTACAACCCAAGCCTTAACAATGCAATCTTCCTCCAACAAGCCAAGCCAATGCCTCCAAAGGAAATGGGTTAGCTCTCTAGGAAACTCTTCTAGGTTGCAAATTGAAGATGCCCGGTAACTCTAGTGATTTCTTAATTGTGATCAAGTCAGATGACTAACAAAAATTTTACTCACTCAAGAACCTGCATAATAAATCAATTGACAAGAGTTTTAGCAATCTCTATTCAGGAATTTTGAATAAGATATAAGAGTGGGCAATTCTCATAACATCAACAGCAACATATACAGACAGTGCATATGAATGGTCAATGTCATAATAGGATGATACTTGTACAGCCTAATCAACTGGTGAAGTGAAAAGATGACAATTTCCAGGCACCAAATTAAGCTTTAATGAAATGAGACAGTCATTCAAAATACAAGCGCAAAAAAATGATAAGTGAAACTCAACATTAAAGGCAAAAGAAGCTTGAAGGATAATATATTATGAGAAGTATGAAAGACACAATATAAGTCTTAATCTCCAAAAATTGATCCTCAGTTCATCAAATGCTCTTGGCTTTATAGCCTTTACAAACAGTTATCCAGATCCTAGAAATATGGATCAAATTTACTTAAAATAGAAAGTCGAAAACTGATGTATGAAAAATAGGAAAAGATCCTATTTACATGGTTAAACTCCTTATCTAAAATATTCATATCCTCATAGTCTTCAATAGCTGCAGCAAGCCTCCAAAGGCTGATGAATCAGGTCGAAAATGCCAACTGCAGGACTGACAGGTCATCTCTTGCCACAAAAATTGAGCCAAACTGCTGAAAATTGGGGCTCAGAGATGGATTTGGTTCTCCAAACATATGACACTTGTATATAAACCGAAATAGGTTTTTGTGGATTGGTTCATTTTGAGCAAAAACCTCTCTCAGTTCTTTAAAATTCGTTTTCATTTACCTGGTATCTGCATTTCAAAAACAGGTGTCAAACAGGAAAATCCTTAGATCCAAAAATTAGGGCTCAGAGATGGATTCGATTCTCCCAATATGTGACACCTGTAGGAAAAATGACAGAGGTTATTGTTATCTGATGTGTTAGGCACAAAAACCTCCGCCCGTTTAGAAGAATGATTCTCCAGTCACTCAAAATCATCATTTTAAAATGATGACTCTGCATAGTAAAAATGCCATTAATTTGGCCAAACTACTGAAAAAAGGGGCTCAGAGATGGATTCGATTCTCCCAATATGTGACACATGTAGGAACACTGAGAGAGGTTATTGTTATCTGATGTGTTAGGAACAAAAAACTCTTCCCGTTTCGCAAAATGATCTTCCAGCCGCTCATAATCATTATTTGAAAATGATGACTCGGGACAGTAAAAACGCCACATTTCTTCATTATTTCCATCTTGCTGGCACCTTCAAAACTGAAACAGCACATTGAAACAAATCCTCTTGATTAGAACCTTCACTTAGAAACTATCCTTATGCCCTTTAGAATGATAAAACTTGGATCTGTGCAAAAATGGTGCCATTCTGCCCTTCTCTGCACTTTCGGTGGTTTTGAACAATTTTGCCTTTGAACTGTAAGTCGCCAGAAACTTGCTTTTTGGTGGCTAATGAACAACTGTCGTAACTGCCTAAACCACCGAAAACTGTTCCACGATACATGACGCATTCCTCTCCTTTCGGTAGCTTGAAGAGTTTTGTCTTCCATACTGTAAGCTACCGAAAGCTGGGTTTTCGGTAGCTAATGAACCATCGTCAAGTCCGCCTAAGCCACCGAAACCCGCTTTTCCTTTTTGAAGAGAGAACAAACTCTAAAAACGTTTCAAACTTTTATTACATACTTAAAAATAACTGAAGAAAGGACCATCAATGAATATGATGAACAAAATTTATGAAGACCTCCTGTCATCTAGAAAAATAAAATTTACTATGCTATTTTGGGAGATAACATCTGGCTCCTACTTGGGGATGGAATCCTCCCTGAGAGGTTCCAAGAACCATAGATTAAATGCCTTTCCTGTCAAATAAAAACTCAAACCTATCTTCTAGTGTTTCATTGGGCATGGAGTCAACAGTACAATCTTCTTCTGAACACCTTTCAAGAGTTTCCTTTACCACTGATCCCCTGCAAACCTGTAGCATGCCTGTAGCCTGCCCTACTTATTCAACAACCAAAAACTGGAAAAGTCTACTTTCTCGTATAAAGAGATTATTCTTTTGTACTCCTACTCTAACCAAATTTGAAACTTGGTCAAGTAAAGTTAGACTTCCATAACAACCATTCAAGTAACTTCTTGTCTGAAAGAATTCCCTTTCTGCCACCGATTATAAGATAATAATAAAATCATAACAGTGACCATAAAAATTCTTTCAGGAAATCACATTTTCTGTCAAATGTAAGTGACATGATAAAATCTGAAAACTGAATAGAGCCTGAAGGATAATACTTTAGTAAGGCTGCAAATGGATCTTTGAAACCAAGATCACAATCATAATGTCTCAAAACCTTCGACTGCTCATATATGTCTTCTCCTCTGCCATGTTCCTGTGACTTAGTTTCATCACTCTGATGTGCTGGCCTATTACAGCTGACAATTTCTGAGAAAAAGAAGATGTATGTTCTGGATCTTTTGCATCATTGTCTTGGTAATGATCAAAAGAAAGACGAGTCTGAAAATATGTATCATGAAAAAATTTCTGGTCACCCTTTTGTTGAAAAGTAGAAATAAATGAAATTCCATAAGGGGATAAATCTTCACAAAACTTAAAATCTTCTTCTTCATCACTATATTTGTCGAAAATAGGAACATCATGATAAAATTCTAATGACGGGGATGAAGATTCTTGCATGAAATTATCAACAATTGGATCTTGAAACAGATTTGGAAAAATATCAGTTGGTTCCTCATCATAATCACCTTTCTCATCTAAATTTGAACTGACATGTTCATAAGGAGAAAGAGAGCCCTCTTGATGTTCTAATTGAAGATTACATGATTCCTGAAAATCCTATTTCTCATGATAACTGTAACTTGCCTTGGTCTGCAAATCTTCTTGACACCATAAGTCAGCAGATGCATTCAATACAATGTCAAAAGCATCTATACTATTATTAACATCCTGAAGATTATTAATATATCGATCACAAAAAGAAGTGTTTCCTATTTCAGCATATTCTTCAGATTGATGAAAGTTAGAAATAATATGAATAGAAGAACCTTCAGATCCTTTATTATCCCTTTCTAGTTCATGTTGATGGGAAAGTACATCGTATTGAAGATAATTGAAGGGCTGTTGCATATTGTGAGGGAGAGATCCATCTCTATTTACATCTTCAACCTTATAATGTAATTCATATTCATCACAGCAATTACCAAATGCAAACTCATCTGAAAAATACCTTTTGTAGTGCTCCATGAATGCTCTGTGAAAATCCTTCAATGATGAAATGTTGGAAGGAGGTAAAGAAAAATACCACTGACGTGCATCACCATACAATGAAAACATGAACATCTTCATACGAACATCTTCATGCTACAAATCTAATAGGTCCATGCATTCATGAAACTTGAGGAGGTGTTCTGCAGGATTGTCTTCTTTGCTTTCTTCAAAAACAGGCAGAAACTCTCCCCATTCTGACATATCAGGTACTGGATGTGGGAAACCAAGAACTGAAGAGAAGTTGAGAGGTGCAAACCTCCGAGCCAAAAGAGCAGCAAATGCTTTTGACATCTGAATATTGTGGAGTCACCACTGAATCCGTCCTTCATGGAGTCGCCAGATAGATGATTACAACCAAAATAGTATCCAGACTTTGTCTATCATCAAAGCTAGATCTATGTCGTCTCCCAGGGAAGCTGAGCTTCAATCTCCTCTCCCCGGCAATGGCGCCAATTTGTTAGCTATCCAAGAAACTCTTCTAGGTTGCAAATTGAAGATGTCTGGTAACTCTAGTGATTTCTTAATTGTGATCAAGTCAGATGACTAACACAGATTTTACTCACTCAAGAACCTACATAACATATCAATTGACAAGGCTTTTAGCAATCTCTGTTCAAGAATTTTGAATAAGATATAAGAGTGGGAAATTCTCATAACATCAACAAAAACATATACAGACAGTGCATATGAATGGTCAATGTCATAATAGGATGATACTTGTATAGCCTAATCAACTGGTGAAGTGAAAAGATGACAATTTCCAGGCACCAAATTAAGCTTTAATGAAATGAGACAGTCATTCAAAATACAAGCGCAAAAAAATGATAAGTGAAACTGAACATTAAAGGCAAAAGAAGCTTGAAGGGTAATATATTATGAGAAGTATGAAAGACACAATATAAGTGTTAATTTCCAAAAATTGATCCTTAGTTCATCAAATTCTCTTGGCTTTATAGCCTTTACAAACAGTTATCTAGATCCTAGAAATCTGGATCAAATTTACTTAAAATAGAAAGTCAAAAATTGATATATGGAAAATAGAAAAAGATCCTATTTACATGGTTAAACTCCTTATCTCAAATATTCATATCCTCATAGTCTTCAACAGCTGCAGCAAGCCTCCAAAGGCTGATGAATCAGGTCGAAAATGCCAACTGCAGGACTGACAGGTCATCTCTTGCCACAAAAATTGAGCAAAACTGGGGCTCAGAGATGGATTTGGTTCTCCAAACCTATAACACCTGTGTATAAACCGAAAGAGGTTTTTGTGGGCTGGTTCATTTTGAGAAAAAACATCTCTCAGTTCTTTAAAATTCGTTTTCATTTGCCCGAGATCTGCATTTCAAAAACAGGTATCAAACAGGAAAATCCTGAGATCAGAAAATTAGGGCTCAGAGATGGATTCGATTCTCCCAATCTGTGACACCTGTAGGAAAACTAAGAGATTTTATTGTTCTCTGACATGTTAGGCACAAAAACCTCCTTCCATTTCGAAGAATGATTCTCCAGTTGCTCAGAAGCATCATTTTAAAATGATGACTCTGCATAGTAAAAACGCCATTAATTTGGCCAAACTACTGAAAAAAGGGGCTCAGATATGGATTCGATTCTCCCAATATGTGACACCTGTAGGAACTCTAAGGGATTTTATTGTTCTCAGATGTGTTAGGAACAAAAACCTCTTCCCGTTCGCAAAATGATCTTCCAGCCGCTCATAATCATTATTTGAAAATGATGACTCAGGATAGTAAAAACGCCACATTTCTTCATTATTTCCATCTTGCTGGCACCTTAAAAACTGAAACAGCACATTGAAACAGATGCTATTGATTATAACCTTCACTTAGAAACCATCCTTATTCCCTTTAGAATGATAAAACTTGGATCTGTGATAAAATGGTGCCATTCTGCCCTTCTCTGCGCTTTCGGTGGTTTTGAACAATTTTGCCTTGAACTGTAAGCCGCCAGAAACTTGCTTTTCAGTGGCTAATGAACAACTTTCGTAACCGCCTAAACCACCGAAAACTGTTCTATGATACATGACACATTCCTTTCCTTTCCATAGCTTGAAGAGTTTTGTCTTCCATACTGTAAGCTGTCGAAAGCTGGGTTTTCGGTAGCTAATGAACCATCGTCAAGTCCGCCTAAGCCACCGAAACCTGTTTTTCCTTTTTGAAGAGAGAACAAGCTCTAAAAACGTTTCAAACTTTTATTACATACTTAAAAATAATTGAAGAAAGGACCATCAATGAATATGATGAACAAAATTTATGAAGACCTCCTATCATCTAGAAAAATAAAATTTACTATGCTATTTTGGGAGATAACAAAATGTATGCCTCCCAAGAGATGGATAGGGATCACCTAGGTTAATTCCACCAGCATGTAAGTGTCATAGACTTCCTCCCTTTGGAATGGAGAGGAGCTTTGTATTTATAGGACCAAGTGGATAGAGTAGTTTGAGGATCATGGGGAGAGGACTAAGGGATCCTTCCTTGAGGTTAGGGAACCATAGGACAACTCACCTTGGAGTTAGGGATACGGATCCACCTCATCCAACTTCTAGAAATCGCTCGAAAGCCACCTTTATCCAAATTAACCAATCCCGGCGCAAGTTGCAAGAGGGAAACCTATGCCTGAGAGGGGAAGCCCAGGTTGTACAAAGGAAACCTGAGCCACCGGTGCAGTCTATCAGAATACACCCTGCGCCTGACCTAGTGTTTGACAGACAATCTACCAAGAGCGGGCTCAAGGTCTGATCTCCCTAGCTTAATGTAAGACTAGAACAAATGAGACAGAATATAGAATACTTTCCTAGATCTAATTAGAGATCGAGTGGATAGATGCTTTACCTTTCAGATCGCGGATCCTTTCTCCTTGATGTTTGCTCCAAGCTTGATGGTCTTCAGATCTCAGCTGCAAAACCTATCAAGACATACAAAACAACACAATTAGTAAAATGCATCTACACAATAACAGATCTAAGTAAGCAGTTAAGCAAGCAAACTACACAAACATCATCAATGAAACAACATTTGGTGGAAAGCATTTATATTACTGTATAAAAAGGGAAAGTACATAGACGGAATTGATTACAACCAAGGATTAACGTAGCAATCCTTCTCCAAACAAGCTAATTCCAAAGCCTCCAAAGGAAGTATGGATCTCTCAAGGGATGAATAGAGATCTCTCCTAAGCTAATTTCACCAGCATGTAGATACTATATACTTCCTCCACTTGGAATGGGAATGAGCCTCACTTATATAAGACTAAGAGGATAGGATAGGTTGAGATATGGTAGGAGAGAGTTAGGGGATCTCACCAAAGGGCTAGGGAACTGAATGCCAGCTCCCCTATAGGCTAGGGATAGGGATCCACATCACTCTCCTTCGAGAATGGGCTCGAAGATGCTCTTTTATCCAATTAACTGACATCGTCACAGGATGCAATAGAACAACCTGCGACGTCGCAGGTTGCACAAAGGTGAACTACGACGACCTATAAAAATGGGTCAGTTAAGTCCTCCAGTCATGGGAAACTTAAGGTATGTTTACACTGAGTCTCATGGTAGTAAGATTTAGGTGTAACACCTAGTTGGGCGCTTCTTGCTAGAAGACAACCTGCGCCGGCCCAACTAGAAACTGTGGACAAAGGGCATCAACTTGCTCTAAATGACTTCTTGATCAAGGAAAACTTCAGGGATCAAGGCATTGAGTTGACATGGGTCTCATGATCACGAGATTTAGGTGTAACACTCATCAAGGTGGTTTTTAGTAGAAGTGGCAACTCTACATATGATTATCGATAGTTTATGAATATGGAGTTCCAATGAAAATGATGCCTTTGCAGCCCATGATCACACCTCCATCGTCACAGTGGCATTATGGCTTTAAAGAGTATTTTGTAGAATCAATGGCATTCTTTCTCATTTCTTAATTTTACTTCCTTTGATATCCCATTGTACTTCAACTTCCTAGTTCAATCATTATGTTTACATGCAATACAAATACGCTTGTTATAGAGAAAATGACCAAATGGAGAAATATGAAATAAAGAGGTTGAAGTGAACTAAATGGTTACTCTATTTATAATGGATGGAATTGTTTTGTGTGTAAATATAATGATCGACGTGTTTAGTGGAGAAGAGAATGGGAGAGTGAAGGAAGGAAAAGGAGGGAAGGGGGGGAGAGGAACCAATTATGTTTAAAAATGTATGCTTTCGAGTTATGCATAGGATGGGTAAGTGCCTTGGAAAGACGGTTCAAAGGAAGTGATCACTATGCATCTCATGACGACTTTGCATACTTAGGTTCACATAAGCTTCAGAACACTGCTTGATATGGAAACTCGAGGGATGTGACATCCCTAAATCTCATGGCAATGTCCCTATGTTCACAATGGAGCTATGCGTATTCTCGACATGGTAGTTCAACCTAAGTGACAACTTTTTATCTCCCAATAGCATAAATATGATGGAATTTGACATATTCAACTACTGCACTTCATTCTTTCTTTGTGTTTCGATGGTTGACATGCTAGTGATGTAACTTTTGCATATGAACTTAGATTAGGGTGCTCTTTGGCTTGTTGGGAAGATCTCAAGGAGACCTATAGGAGAGAGGCCTAAGGAGGAACATAGAGGATTCTATAATGTTTTAGGCCAAAATACCATATGAAGGGATAAAAAATGGATCCATATGTTTTGGACTTGAAATAGATAGATCTGGTGTCTATAAAGAAGTCCCTAGATGGATTGGATGATTCCATGGGAAAACACCCATGGTGGTGTTACAAATATCCTCAATACACTAATTCGATGCAGGCAAGGAATCTAAGATATGAAAATATGCACTAATGATGGCTCAATGGCTCTCCTTGTCATGGTTGGTTTTAGTAGAAGCGACAACTCTACATCCTACCCTCGACAAACTATAGATATAGAGCTCCAATGAAACCAATTCCTTTGCATCCCATGATTGTGCCTATATGTGCACGATGGCATTATGGCTCTAAAGAGTATTTTGTAGAATCAGTTTCATTTTGTCTTGTTATCTTCGTTTTCATTCCTTCAATGTCCTAGTCTTTCTTCCACTTCATAGTCTGATTGTTCTGCTTACATGTAAAAGGGCCACACTTGTTACATGCAAAACGGCCGAATGGAGAAAGAATGAAGTAAAGAGGCCAAAATGAATTTAATGGTCACTCTATTTATAATGGGTGGGATTGTTTTGTGTGTAAACATAATGATCAATGTACTTAGTGGAGGAGAGAATGAGAGATAAAATGAAGTAAAAGGAGGGAAGAGGGAGGAAGAGCAATTGATTTTGCCAGGAAAAAATATATTTTCTAGTTATCGATAGGATGGGAGAGTGACTTGAAATGTTGGTTCGAAGGAGGTGACTGCTCTACAACTCATGATGACTCTACTTCCCTGTGTTGACATGGGCTTCATATCACTGCCTGATGTGGATCTAAAGGGACATGATAGCCTCGCCCTTCATGGTAGTGACCCTACATTAATGATGGAGCTATGGGTATTCTTTACCTATAAGTTTGACCTAACCCATGACTTCTCATCTCACGGTGGAATCGATGATGGCATCTTTGTAGGTACAATTATTTTTATCCCTTTACTCATTTTTGTTGTAAAAATGACCTTATTCCTCCTTGTTTATTCCTTCTTCTCTCTCTCTCTCTCTCTCTCTCTCTCTCTCCCTTTGGCCCTTCAGTTAGCATGTTGGGTGCCACATTTCCTACATCTAGAAATGTTATTTCCATTATTCGGCACGCTTAGGCCTCTTCACTTCATTCTTTCTCCATGTTTTGAGGGTAGTCGATGGTCTACTTGTTGGGGACAAAACTCAAACTAGGGTTCTCTTTGTCTCGTTGGGAAGCCTTTGCGGTGACCTATGGGAAGAGAGGCCCAACGAAGAACAGAGAGTCTTCCATAATGTTTTAAGCCTAAAATACCATGGAAAGGGCTTGAAAATGAATCCAAAAGTTTTGGACCTGAAACACAATGATCTAGTGTTTGAAAATAAGGCCCTAGATGGCTTAGACGATCCCTTGGGTAGACACTCATGGTGAAGTTACATATATCCTAGATACGAGAATTATATGCAAGTAAGTAAGCTAAGTTGATACCCTTGCACATATGATCACTTCATGGCTCTTCTTGTCATGACAATTTTTAGTATAAGTAGTGCCTCTACATCCGATCGTTGATAGATTATGGGTATGGATCTCTAATGAAATTGACACCTCGTATCCTATGATTGCACCTTTGAGTTCACTATAGCATTATGCCTCTAAAGATTATTTGTAGAATCAGTGGTATTCTATCCCATTTTCTATGTTTTCCTTATTTCGCTATCTCAGTCTCTCTTTCACTTCACATTTCAATCATTATGTTCACATTTGAAATGGCCACGCTCATTATAGCTAGAATGACCAGATGGAGAAAGAATGAACTAAAGAGGGTGGAATGAACGCAATGGTTACTTTGTTTACAACGAGTGGTATTGTTTTGTTCATAAACATAATGATCGATGTGTTTAGTGGAGGAGAGAACGAGAGAGCAAAGGAAGGAAAAGGAGGGAAGTGGGTGGAAGAGCAATCTATTCTACAAGAAAAAGTTAATTTTTGAGTTATGGATAGTATGGGCAAGTGCCTTAGAATGGAAGTTCACGGAAGTGACCACGTCCTTAGGTTGACATGGGCTTCAAATCACTACACATTATGGAAGTTGGTGGGACATGACAACACTGGCCCTCATGGTCATACCCTATATTGATGATGGAGCCATGTGTATTCAAGACATAGTAGTTTTACCTAAGCAATGACATTTCATCTCACAATGGAATTAATGATTGCATCTGTGCAGTTATGATTGCATTCTATCTCTTTCTTCATTTTTGTTGTAAAGTTGGCCTTATTCCTCCCTTTTATTCTTTATTTTCTCTCTTCCTCTCCCTCTGACCTCCACTTAGCAAGTCAGATGTTGTGCTTCCTACATGTAGAAATATCATTTCCATTAGGTCAACGGGATATCATTCAGTACAATTTATCCTCTTCACTTCATTCTTTTTCCTTGTTTCGTGGGTAGTCGATGGTTGACTTGCTTGGGATGTAACTATCCCATATGAACTCAAATTGGGGTGCTCTTTCGCTCGCTAAGAATTTCTTGAGGAGACTTATGGGATGAGAGGACCAAGGAGAAAGTCAAATCTTTCCATGACATTTTAGGGCCAAAAGGCCATGAAAAGGGCTCAAAACAAGATCCGAAAGATTTGGACCTGAAACAAAAAGATCTGGTGTCTGCAAAGAATTCCCTAGATGGCCCAAACAAACCCCCTTGTAGATATTCACAGTGGTATACATGTATCTTTGATACATGAGTTTGATGTAGGGAAGGAAGTTAGGTTAATACCCTTACATTGGTAATTGATCCATGGATCTTCTTGTCGTGATGCTTTTCAATAGAAATGGAGACTCTACATCCAACTGACAGTAGATTATGAAGATGGAGATCCAATGAATATGACACCTTTGTGTCCCATGATTGCATGCTTGTGATCACCTTGGCATTATGTCTCTGAAGAGTATTTTGTAGAATCGTTGTTAAGCCCCAAATGGGGGCACATTTCCCCCTATATTGTGTTACATTACATTAGTTTTGATATCGACTTTGGTCCATTAGTGGTAACTATCATTAGTGTGTTTATATTAGTTATGTCGGCATGGGTCAATGAGTTGTAATTGTACCTCTTAATCTCCTATATATAGGAAGGAGATCTTTTCATTTGAGTATATTGTCTTGTCTTGTCTTGTGTACTTGGTATATTGTATAAGGAGGTTGTCCCCTCAAAGAGGCTTGTTATTCATCTATTTTCTTCATTAAGGTTGTGGATTACTCTTTCTAATCTATTTATGCTCTTTCATGCTCTTTTTAGAAATTTGTCGCATAACATTTGGTATCAAAGCTCTTTCCTCAGGACTGGTTTCTTCAAAACAAGTCATCTTGTAATTTTTGATATAATTTTTTTTCTAGAAGGTTTCAGACAGTGAGACTCAGAACACATCTCAAAAAAGGGAAAATCTATATGTGGTCCAAGTTTCAAATCCTGATACATTACAAATTTGGAGATATTCTCCTCGGAATCTAGGGTTTTTTAAAAGTCCAAAACTAGTCTAAAACAAGTGTTCTGGGAAAAAGGTCATATCTGGAGCATGCAAGATCCAAATTGAGTGAGACATGTTGCATCAGAAAGAAGAAGGACCATAGTATATGTGGTAGGTTTTTCAACCTCATATCCGAAATATTGGACACGTGGAAGACCGTACAAGTTCGCTCTTTTGGAAAGACCAAAAATAAGAAGTGTTGGCGGATTCACAATAACTTCTTATTGGTACATAAGAATTAGGTCAGACCTACGACATTGGAAAAAGGACACATCAGGATACAACATGTTGAAGTTTTAGACCCAGAGGAGCGAAAATTTCAAATTTACTTCAGTTTCAAGTCGGCCATAAAACAGTCTTCCAATCAAGGTTTGAAAAAGGTACGCCATTTTTAATTTGAATAACTTTCAGTAGAAGGATCTAATTGTAGTGAAACCCAAGTTGTGATATTTCTTTATGTTGTTCAAAAAGCCACCAAAAGGAAGTATAAAACTCACACTCCACTCAAACCACCAAAGGATCCATCCTCGATGTACAATGAAAGGGAAGACCTATCTTTTCGAGTGTCCCAGTTGGAAGATATAATTAAAGGGTCTGTGAAAAAAGTTGATTTAGTTAATTTAGAGGAGAAGTTGAATAAAATGGAGGAAAATATGAAAGGTTCGGTGAGAACAATTGATTTACTCAATTTAGAGGAAAAATTGATGGGAAATATGAAAAATATTGCTAATCTCATAAAATATTCAAGGGATACCCCCCCTATAGGTGATGATGTGTTCCAAGATAATCAAGAGGATGAAGATAATTTCCATGTTGAGAAAAATTCATGAATAAGAATATTCCAAGAGGAAATGATTCTAGTAATGGAAGTCGTCGGGGATGGTCACCAAGGGGTACCCAAATTCCCAAGATTGACATGAGAAAGTTTGATGGCAATGATCCAATAACATGGATATTCTAGATGGAGCAATTATTTGATCTACACTAGATTCCAACTTTGCAAAAGGTAACTATTGCATCATTATATTTAGAGCCTAATCAATTTTTATGGTACCAATGACTTTGTGACCATAAAATGGACTCTATTATATCTTAGTCTCTCAAAGTCCCTCATACGCCACATTTTATTCTTGAATTTCCCCACTTTGACTATGGGCACACTGGTAGAGGACGTTATAGTGAATCAAGTTATAAGGCCAAATTTTAGTATTGAATTTCCCTAGTTGTACAAGGCATTTCCCTTTCTTAATCCAACCTAACTAACTTTATTTGGAAAGCGAGCGAACTAACTTAACCAGCAAGCCCAATAAGGAGAGAAAACAATGTTACTGGGGATAGCTATATTCACCGACGAATTGATTGCACATTATGGGGATATTAATAGCAACACCTTCTTTAGCCAGTTAATAAAATTCAAGCAAAAAGGTCCAGTTATAGAGCGCATCAAGTAGTTTCAGAAGCTAAGTCTTAAAGTGAAGAACATTTTAGAAGATAATCGGTTGGATCTCTTTACTAGAACCTTGAAGGAGAACATTCAACATGAGGTGTGTCTCTTTGAACCACCATCCTTGGAGAAGGATTTCATGATGGCAAGGAAGGTTGAAAGTAAAAATATGATGATGGATACTAGAAATACCACCTCCAACGCATACTGAGAGAATAATGTTCCTTCTTCTAACCCACCTCAAAGGTTGACACCTATACAACTAGAGGAAAGAAGGGCAAAAGGCTTATGATTTAATTGTGACATCAAGTATAGTAAGGGACATAAGTGTGGTGAGAAGAAACTATTCTACATAGATTGTGAAGAGGAAGAACTAAAAGAACAGGAACCGTCTCAAGAGAACAGGAACCGTCTCAAGATGCATAAATAGAATATACTACTTCCGAAGAGATTACTCCTACCATATCCTGTCATGCATTGGCTAGTATTAGAAGTCCTCAAACTCTCAAGATGGAATGATATATAAAAAAGAAAAAGTTAACAATGTTGATTGATTCTAGTAGTACTCATAATTTCATTCACTGTAAATTTAGCCAAAGCTCTCAATTTCTTTGTATATCCAACACTAGAGTTCTAAGTAATGATTGCAGATGGAGGAACTATCAATTACTTAGGGAAATTCCATAATATCAATCTTATTATGGGGAAATATGTATTGAATAGTCTGTTGATTGCTATTTTGATAGGGGGTGTTGATGTTATCTTAGGAGTTTAATGGTTACAATCATTGGGAACAGTGGCTTTTAATTTTCATAAGCTTTACATGAAATTTTTATGGGAAGGAAAAGAATATGAGTTAAATGGTATCATAGGGAAACCAAGCAAGGTGATAAGCTCTAATGGTATGACAAAACTGATGAAAAATGGACATCAAGGTGTAATTGCACAATTATGCTCATTAGATCTTCAAACATTTAAGTCTCTTATTTCCCCATATCTCTAAAAGGTCATTAATAAGCATTCCAAGATATTTTAAGATATTCCAAAAGGTCTTCCACCTGTTCGAGATTTTGATCATGTTATTCGGTTAATTCCAGGAAGTGCTCCTCCTAACATCAAACCTTACAGATAACCTTATGGCCAGAAGAGTATATATATAAAGATCATTCTTAACTTAAAGTATAAAGATCATTCTGTGGCAGTTAATACATACATACATACATACATACATACATACATACATACATACATATATATACATATATATATATATATATATATATATATATATATATATATATATATATATATATATTTCAATGTTATTTATATTTTACTTGCACAAAAGCTTTAATGACAAACTCACCCATTGGACATGGCCTAACTGCTAGCTAAGGATGAAGGCTAAGGACAAGGCTAGGAAAAAAGGGGATGACTTGACCAAACTCAACTCAGTGACACTTTGGACGGGGAAAGGGGAAGCTACACTCTGTGCTGGACAAAATAACAAAGGGAAGGGTTGTGCCTCACAAATGGATAAGTTGTTTAGAGAGTGCTTATTCAACTTAGGCATCATGTCTACATCAAGTTGATCCAGGTTCATTAGGATCATTCATTTCATTTCCATGGCATTTTGGCCTATATGACCCCTCTGGTATTTCACATGTGCTAAGAAGCAAAACTAATCACAGCTTGCATCCGGGGCATATTCACATTTA
This sequence comes from Larix kaempferi, assembly GCA_027924585.1. Taxonomy (NCBI): domain Eukaryota; kingdom Viridiplantae; phylum Streptophyta; class Pinopsida; order Pinales; family Pinaceae; genus Larix; species Larix kaempferi. The sequence goes on along the minus strand of BSBM01000275.1, from coordinate 4,053,820 downwards.
CAAGGTCAACAATAATAGATATAACTCTTGAGTAACCATTGCTTTTTGGACCTTTTTATGCCCCTCGTGGGGTATTTTAGCAATTCATTGCTATAGCCTTTATTCACGTGTGTTAAGGAACACATTCTAGGATTTTAAGTTCACGGGCTTTCATAATACATTTCCAATACAAGTAGTACAAGAGCTTTCAGTTTTAGCCAACAACATCTCAAGTGACTAGGGGGAGTTCTGCACAATGCCCAACATCGGGACAACTGACCAGAATGATTTAGGCATACAATCCAACTCACCAAAGGCAAGTTCTGCCACCAACTCATAGCAAAGACACAAAACAATCATGGATGTGGTCGAACACAGAGGTAGAAATGGGGAAGTCCTCAGTATCAAGAAGTCAAGAAAGCAAGTCAAAGGTGAAAGACAAATCAGGAAGGTCATGGATGGATGGATTCAAATGAATGTGGTTCCTAAGCTAGCAGATAATGATGTCAGGAAATACCATATCTATGCTCATAGGAGGGTAATGAAACCAATGAGTATTGTCAGAAAACCTAAGTGTGCAAGTAATACATCCATTTTATATTTATAACATCATCCAAGATATTTCATTTTATTTTAAACAGTACTGCCACATCATGAATCATATACCAAGTCAATGCTATGAAGATGACTAAAACAACAAGATAATAATCCAAAGCCAATAATCAGAAGTCCATAGGTCACATCATATCATAATAATCATCAATAAACATCTGAAACACTACTGCAATAATATCACTGGGCACTGAACTGAAACTGTATGGAACAAAGGGTTACATTGGTCATCAAATCTAAGCTCTCAAGGCTCAGCCTTGGCACAAGGTCCTATCAGTATCTAATACAATATACTGCTCTGATCCATAAGTGATCTCAAATAACAAGCTCATCATAGCTAATCTCTGTAAAAACAAAGCTTTGAAAAGTGCAAATATCTGCTCAGCAAGAATAGTAGACCAACTACTATGGTGTGATAACAAAAGGAAAACGAAGGGAGAGGAAGAGAAACTGATTCTACTATAGAAAGTTTATTTTTTACTTACGGATAGGATGGGAAAATGCCTGGGAATGGTGGTTAGAGGGAAGTGAATGCTATGCATCTCATGATGACTTTGACTACCTTAGCTAACACGAGCTATGAATCACTACCCGATATGGTAGCTTAGGCGATGTGATAGTCATGTCCATCATCGTAGCATCCTTGCATTGAAAATGAAGGTATAAGTATTCTCAACACAAGTGATGAATTTTCATCTCATAGTAGCATCAACAATGGCATCTTTGGTAAGTATCATTGCATTCTATCTCTTTCTTTGTTTCTATCGTAAAATTGACATTATTCGCCCATTTTTTCTCTTTCTCTCCCTCTAACCCTTCACCTAGTATGTTGGGTGTTGCATTACCCAAACTTTGGCCTATTCATTATTTATTTATGTTTTAGGGTCAATTGATGTTTAACTCGTCAAGGACTTAACTTTAACATATGAACTCAAATCGAATTGGTCTTTGGATAATTGGAAAGTTGTTGACAATACCTATGGGATGAGAGGCCCAAGGAGGAATGCAAAGGATTCCATAACATTTTAGGGCCAAAATAATATGGGAAGGGACTTAAAATGGATTGAACCAGAAATAAATAGATATGATGTCTAAAAAGAATGCCCTGGATGACCTAGACACTCATGGTGGCATTTCAGATATCCTTGATATGCAAAGTTGATGTAGGCAGGGAAGACAAGATAATATCCCCGCACTAATGATAGCTCTATGGATTTCCTTGTGATGACAATTCTCAGTAGAAGCGGTGACTTGATAATTGATCGATGATGGATTATGGATATGGAGCTTTAATGGAACAAATTCCTTTGCATCCCATGATCGTGTCGATATTCTCATAGTCGTAAATATGGCTCTAAAGAGTATTTTATGGAATCACTGGTATTCTATCCCATTTTCTTCATTTTCCTTGCTTCATTATCCCATATCTCTTCCACTTCATAGTATGATCATTATGTTTGCATGCCAAACAACCAAAGTCATTACATGCAGAATGACCAAATGGATAAAGAACGATGTAAAGAGGCCAATGTGAATTTAATGGTTACTCCATTTGTAATGGGTGGGATTGTTTTCCATGTAAAAGTAATGATTGACACATTTAATGTAGAAAATGGGAGAGTGAACGCAGGAAGAGGATGGAAGGGGGAGGAAGAGAAAACAAATTTTCCAAAGAAAATACATTATTGAGTTATGGATGGGATGGGAAAAGTGCCTTATAAGAATGGAAATTCAAAAGAATTGGCCTCTATGCATCTCACAACTCTACATATCGAGTTTGACACGGGCTACAGATCATTTCCCAATATGGAAACTAAGGGGACATGATAGCCCAGCCCCTCGTGGTAACATCCCTCCATTGACAATGGAGAGAATACGAGAGAAAAAGAAGAAAAAGGACAAAAGCGGGAGGAAGAGGAATTGATTTTTCCAAAGAAAATCCATTTTTGAGTTATGCATAGGATGGGAAATGTGCCTCGTAATAGCAATTAGAAGGAATTGACCATTATGCATCTCATGATTACTATTTGTACCCGGTCTAACATGGATTATGAATTATTCCTAATATGGCGACTAAGGGGACGTGACAACCCATCCCTTCATGGTAGCATCCCTACATTTATGATGGAGCTACAAATATTCTCAACTTGGTAGTTCGACCTAAGTGAGGACTTTTTATTTCTTAATGGAATCAACAATTATGTCTCTATATGTATGATTGCATTATGTCTCTTTCATCATTTTTATTGTAAAATTGGCCTTATTCCTCCTCCTGTATTCATTATTTTCTTCCTCCTCTCCCTTTATCCCTTCACTTAGTAGTCAAGGTATCATGTTTCATACATGCCCTAGACAAGCCCTTAAATAGACACTTATGATGGCACTAGATATATCCTTGATATGTGATTTCGATGTAGGTAAGGAAGCTAAGTCGATACTCTCACAATGATGATGGCTCTATGTCTATTCTCATCAAGGCAAATTTTGGTGCATGTGGTGACTCTATGTCTGACCCTTGACAAAATACAGATATGGATCTCCAACAAAATTCATGCCTTTGCATCCCATGATTGTGATTCTATGATCATAGTGACAATATGCCTCTTAAGAGTATTATATAGAATTGATGCCCTTCTATCATGTTTTCTTCGTTTTCCTTCCTTCTTTATCCCATTCACTTTTCCACTTCACAACCCAATCATTATGTTTACATGAGGAATGGCCACACTCATTACAAGTGGAGTGAGAAAATGGAGAAAGAATTAAGCAAAGAGATCAAAGTGAACTTAATGGTTACTCCATTTATAATGGGTAAGATTGTTTTTCATGTAAACATAATGATCGGTGTGTGTAGTGGAGGAGAGAAAAATAGAGTGAACGAAGTCAAAGGAGGGAAGGGGGAGGAAGAGCAATTGATTTTTCCAAAAAAAAATCATTTTCGAGTTAAGGATAAGATGGTCAAGTGCCTTAGAATTATGGCAATTCAAAGAAGTGACTTATCGACATCTCATGACTAATCCATGTCCCTAGGATAACACGGGCTTCAAATCACTATCTGATATGGCATGTTGTGGGACATGATATATCATCCCCTCATGGTAGCACCCCTCTGTTAATGATGGTAGTGCCCCTACATGGTAGTTTGACCTAAGTGGCATCTTTTCATCTCACAATCGCATTGACGATGGCATCTCTATAGGTATGATTGCATTTTATCTCTTTCTTCATTTTTGTTATAAAATTGACCTTATTCCTTATTTTCTCTCTTACTCTCCCTCCAACCCTTCACATAGTTGGTCAAGCACGACATTGCATACATACAAAAATATTAACTTTGTTATGTAAACAAGGTGGCATTCAACGCACTTGAGCCTCTTCACTTCATTATTTTTCCATGTTTTAATGGCAGTTGTTGATTAATTTGTTGGGGATGTAACTTTTGCATACAAATTCATATTGGGGTTCTCTTGGGCTCATTGTAGAGATCTCAAGGATACCTACAAGACTACATACCCAAGGACAAAGTCAAAGGTTTTCGTACCATTTTAGGCCAAAATACCATGGGAAGGGATTGAAAATGAATTTGAATGTGTTGGACCCAAAAAAGAGAGAAATAACATCTATAAGAAAGACCTCAAATGTCCTAGAAAATCCCCTAGGAAGACACTCGTGCTGGTGTTATAAAGTATCCTTGATATTCAAACTCGATGTAGGCAAGGAATCCAAGTCAGTATCCCTGCACTGATGATCACTCCATGGATCTCCTCATTGTTATTGGACAATCTACTCAAGCGGACACGAGCCAGATCTCCCTAGTTCAAGTGAATCTAGAACAAATAAGAACAGAACATAAAGCTACTTTCCTAGATCATATTAGAGATCGAGTAATTAGATGTCTTACCTTCATATTTGTAGATCTATCTCCTTGTTATTGCTCGAAGCTCTACGGTCGTCAGATCCTTAGCTGCAAGATCTGTCAAAGCACATAGAGACAAAACAAGCAGTAAAACATATCAAAACACTAACCAATCAAAGAAAACAGTTAAGCAGGTAAACTATAAACATCATCAACACAATGGACATTTATGGAAAGAGTTTGTATTACTGTAAAAACAGTGAGAAATACAAAGTAGAGGGATGATTACAACCCAAGCCTTAACACTGCAGTCTTCCTCCAAGTAGCCAAGCCAATGCCTCCAAAGGAAATGTATGCCTCCCAAGAGATGGATAGGGATCACCTAGGTTAATTCCACCAGCATGTAAGTGTCATAGACTTCCTCCCTTTGGAACGGAGAGGAGCTTTGTATTTATAGGACTAAGTGGATAGAGTGGGTTGAGGATCATGGGGAGAGGACTAAGGGATCCTTCCTTGAGGTTAGGGAACCGTAGGACAACTCACCTAGGAGTTAGGGATAGGGATCCACCTCATCCAACTTCTAGAAATCGCTCAAAAGCCACCTTTATCCAAATTAACCAATCCTAGCATGAGGGAAACCTGTGCCTGAGAGGGGAAGCGCAGGTTGTACAAAGGAAACCTGAGCCATCGGCGCATTCTATCAGAATACACCCTGTGCCTGACCTAGTGTTTGACGGACAATCTACCAAGAGCGGACTCAAGGCCTGATCTCCCTAGCTTAATGTAAGACTAGAACAAATGAGACAAAATATAGAGTACTTTCCTAGATCTAATTAGAGATCGAGTGGATAGATGCTTTACCTTTCAGATAGCGGATCCTTTCTCCTTGATGTTTGCTCCAAGATTGATGGTGTTTAGATCTCAGCTGCAAGACCTGTCAAGACATACAAAACAACACAAGTAGTAAAATGCATCTACACAATAACAAATCTAAGTAAGCAGTTAAGCAGGCAAACTACACGAACATCATCAATGCAACAACATTTGGTGGAAAGCATTTATATTACTGTATAAAAAGGGAAAGTACATAGACGAAATTGATTACAACCAAGGATTAACATAGCAATCCTTCTCCAAACAAGCTAATTCCAAAGCCTCCAAAGGAAGTATGGATCTCTCAAAGGATGAATAGAGATCTCTCCTAAGCTAATTTCACCAGCATGTAGATACTATATACTTCCTCCACTTGGAATGGGAATGAGCTTCACTTATATAAGACTAAGAGGATAGGATAGGTTGAGATATGGTAGGAGAGAGTTAGGGGGTCTCACCAAAGGGCTAGGGAACCGAATGTCAGCTCCCCTATGGGCTAGGGATAGGGATCCACATGACTCTCCTTCGAGAATGGGCTCGAAGATGCTCGTTTATCCAATTAACTGACATCGTCGCAGGATGCAATAGGACAACCTGCGATGTCACAAGTTGCACAAAGGTGAACTACAACGACCTATAAAAATGAGTCATTTAAGTCCTCCAGTCATGGGAAACTTTAGGGATATTTACACTGAGTCTCATGGTAGTAAGATTTAGGTGTAACACCTAGTTGGGCGCTTCTTGCTAGAAGACAACCTATGCTGGCCCAACTAGAAACTGTGGACAAAGGGCATTAACTTGTTCTAAATGACTTCTTGATTAGGGAAAACTTCAGGGATCAAGGCATTGAGTTGACACGAGTTTCATGATGACGAGATTTAGGTGTAACACTCATCAAGGTTGTCTTTAGTAGAAGTGGAAACTCTACATATGATTATCGATAGATTATGAATATGGAGTTCCAATGAAAATGATGCCTTTGCAGCCCATGATCACACCTCCATGGTCACAGTGGCATTATGGCTTTAAAGAGTATTTTGTGGAATCTATTGCATTCTTTCTCATTTCTTAATTTTACTTCCTTTGATATCCCATTGTACTTCCACTTCCTAGTTCAATCATTATGTTTACATGCAATACAAATGCACATGTTATAGAGAAAATGACCAAATGGAGAAATATGAAATAAAGAGGTTGAAGTGAACTAAATGGTTACTCTATTTATAATGGATGGAATTGTTTTGTGTGTAAATATAATGATCGACTTGTTTAGTGGAGAAGAGAATGGGAGAGTGAAGGAAGGAAAAGGAGGGAAGGGGGGGAGAGGAACCAATTATGTTAAAAATGTATGTTTTCGAGTTATGGATAGGATGGGTAAGTGCCTTGGAAAGACGGTTCAATGGAAGTGATCACTATGCATCTCATGACGACTTTGCATACTTGGGTTGACATAAGCTTCAGAACACTGCCTCATATGGAAACTCGAGGGATGTGACATCCCTAAATCTCATGGCAATGTCCCTATGTTCACAATGGAGCTATGGGTATTCTCGACATGGTAGTTCAACCTAACTGACAACTTTTTATCTCCCAATAGCATAAATATGATGGAATTTGACATATTCAACCACTGCACTTCATTCTTTCTTTGTGTTTCGATGGCAATTGATGGTTGACATGCTAGTGATGTAACTTTTGCATATGAACTTAGATTAGGGTGCTCTTTGGCTTGTTGGGAAGATCTCAAGGAGACCTATAGGAGAGAGACCTAAGGAGGAACATAGAGGATTCCATAATGTTTTAGGCCAAAATACCATATGAAGGGATAAAAAATGGATCCATATGTTTTGGACTTGAAATAGATAGATCTGGTGTCTATAAAGAAGTCCCTATATGGATTGGATGATTCCATGGGAAAACACCCATGGTTGTGTTACAAATATCCTCAATACACTAATTCGATGCAAGCACGGAATCTAAGCTAATAAATCTGCACTGATGATGGCTCAATGGCTCTCCTTGTCATGGTTGGTTTTAGTAGAAGCGACAACTCTACATCCTACCCTCGACAAATTATAGATATAGAGATCCAATGAAACCAATGCCTTTGCATCCCATCATTGTGCCTATATGTGCACGACGGCATTATGGCTCTAAAGAGTATTTTGTAGAATCAGTTTCCTTTTGTCTTGTTATCTTCGTTTTCATTCCTTCGTTGTCCCATTCTTTCTTCCACTTCATAGTCTGATTGTTCTGCTAACATGTAAAAGGGCCACACTTGTTACATGCAAAATGGACGAATGGAGAAAGAATGAAGTAAACAGTCCAAAATGAATTTAATGGTCACTCTATTTAGAATGGGTGGGATTGTTTTGTGTGTAAACATAATGATCAATGTACTTAGTGGAGGAGAGAATGAGAGATAAAATGAAGTAAAAGGAAGGAAGGGGGAGGAAGAGCAATTGATTTTGCCAGGAAAAAATATATTTTCTAGTTATCGATAAGATGGGAGAGTGCATTGAAATGTTGGTTCGAAGGAGGTGACTGCTCTACAACTCATGATGACTCTACTTCCCTGTGTTGACATGGGCTTCATATCACTGCCTGATGTGGATCTAAAGGGACATGATAGCCTCGCCCTTCATGGTAGTGACCCTACATTAATGATGGAGCTATGGGTATTCTTGACCTATAAGTTTGACCTAACCCATGACTTCTCATCTCACAGTGGAATCGGTGATGGCATCTTTGTAGGTACAATTATTTTTATCCCTTTACTCATTTTTGTTGTAAAATTGACCTTATTCCTCCTTGTTTATTCCTTCTTCTCTCTCTCTCTCTCTCTCTCTCTCTCTCTCTCTCTCTCTCTCTCTCTCTCTCTCTCTCTCTCTCTCTCTCCCTTTGGCCCTTCAGTTAGCAGGTTGGGTGCCACATTTCCTACATCTAGAAATGTTATTTCCATTATTCGGCACGCTTAGGCCTCTTCACTTCATTATTTCTCCATGTTTTGAGGGTAGTCGATGGTCTACTTGTTGGGGACAAAACTCAAACTAGGGTTCTCTTTGTCTCGTTGGGAAGCCTTTGCGGTGACCTATGGGAAGAGAGGCCCAACGAAGAAGAGAGAGTCTTCCATAATGTTTTAAGCCTAAAATACCATGGAAAGGGCTTGAAAATGAATCCAAAAGTTTTGGACCTGAAACACAATGATCTGGTGTTTGAAAATAAGGCCCTAGATGGCTTAGACGATCCCTTGGGTAGACACTCATGGTGAAGTTACATATATCGTAGATACGAGAATTATATGCAAGTAAGTAAGCTAAGTCGATACCCTTGCATTGATGATCGCTTCATGGCTCTTCTTGTCATGACAATTTTTAGTATAAGTAGTGACTCTACATCCGACCATTGATAGATTATGGGTATGGAACTCTAATGAAATTGACACCTCGTATCCCATGATTGCACCTTTGTGTTCACTATAGCATTATGCCTCTACATATTATTTGTAGAATCAGTGGTATTCTATCCCATTTTCTATGTTTTCCTTATTTCGCTATCCCGGTCTCTCTTTCACTTCACATTTCAATCATTATGTTCACATTTGAAATGGCCACGCTCATTATAGCTAGAATGACCAGATGGAGAAAGAATGAACTAAAGAGGGTGGAATGAACGCAATGGTTACTCTGTTTACAACAAGTGGTATTGTTTTGTACGTAAACATAATGATCAATGTGTCTAGTGGAGGAGAGAACGAGAGAGCAAAGGAAGGAAAAGGAGGGAAGTGGGTGGAAGAGCAATCTATTCTACAAGAAAAAGTTAGTTTTTGAGTTATGGATAGGATGGGCAAGTGCCTTAGAATGGAAGTTCACGGAAGTGACCACGTCCTTAGGTTGACATGGGCTTCAAATCCCTACACATTATGGAAGATGGTGGGACATGACAACACTGGCCCTCATGGTCATACCCTATATTGATGATGGAGCCATGTATATTCAAGACATAGTAGTTTGACCTAAGCAATGACATTTCATCTCACAATGGCATTAACGATTGCATCTGTGCAGTTATGATTGCATTCTATCTCTTTCTTCATTTTTGTTGTAAAGTTGGCCTTATTCCTCCCTTTTATTCTTTATTTCCTCTCTTCATCTCCCTCTGACCTCCACTTAGCAAGTCAGATGTTGTGCTTCCTACATGTAGAAATATCACTTCCATTAGGTCAACGGGATATTATTCAGTACAATTTAGCCTCTTCACTTCATTCTTTTTCCTTGTTTCGTGGGTACTCGATGGTTGACTTGCTTGGGATGTAACTGTCCCATATGAACTCAAATTGGGGTGCTCTTTCGCTCGCTAGGAATTTCTTGAGGAGACTGATGGGATGAGAGGCCCAAGGAGAAAGTCAAATCCTTCCATGACATTTTAGGGCCAAAAGGCCATGAAAAGGGCTCAAAACAAGATCCGAAAGATTTGGACCTGAAACAAAAAGATCTGGTGTCTACAAAGAATTCCCTAGATGGCCCAAACAAACCCCCTTGTAAATATTCACAGTGGTATACATGTATCTTTGATACATGAGTTTGATGTAGGGAAGGAAGTTAGGTTGATACCCTTACATTGGTAATTGATCCATGGATCTTCTTGTCATGATGCTTTTCGATGGAAATGGAGACTCTACATCCAACTGACAGCCGATTATGAAGATGGAGATCCAATGAATCTGACACCTTTGTATCCCATGATTGCATGCTTGTGATCACCTTGGCATTATGTCTCTGAAGAGTATTTTGTAGAATCGTTATTAAGCCCCAAATGGGGGCACATTTCCCCCTATATTGTGTTACATTACATTAGTTTTGATGTCGAATTTGGTCCATTAGTGGTAACTGTCATTAGTATGTTTATATTAGTTATGTCGTCTTGGGTCAGTGAGTTGTAATTGTACCTCTTAATCTCTTATATATAGGAAGATCTTTTCATTTGAGTATATTGTCTTATCTTGTCTTGTGTACTTGGTATATTGTATAAGGAGGTTGTCCCCTCAAAGAGGCTTGTTATTCATCTATTTTCTTCATTAAGGTTGTGGATTACTCTTTCTGATCTATTTATGCTCTTTCATGCTCTTTTTGGAAATTTGTCGCATAACATTTGGTATCAAATCTCTTTCCTCGGGACTGGTTTCTTCAAAACAAGTCATCTTGTAATTTTCAATATAATTTTTTTTCTAGAAGGTTTCAAATTGTGAGACTCAGAAAACATCTCAAAAAAGGGAAATTCTATATGTGGTCCAAGTTTCAAATCCTGATACATTACAAGTTTGGAGATATTCTCCTTGGAATCTAGGGTTTTTTAAAAGTCCAAAACTAGTCTAAAACAAGTGTTCTGGGGGAAAAGGTCATATCTAGGGCATGCAAGATCCAAATTGAGTGAGGCATGTTGCATCAAAAAGAAGAAGGACCATAGTATATGTGGTAGGTTTTTCAACCTCATATCCGAAATATTGGACACGTGGAAGACCGTACAAGTTCGCTCTTTTGGAAAGACCAAAAATAAGAAGTGTTGGCGGATTCACAATAACTTCTTATTGGTACATAAGAATTACGTCAGACCTACGATATTGGGAACAAAACACATCAGGATACAACATGTTGAAGTTTCAGACCCAGAGGAGCAAAAATTTCAAATTTACTTCAGTTTCAAGTCGACCATAAAACAGTCTTCCAATCAAGGTTTGAAAAAGGTACGCCATTTTTAATTTGAATAACTTTGAGTAGAAGGATCTAATTGTAGTGAAACCCAGGTTGTGATATCTATTTATGTTGTTCAAAAAGCCACCAAAAGGAAGTAGAAAACTCACACTCCACTCAAACCACCAAAGGATCCATCCTCTATGTACAATGAAAGGGAAGACCTATCTTTTCGAGTGTCCCAATTGGAAGATATGATTAAAGGGTCTGTGAAAAAAGTTGATTTAGTTAATTTAGAGGAGAAGTTGAATAAAATGGAGGAAAATATGAAAGGTTCGGTGCAAACAATTGATTTACTCAATTTAGAGGAAAAACTGATGGGCAATATGAAAAATATTGCTAATCTCATAAAAAATTCAAGGGATACTCCCCCTATAGTTGATGATGTGTTCCAAGATAATCAAGAGGATGAAGATAATTTCCATGTTGAGAAACATTCATGAATAAGAATATTCCAAGAGGAAATGATTCTAGTAATGGAAGTCGTCAGGGATGGTCACCAAGGGGTACCCAAATTCCCAAGATTGACATGAGAAAGTTTGATGGCAATGATCCAATAACATGGATATTCTGGATGGAGAAATTATTTGATCTACACTAGATTCCAACTTTGCAAAAGGCAACTATTGCATCATTATATTTAGAGCCTGATCAATTTTTATGGTACCAATGGCTTTGTGACCGTAAAATGGACTCTATTATATCTTGGTCTCTCAAAGTCCCTCATACGCCACCTTTTATTCTTGAATTTCCCCACTTTGACTATGGGCACACTGGTAGAGGACGTTATACTGAATCAAGTTATATGGCCACCTTTTAGTATTAAATTTCCCTAGTTTGAAAAGTCATTTCCCTTTCTTAATCCAACCTAACTAACTTTATTTGGAGAGCGAGCAAACTAACTTACCAGCAAGCCCAATAAGGAGAGAAAACAATGTTACTAGGGATGGCTATATTCACCGACGAATTGATTGCACATTATGGGGATATTAATAGCAACACCTTCTTTAGCCAGTTAATAAAATTCAAGCAAAAAGGTCCAGTTATAGAGCACATCAAGTAGTTTCAGAAGCTAAGTCTTAGAGTGAAGAACATTTTAGAAGATAATCGGTTGGATCTCTTTACTAGAACCTTGAAGGAGAACATTCAACATGAGGTGTGTCTCTTTGAACCGCCATCCTTGGAGAAGGATTTCATGATGGAAAGGAAGGTTGAAAGTAAAAATATGACGATGGATACTAGAAAGACCACCTCCAAGGCATGTCGAGAGAATAATGTTCGTTCTTCTAACCCACCTCAAAGGTTGACACCTAGACAACTAGAGGAAAGAAGGGCAAAAGGCTTATGATTTAATTGTGACATCAAGTATAGTAAGGGACATAAGTGTGGTGAGAAGAAACTATTCTACATAGATTGTGAAGAGGAAGAACTAAAAGAACAGGAACCGTCTCAAGATGCATAAATAGAATATACTACTTCCGAAGAGATTACTCCCACCATATCCTGTCATGCATTGGCTGGTATTAGCAATCCTCAAACTCTCAAGATGGAATGATATATAAAAAAGAAAAAGGTAACAATGTTGATTGATTCTAGTAGTACTCATAATTTCATTCACTGTAAATTTAGCCAAAGCTCTCAATTGCTTTGTATATCCAGCACTAGAGTTTTAAGTAATGATTGCAGATGGAGGAACTATCAATTGCTTAGGGAAATGCCATAATATCAATCTTATTATGGGGAAATATGTATTGAATAGTCCATTGATTGTTATTTTGATAGGGGGTGTTGATGTTATCTTAGGAGTTTAATGGTTACAATCATTGGGAACAGTGGCTTTTAATTTTCATAAGCTTTTCATGAAATTTTTATGGGAAGGAAAAGAATATGAGTTAAATGGTATCACAGGGAAACCAAGCAAGGTGATAAGCTCTAATGGTATGACAAAACTGATGAAAAATTGACATCAAGGTGTAATTGCACAATTATGCTCATTAGATCTTCAAACATTTAAGTCTCTTATTTCCCCATATCTCTAAAAGGTCATTAATAAGCATTCCTAGATATTTGAAGATATTCCAAAAGGTCTTCCACCTGTTCAAGATTTTGATCATGTTATTCAGTTAATTCCAGGAAATGCTCCTCCTAACATCAAACCTTACAGATAACCCTATGGCGAGAAGAGTGAGATTGAGCGTATTGTTGAAGAAATGTTAGAGGTTGGCATAATTAATCCTAGCCAAAGTTCTTACTCTACACCAGTAGTAATGCTACACAAGTCGGATGGATCATGGTGTATGCCTCCAGATTATAGAGAGCTCAACAGGATTACCATTAAAGATAAGTTTCCCATTCCTGTAATTGATTAAATTGTTATATGAATTACATGGAGCATTTTTATTCACAAAGTTGGATCTTCGTTTCAAGTATCATTAGATTAGAATGAAGGATGAAGACATTCCAAAAACAACTTTCAGAACTCATGAAGGTCATTATGAATTTTTGGTCATGCCATTTGGTCTCACGAATCCGCCTTCCACATTTCAAGGTTTGATGAATTCCATTTTCAAGCCTTTCCTTGGAAAATTTGGGCTAGTGTTCTTTGATGATATACTAATCTATAACAAGTATTGGGAAGAACATGTTCAACATGTTGACATGGTACTACAACTACTAAAGGAGCAACAACTATATGCAAAACCTTCCAAATGTTTCTTTGGGGTAAAGGAGGTAGAGTATTTGGGTCATATTGTATCTCAGGAAGGTGTCATGGTAGACCCCAACAAAATTAAAGCCATAATGGACTGGTCAATTCCCAAAACCCTGAAGAATCTTTGAGGATTCCTGGGTCTAACTGGGTACTACCACAAGTTTGTTCGGAACTATGGAAGAATAGCAGCACCTCTAACAACATTATTGAAGAAAGATGCATTTTCTTGGACTCTAGAGGCAACTCAATATTTTGAACAACTTAAAGAGGCAATGTGAAAAGCTCATGTTTTGGACACACCAGACCTCACAAAAACCTTTATTGTGGAATATGATGCTTCAATAAATGGCATCAGTGCTCTTCTAATGCAAGAAGGACACCTACTTGCTTTCACAATTCATCCAATCAAGGGAAAGCACTTACAGAAGCCCATTTATGAGAAGGAATTGTTGGAAATACTTCATGCTCTTAATAAATTGCATCCTTACCTAATAGGTAGGCACTTCAAGGTCAAAATAGATCATGGTAGTGTTAAATACTTCTTGGAACAAAGACTATCTTCGGAAGAGCAACAAAAATGGGTAACTAAGATGTTGGGATATGACTTTGAAATCATCTATCAAAAAGGGAAACAAAATATGGTGGCAGATGCACTTTCAAGAAAATATGAAGATGTTGGGGCATTACTTTGTGCAATTTCCATTCTACAACCCGATTGGGTAGTAGCAACAAGGGAAGAATGGGAAAATGACCTATCTGTGTGGATGCTCATTCAAAATATACATAACGATCCTAGTGTATCAAATACTTTTGTGTAGACAAATGATTCACTATGGTATAAGGATCGCTTATATTTATGCAAAAAAACCCAAATCAAACAAAAGGTCCTCTCTGATTTACACACCTCTCCTATAGGCGGGCACTCTGGATTCCTGAAAACTTACCATAGGGTCAAGAAGGAATTTTTTTGGGAAGTTCTTAAATCTTATGTTCAAAGGTTCATGGTCGAATGTTTGGTTTGCCAACAGAATAAGGTGGAAACAATTAAGACCCTGGGACTTCTACAACCATTAGACATATCTTTCCAGTGTCGGGAGGAAGTCTCCGTGGATTTTATCACAAGTCTACCCAATTCAAAAGGAAATAATGTTATTATGGTGGTTGTTGATAGAATCACGAAGTATAAACATTTTTGTGCTCTCTCTCACCCTTTTAATGCAAGTACAGTAGCTGCAATCTTTATGGAAACAATATGAAGTTACATAGAGATCTGAAGATTATTGTAAGTGATGGAGATCCAATTTTCACTAGAAAATTTTGGACTTAATTGTTTTCTTGTTTGGGTACCCAATTGGCTCACAGTTCATCTTATCATCCTCAATCTAATGGGAAAAATGAGATAGTGAACAAATGTTTGGAAGGATATCTTTGTTGCTTTTCATATGATAAACAAACACATTGGGTGAAATGGTTATTTTTGGTAGAATGGTGGTACAATACTTCCTTCCATACATAATAAAAAATGTCTCCATTTATGGCATTTTATGGGTACCAGCCTCCCTCTATCACATCTCCCTTAAAAGGAAAATCTAAAGTTCAAGCCATGGAAGAACACATAGAGCACCAACAAGAAGTTCTCTAGATACTTAAGGACAACCTGGCTATGTCACAAAACAAGATGAAACAACAAGCTGATCAACATCGCAATTAAAGGAGTTTCGAAGAAGGGGGTTGGGTATTTATGAGGTTACAACCTTATAAGCAGATGTCCCTCAAGCAACTAAATAAGGACAATAAATTAGCACCCAAGTATTATGGTCCTTATAAAGTGTTGCAAAAGATTGGTAATATGGCTTACAAATTAGAGCTCCCTTCATCTTCAAGAGTGCATCCAGTTTTCCATGTTTATTGCTTAAAGAAGGTAATAGGAGATAAGATCCCAATTCAAACAATCTTTCCCAAGCTTGATGAAGAAGGAAAATTCATATTGGAACCTGAACAAATCAATGAAACAAGGACCAAACAGCTACAAAATCGGGCTATTACTGAGTACCTCATCAAGTGGAAGAACCTGGCAGTGGAAGATTAGACATGGGAAGATGAGTCCTACATACAGAATCATCCACATCTAATCAAGCATTGAGGACAACACTTGTCTAAAGGGGAGGGGCATGTTAAGCCCTAAATGGGGGTACCTTTCCCCCTATATTGCAGTGCATTACAGTAGTAATGATGTCGGTTTTGGTCCATTAGTGGTAATTGTCATTAGTATGGTTATATTAGTTATGTCAGCTTGGGTTAGTGAGTTGTAATTGTACCTCTTAATATCCTATATATAGGAAGGATATCTTTTCATTTGAGTATCTTGTCTTGTCTTGTTTTGTGTAATTGGTACATTGTATAAGGAGGTTGCCCCCTCGAAGAGGCTTGCTAGTCATCTATTTTCTTCATTAAAGTTGTGGAGTACTCTTTTTTATCTATTTCTGCTCTTTCATGCTCTTTTTGAAAATTTGTTGCATAACATTCGTTGGCCTTCTACCCCATTTTATTCTTTCTCCTTCGACCTCGTTCTCTCTTCCACTTCACAGTCTCATCATTATGTTTACATGCAAAATGATCACACTTATTACAAGCATAATGACCAAATGGATAAATAATGAAGTAAAGAGGCTAAAGTGAACTCAATCATCATGTTGTTTATAATTGGTGGGATTGTTTTGCATGTAAACATAATGATCTACATGTTTAGTGAAGGAGAGAATGAGAGAGTGAAGGAAGGAAAAAGGGGGGAACATGGAGGAAGAGAAACTCGTTTGGCGAGAAAAAGTTAATTTTTGAGTTATGGATAGGATTGGCAAGTGCCTTGTAATGGTGTTTGAAGGAGGTGACCACTCCACATATCATGACAACTTCATGTCCCTAGGTGAACATGGACTTCAAATCTATACCCAATATAGAAATATGGGGTATGTAACAACTCTACCCCTCATGGTAGCGCCTATGTGTTGATGATGGAGTTATGGGTATTCTCAACATGGCATTTCAACCTAACCGATGATTTTTCATCTCATTTATCTCTTTCTTTGTTTTTTATGTAAAATTGATCTCATTCCTCCTTTTTTTCCCTCTTCCTCTCCCACCTCTTCTCCACTTAGCTTATGCATTTCCTTCATGCAAAAATATCACCACCATTATGTAGATAAGATGGCATTTGACACACTTCAACCTTCAATTCTTTCTTTCTCCATGTTTTACAGGTAGTTAATGGTTAACTTGTTGGGTATGTAACTTTTGCATGTGTACTTCGATTGGGGTGCTCTTTATCTCATTGGATAGCTCTCAAGGAGAATTATGGGACAAGAGGAAAAGGAGGAAGCCAAAGGATTTTATAAAATTCTAGTTCCAAAGGAGCACGGGAAGGGCTAAAAAATAGATCTGAAAATGTTTAGGACCCAAAATAGACAAATCTGATGTCTGCAAAGGAAGCCCCAAATGGCCTAGACGATCCCTTTAGCAAACACTCATGGTGGCATTATGGATATCCTCAATATGCAAGTTCGATGCAAGCAAGGATGCTAAGTTGATTCCCCCACACTAACGATAATGCCATGGCCCTTCTCATCATGGTGGTTTTCAATAGAAGTGGTGACTCTACATATGGTCGATGATAGAGTACACATATAAATATCTAATAAAATTAACACCTTTACATCCCATGATTGTGCCTCTGCACTCATGGTGGCATTATATTGGATCTAAAGAGTATTACATTTTGTAAAAACGATAACTTTCTATCCCATTTTCTTCATTTTATTTCTTAGTTGTTCCATTCTCTCTTCCAGTTTATAGTCTAAATGTTGTGTTTACATGTGCAATGGCCACAGTTGTTACAACTAGAATGACTAAATTCTTGGTGTAATTCATATTTATAGTGAAGGTTCAATCAGTTCAAGAAGAATGGTAAAAATAATAATAATGCTTGCCTCCTCCATGTTTATCCCAACCAAGTGTAGACAAGGCTTTAGGTGAAATAATTTGAGATGGAGCTAGAGGATTCCAACAAGACCCTTGGGATCTGTTATCACATCCATGCTAGCTGAATCTACCATGTTGCAAATTGTGTGGTCAGGGACCATACTCCAGATTTTTTTCGACCAGACAATAGATGAGCAGAGATTACAGAGGGGACATTATGTATTTTGATGGTCCATATGTACTACTGAGCAGTTGTAGAGAGTCCCTCTTCCTTTCTCACCTTTGCACGATCCCATTGAGAGGGATAACTTAGCCATATTTTGATGAGAGCAGCATAGTTTAGAGCTGGTTCACTACTTCTTTCCCGCACACAGCAGAGATTAGCCTTCAAATCCACTTATAGCAATAGGTATATGGTATGGCAGGTATATCATTATTATGGTTATTGTTCATGGTTTTGCTCTGAAGGTTGTTTATTTATGTTATTACATAGACTTGACATATGATGGCTGACTTAGTGATCTCATGTTTTATTCTGGTGATACTTATGGCCCATGGTGAGGTCAATCCACCTCTTTCAGTAGAGACTCCTGTATATGCACATTGGTTCCTATCCCCTTTGGTATAGATTTGGCCATTTGACTTGTAGGAAGCTGGCTTTGGTTCCACTTATGACTTTCTTCCACTCATCTGACCCATCCGTTATTAGCTCTCTTCCCGACTTAGACTTAGATAGGTGGCCTTGAGGACCCTTTCCCCCAGTGACCCCTGAGTATACCATGGATCCATGTTGTTTTATGCCTCGGCTCTTTAGTGTGTGAGATGCATTCTCAAACCTGGTATTTACTCCTGTCGGTTGCCCCCGATGTTGTAATGCAGTATAGGATTGTGTAGAATCACCGGTGCTCCCCATTAGTCCTCGAACCATGCACACACACTTGCCCCCATTACTTTGTAGTATGTGTATCATTGTTCTATATGATGAGAAATGTATGAAATGTGAAATCCAAGAATGTGTTTCTTAACACACACGGATCATAAAGCCTATGAAATGTAAATCCAAGAATGTGTTTTTCAACACACACGGACAAAGGCTAGCTATATCTATTTGAGCAAGTAATGGTTATTCCTCACTGAGTTCAAAAGGACTGGGAGGTGAGATGGAGTACAGGACAACTAATTCTAAGTGTCCCCTAGAGTCTCAAGTTATGGTTTGTCGGACACCCAGTCATGGTGGCTCTAGAAAAGATCCTCACAGAGTCTGTTGTAGGCACAGATGTGAGTTGAAAGGTGCATGTTAGGTTCTAGTGGTGGTTTCCCTGCACTATACCCATTTGTGAGGCACCACCCTTCCCTGTGTTTTCTCATGGTGTACTTATGTCATTGGGTCTTGTTTTCCCCGCTTATCTGAAGGGTCACTCAGTCTTGGTCTATGTCATTCCCCTTATCCTTTTAGCCTCGCTGTCCACCTCACCCAAAGTTAGCTCAATGACCAAATATATAAGTGTGCATAGCCGTAGAATCTTTGTTGGAAGTGGTGGGCCCACCTCACCTTGGGCCCATTCTTGAGATGTTGTTTATTTATGATCACCATATGTTTGCCATTTTATGCTCATACTTATTGTACTAACATAAATAAGGGATCCTTGGCATCCCATGTGCATGCAGAGACATAACAGTTCAGCCATTGCCATTTTTAACCAGAGTTGACTTAGTCAAACTAGCTTAACTAGGCCAAAAATGGGCCTCGAAAAAAGTTGGAACCAAAACTTTGATTTTGGTTATTTGGTATGCATTGGGGTCCCATACAAGCCCCCAAGTGTTGGATCATCAAAATAGTGAAGCATATATGATATTTTTAATTATTGATGGCCAGCAAGGCCATACTTTAATTAAAAATGCTTGAAATTAGGCCAAATTGTGCCCAGATGATGGACCATGGTCGCTCTAGTGACAATTATTAGCCCATTTGGGGCCTACGATCGCATTGGAACAGACGGCTCGTCAATCTGGGCAAAAGAAGTGGGTCAAAAGGGAAATTTTCATCTTCAGCTATGTGAAGCAACAAATAATTAATGGAAAAATCAAAATTGGCTAAGTTAAACTTTGACATGGTAACTGCAATGTTGTGTAAAGGTAAAAGGGTCTCTCATTGACATTTTTACATAGTTTGGACATATATTATTTGGTGTGGGGCCCTCCATTCAGCCCAGCTATGCATATGGGACGAATTTTCCCATACCTGGGCATTTTTGGGCAAGCAAAACTTCTTTTTTTTGGAAATATTATGTAATCAAAATTAAGGCATGGGGTCTAGGGGGACTAAAACAGCCTAAAGCCACCCCCTAGACACCTCCTCACTTGTTGTATGGACCCCACCTTGGTCCCTCACTCTCCACATGGGCGCAATAGGGTAAGTCGCCCCCCTCTCTTGCTCATTCGATCTCAACCATCGATTTGGTGATGGTGAGATTATATCTCAGCCCTTCATCTTTTTAGGAAGGGTTTTTGGTGTGAGTTCTCTCTATTTAAAGAGAAGCTCTCTCATTTGGAGCCTCTCTTGGCATATTGTACACTTGAGACTTGTTTCTATAGAGACATTTCTTCCAGTTCTTGAGACATTGTGTATGGGCGTTTGTTGCATTGACTGATAGCTAGTCCCATAGCATTGTTGAGTGTATTTAGTGGTGTTTCCATCCATCTTTTGCTGGTACGAATTGTAGGTGAAGAGACAATCTGAAGGGGGGCACATTTCTTGGAGTTGGAACTCCACTCTTGCTCTTTCTCTCTGGAATATCAACAGGGAGTTGTTCTTGCTTTGTAGCTTTTCAATTTCCTCATTTTTATGTCATTTACTTGCTGGTTTAACTCGCTATTTGCTGCATTTTCTTATTTATTCCTCTGTGGCAGGTTGCTAGGGCGCATTTGATCACTTGGCTGCTCGAATCACTCAAGGGACACGCTGATTGCTCAACACTTGTAGTTTGGGGCTAGTCTTCAAGCAAAACCCATCCATCGGCTCTTATCTCAGGTACGCTCTTCTTGCTTGTCTCCATAAATTCAATTTCACTGTGTTTGCTAAGTTGGAAAACAATAAAATCAACCAAAAATTAACATCTTCAAATTTCACTGTTAAATTTCTGTTTTTGTTTCGAACCCACCTTGGAAATAATTTAAAACGTCCATATCTTAAGTTTCATCCCATTTCGACTCCATTTACCCACATTCAAGGCACTGGTCCATTTTCTGAATTCGCCCTCCTTGGGCAGTTTGCCCTACCACGCTGCTTGGGTCAATTTTGGGTTGTGGGTATTGCTGGTTTTGCTTTGGATTGCTCTAATATCATCTTAAACCAAGCTAAAATCACTAGAAGTACTAGTTAAATCAATAATTTTGCTTCTGCTATGTATGCATAACCAATTTGAGTCAATTTCCCGATAGGCAGAAAATCAAATTTGCACTTATGTCATTGGGTCCTGTTTTCCCCACTTATCCAAAGGGTCACTTAGTCTTGGTCTATGTCATTCCCCTTATCCTTTAGCCTCGTTTTCCACCTCACCCAAAGTTAGCTCAATGACCAAATCTATAAGTGTGCATAGCAGTAGAGTCTTTGTTGGAAGTGGTGGGCCCACCTCACCTTGGGCCCATTTTTGAGATGTTGTTTATTTATAATCACCATATGTTTGCCATTTTATGCTCGTAGTTATTGTACTAACATAAATAAGGGAGCCTTGGCATCCCATGTGCATGTAGAGACATAACAGTTCAGCCATTGCCATTTTTTACCAGAGTTGACTTGGTCAAACTAGCTTGACTAGGCCAAAAATGGGACCCGAAAAAAGTTGGAACCAAAACTTTGATTTTGGTTATTTGGTATGCATTGGGGTCCAATACAAGCCCCCAAGTGTTGGATCGTCACAATAGTGAAGCATATATGATATTTTTAATTATTGATGGCCAGCAGGGCCATACTTTAATTAAAAATGCTTGAAATTGGGCAAATTGTGCCTAGATGATGGACCATGGTCGCTCTAGTGACCATTATTA
This sequence comes from Larix kaempferi, assembly GCA_027924585.1. Lineage (NCBI taxonomy): Eukaryota > Viridiplantae > Streptophyta > Pinopsida > Pinales > Pinaceae > Larix > Larix kaempferi. Next base: position 4,032,018 of record BSBM01000275.1, on the reverse strand, counting down.
GCCCATTTGGGGCCTACGATCTCATTGGAACAGACGGCTCGTCAATCCGGGAAAAATAAGTGGGTCAAAAGGAAAATTTTCATCTTCAGTTATGTGAACCAACAAATAATTAATGGAAAAATCAAAATTGGCTAAGTTAAACTTTGACATGGTAAGTGCAATGTTGTGTAAAGGTAAAAGGGTCTCTCATTGACATTTTTACATGGTTTGGACATGTATTATTTGGTGTGGGGCCCTCCATTCATCCCAGCTATGCATATGGGGCAAATTTGCCCATACTTGGGCGTTTTTGGGCAACCAAAACTTCTTTTTTTGGAAATATTATGTAATCAAACTTAAGGCATGGGGTCTAGGGGGGCTAAAACAGCCTAAAGCCACCCCCTGGACACCCCCTCACTTGTTGTATGGACCCCACCTTGGTCCCTCACTCTCCACATGGGCGCAATAGGGTAAGTCGCCCCCCTTCTCTTGCTCATTTGATCTCAATCATCGATTTGGTGATGGTGAGATTATATCTCAACCCTTCATCTTTTTAGGAAGGGTTTTTGTTGTGAGTTCTCTCTGTTTAAATATAAGCTCTCTCATTTGGAACCTCTCTTGGCATATTGTACGCTTGAGACTTGTTTCTATAGAGACATTTATTCCAGTTCTTGAGACATTGTGTATGGGTGTTTGCTGCATTGACTGATAGCTAGTCCCATAGCATTGTTGAGTGTATTTAGTGGTGTTTCCATCCATCTTTTGCTGGTACGAATTGTAGGTGAAGAGACAGTCTGAAGGGGGGTGCATTTCTTGAAGTTGGCACTCCACTCTTGCTCTTTCTCTCTGGAATATCAACAAGGAGTTGTTCTTGCTTTGTAGCTTTTCAATTTCCTCATTTTTATGTCATTTTCTTGCTGCTTTAACTCGCTATTTGCTGCATTTTCTGATGTATTCCTCTTTGTGGCAGGTTGATAGGGCGCATTTGGTCACCTGGTTGCTCGAATCACTTAAGGGACACGCTGATTGCTCAACACTTGTAGTTTGGGGCTAGTCTTCAAGCAAAATCCATCCATCGACTCTTATCTCAAGTACGCTCTTCTTGCTTGTCTCCATAAATTCGATTTCACTGTGTTTTCTAAGCTGGAAAACAATAAAATCAACCAAAAATTAACATCTTCAAATTTCACCGTTAAATTTTTGTTTTTGTTTCAAACCCACCTTGGAAATAATTTAAAACGTCCATATCTTAAGTTTCAGCCCATTTCGACTCCATTTACCCACATTCAATGTTAAGTTTAAACCAAATAGACTAGCAAGATCACTGAAAGAAACATAATCACAAGATAGACACAGAATTTACCTTGGGAAACCCTCATGGGATAGAAAACCCAGCAAAGCTTTCCTCAATAAGATGATCAACCAAAATAAAAGATGTGCTCCAAGACTTGACCTCCTTCTCTACCTCCTATGTAGACCTCCCAAACACAAGTGTGCTACTTTCTGAGTTGTGGAAGTGTGTCAAATGAGGAGCTCTCCTCCTCTATTTATACTAGTTTCCAACTGACCAAAATCCCTAATGGGGCCGACCTCTCCTGGAGAAGTCTAATAACCCCTAAAATATAAACTCAGGGCCGACCCCCACATGGTGGGTCTAATAACCATAGTTACCACAAACCATCGGAGGAATAAACATCTCCGGATACATAATAGAATCACCTCGGAGGGATGAAACATCTCCGGAATAATAATGTACAAATATAATATTCTTAGAAGTTACAATATTCAACATTCAAGGCACTGGTCCATTTTCTGAATTTGCCCTCCTTGGGCAGTTTGCCCTACCATGCTGCTTGGGTCAATTTTGGGTTGTGGGTATTGTTGGTTTTGCTTTGGATTGCTCTAATATCATCTTAAATCAAGCTAAAACCACTATAAGTGCTAGTTAAATCAGTAATTTTGCTTCTACTATGTATGCATAACCAATTTGAGTCAATTTCCCCATAGGTAGAAAATCAAATTTGCACTTCTAGCTTATCTTCACTCTTTGAGCCATGTTCCAGCCATTTAATCTCTCATTTTACATCATCTTTTGCACCTGTATCAAATCTGGAATCACTTAATTTAGTACGTTATTTAACCCAGAGTCTCGATCCATTGGCTGGAAGAGGTCCCAAACACTCTAGGCATTCACTTGTGTCTTCATTTGCTTTTCTTTTGGGTTGGGTGTCTGATTGTTGAGTCTCAACCATAGTTGGTTGAATAGGGTCTCCCCCTTGACTTGGCTACGTGCCTCGTCTAAAGTGACAAGCATCTTGTCCAGAGTGACAACTGTTCTTCTGAGCAGTGGACTTGGTGTTTGCAGTAATCAAGAATGGTATGATAAAGTCATGTTAGAGAAGTTTTTTCCAAGTATTCAAGTTTTCGTCTTAATTTTTACAATAAATCAACTAACAACACAACACAAAGATTTCAGTGCAAAAACATAACCTTAGTTCAAGTGCCCTAAAGAAGGGTTTGTGATAGACTAGCAATAAAATTTGTCTTATAACAACAAGCCATGAGAAATCATCCTAATGAGGTTTCATGGTTCTTTAGATCATTTGTAAAGCATGCCATATTGATCAAATTAAAAGTCTTTCTATCGAGATTAGGATGCAATAAAGTTAGAGACATCAAAGTTGAAGGAGATATTATTATGTTTTTAGATTATTAAACTTCATAAATTAGAGCTTCTATGAATCTAATTTATGGTTAAACTCCCACTTGTAATTCACAACTCCCTCTCTCTCTCTCTCTCACACACACACACACACACGAGGAATTGACAACTAGGGTGGGTCTCGTACTCGCGTGACACGGGGTCAATTCCCATCCGCTACAACCATACCCCTAGGTGCACCACACAACCCGTAAGCATAGTGCACATGTTAATCGGGGTTTGAACTTGTGACCTCTTTTTACAATGTGTCATACCATTTCACTTCTTAGCCAATCGGTCTACACCCTTGTGGGCCTCCATTATTATTATATTAATATATCTATATCAAATTTTATAGTATGTTATTATGTATGTATATATATATATATATATATATTTTTTTTTTTCATAAGAAAAAAAGAAGCCAGTTACTTGATATTCATAGGAAAATGAATCAAAGATAACAAGGCTTGTTTTAAACACCTATGTTCATCGAACCAAAATATCCTCTTCCTCCTCCTAGAGTCTAAAAACTTCCTTCATATGCTCTTACATCCTTTAACATCACTACAAATGGTAGTATTCCAAAAACTGAAACTACCAAAACAAACTAGAAGACATCATAATAATAGTTGTTCCAAAAGTACATTCAACACATTAACAATTATAGTCATCCAACGCAAATACTAAAAGGCAAAAAAATCAACTAAGCAACTAGTATTGAGACTTCTCCTAAATTAATAATCTTGGAAGGATCATGCAGAAACCAATTGATGATCCTTATATTCTTCATGGAATAAGATACCTTCTCTAGTTCCAATACCCTCTTTGGACAAACCCCCTGCCTTGTCATTGAATTGCCAATGGATATGTTGGATACAAAAAGAATGAAAGCTTGTTTGTAACTCTTTGATTTTGAATTTCCAATGATCTAGAAGGAGCACCTATAGGTGAGGATTTTTTTGCTACCAAGTCGACGATGACCCTAGAATCCCCATACACTTGAAGAGTGTATTTTTGGACAAAGCAAAAACCAATAGCCACCAAACCACCATAATTTCAACTCTGGTATTTGTTCCAGCACCACAATACATCCAACAATGAAAGAAATGTCCACCATTGAGTTTAATAACCATGAATGCACTGCCCAATCCTGACTAAGATGCCTCATCGAAGAACCCTATCGAATACACAGTAAAAATAAGAGATTTAATAGCTGGAGCATAATTCATTTTATCCTCCCTATGATATTCATAATAAACACCAACAATCTTAGAACTTAAACAATAACTAAGCTTTTTCCCTTCTTCGAAAATAATATGATTTCTCAACCTCCAGATTCCCCAAATTACAAAAAGAGGAAGATTGATAAAATTTTAATCGACATTAGTCCATATGAATAGACAATCTTCAAATGATGAACCATCCCAACTTTCAGTAATCCTTAAAAACTGAAAAAACCTCATTCCAAACATGCTTCATGAAAGTACAATATACAAATAAATGATCTATCGACTCCTCTGCATAGGAACACAGAGAGAAAAGACTAGGCCCCATAAAGCCTCTTTTTTTTTATAGATTTTCCCAAGTCATAATTTTTCGTTCTAATACCAGCCAATAGAACAACTTAACTTTCAGAGGAGAATCCCAATTCCACAAGGACGAATGTCACCATTTGGTTTCTGAAACTACAAAAGAAGATGTAATCTCTTCATATGCTAAGAAAGTGCTTACCTAGCATGTATAAGTGTTCCAAGACCAAACATTCTCATCTGGTCAATCTAATAATCTAATGCCACAATGATTGAGTCTCCTAACCATTCCACAAGAAATGCACCACCTAAACCCAAATCATGAGATAGCAACTAATAATAATTAACAGAAGAACCATGGACCCGATTAATGATATGAGATAAAGTTATGATGTCGAAGTTCTTCAAATGATAAAGAAGAGATTGCGACAAAGTAAAACCCGAGTCACCACCAACAAAAGGATCAACACCTAACCGGACTTGATCACCGTTTCCAATTATCCATGTAAGCCAAGAATCCATAGAAGAAAGCGACTCCAACAATCCCCTCCAAATATTCAAAGCAATAGGAACCCACTTTCTTTCTTTTATGAGCCACTCAACCACCGATACATTCCTTAAATACTTGGCTTTAAATAAATCACTGTAGAGCCCCGGGCCAAACAAATTGTGCCAAATACTTTTCATAGCAAGATATTTTGCAAACTAGAACATATTTTTAATTCCCCCCAACCTCCGAAATTTCTTGGGAAGAGCAATCCTTGTCCATCTGACTAGATGAATCTTCTCGTTCTTACCTCCAAACCACAAGAAATTGAACAATCTTTGATTGATTTTATTTATGATAAACTTTGGAACTCTGTCCAGTGAAAACTAGTACACAGGTAGATTCTGTAAGATAGAACTAATCAAAACTAAACGTCCACCCAAAGAAATCCATCTGGAAGCCCAATTTTCAATCATTTTTTCCTCCTTTTTAATAACCATAACCAATCATTTTTCAAACAATTATTGGGTTTCAAATAGAAACCAAGATATTTCAAACCCGAATCTAAAATATCCATATGACAGGGAAACAAACCTTTGATATGATCAAGAATTGGATCATTAACCCCATGAAACAAGAAGCAGTATTTTTGAGAGTTAGCCTCCATACCCGAGGCACAGCATAAGATATTGATAATTTCCCGAAAATTTTGCCATTCCTCAATTGAACCATATCCAAAAAAAAATAACACCATCTACAAAAAGTAGATGTGTTATAATATGCACATTTGTAACTTTTACACCTTTGAGTCGACCTTCCCTTCTATCCCTCTAAATCAACCTATTTAGACCTTCTACAATGATCAGAAAAAAAGTAATGGCGATAGGGGACAACCCTGTCTTAAACCCCTGTGACTCTTGAAGAAACCAGTGGGAGAGCCGTTGACTAAAATAGAGAAATTTGCCGAAGATACACAACCCATGATCCAATCTATAACATCTACATTTAACCCAATTTGAAGTAGAACTAATCTTAGGAAAGTCCAGTTAACCCTATCGTAAACCTTCACTAAGTCCATCTTTAAAATCAGAGCCTGCAACTTCTTAACTTTAATCGAGTGAAGGTTTCCCACGCCACACCAATAGCATAAAAAATTAACCTCTTGTTTAGAAAACCAAATTGCTCATGAGATACATAAGAACCCAAAAAAGGCTTAATCCGATTAGCGATAATCTTGGCAATAATTTTATATACTAGATTACACAATGATATAGGCCTGAAATCATTGAAAGAAGTAGGCCCACAAGATTTGGGAATTAAAGCAATGAAGGTAGCATTCAATGCACCTAAAATATTCCCTGAAATCTTGGACTCTTCTATGACATTCACAATCTCATCCCCCACCAGATCAAAAAAATGTAGAAAAAACTCTATCATTATACCATCCAGTCCAGGGCTCTTGGACTTAGATTTCTTTTTTAAGATATGTTATCTCCTTTAATAAGACATGACCTCCAACACTATAAACTTCAACTTCTGTGAAGAAACAAGGAAAATTTTGGATCACCTACTTTCGTTCCTTGATATGTTTTAAACCCAGATCCTAGAAAAGAGACTGAAAGTGATCAACAATGGACCTTTCCAAATCTTTTTTACCAGAGATAGAAACACTATGTTGATTTTTAATTTCCCAAATAGAATTATGAACCTTGCATTGAACCACAAATTTATGGAAAAACTTCAAGTTGCTATCACCTTGTTTTAACTAAATAGCTTGGCTATTAAGCCGCCATATTTCCTCCTCCATCACCAAAATTGTATTCTTACGAGCTTCCAAAAACACCAGACGATTCCTCTCATTCGCCGACAAAACACCAATGGAATTCCTTACAAAAATACAGTTGATTTTATATTCTAAATTGATAAGATCTTCCTTCATAGCCAACTTATGGTTCTTTTCCAGGAGAATAATGGCACTTTTGATCTCTTTCAATTTAAAGGAAAGTTGATGCACAATGGAGGCCCCATTTAAATGACCAAGTGATAACCATTTATTTCTCATCATTTGACCGAAATCCTCAAAATATAACCAACCATGATTAAATTTGAATGGACAATGAATCTTATCCAAGGCACCTTCCAATTGAAGAAAAATAGGCATTATGATCCGAAATATTGACATTTGCCACCCATGACCCGAACCTACCAATATTATTAGTAAGGATTTCAACCATTAGAAATCGATCCAAGTGCTTAGCCACACCAGCATCTCCTAAGCACCTATTCCTCTAGGTAGGAAACATTGGATTCATAACAACATCCAAAATATTTGCAACATTAAATATATGACTAAAAATCTAGGCAAATAATCCAACTTGGAACTAGGGCCCCAAATCTCTCTCGTAGAAAGAACCAAATTAAGGTCCCCTCCCAAAATCAAAGATGGGTCATCCAGGAGCCCACACTCAACCACCTCGCTCCAAAACACCCATCGATTAGAATATGGCCCATAGCAGTTAAGAATTTTGAAATCTTGGTCCAAGTCTCTGAAACAACCTTCCAAAAGAATTCCTGCACAGATTAAATAAGGAGTAATTCTAGTTACTCTGGGATTCCAGGCTGACAACAATCCTCCCGAATGACCAAGAGCATCTATAGAACAACATTCCCACCGTAGAATAAGTTTAAAAAGAACTTCATGAGCCTTAGATCCCACAACCTTTGTTTCCCGAATAAGAACACTCTCTAGCTTTTCTAGGTCAAACAACCGTTTTAGGGCATGAAACTTAGGGATGCCCCAACCCCGCTCACATTAAAAGACATAATGTTCATGAAGAACCATAAAACCGAGGCTCATTTGCTCTAAGGGACCTAGAGGAAACAGACAATACCCCATCTCTACCATCAAAATAGGAAATAGAGGATGACTAGGGGAGGAGAACCCCAAATCTTGAGACTTCAATTCAAAGCGACTTTCGACCCTATCAAGGAATTCAATCTCCTCTGAACTTAGGGAATCATAGAAAGATGGAAATATAAAGTTTAACTCACATGAGAAAGAGATGTCTCCTATTAACCCTGACAAAAATTTGCCACTAGACACCTTCCGTGGACCCGCTTCTTCAAGGTTTAAGAAATCCATCTTAAGATATGGAGAAACCCTAATTTTGGTCGCCTACTCTGCAGTCTCAACATCTGGCAAACCCTCATATGGCGAGGAACTAGGGAAATCATACATTATATGACCGGTGTTATGATAGTAATGGCTTTGAAATGGGATTCGCAAGAAATCGAGCCTTTGGATTATAACCTTATTCCCCCCAGTAAATCTTTACTTCCTTCATAAGACCAAGGGAGAAATCCATCTCCACCAAAACCCAAGCAACTCTTTTGTCCGTTGAAACAATGAAGATTAATCAAAACACACTAAAATCCTAGCCATATTGGCCAACTTTGAGATAATATTATTTGTCCACAATTCCAAATGAAGACCTAGTAATAGCATCCAAACATGCCTTCTTAAAAATGGTTCGTTGAAGGGATTTAAAGCCAAGTGCCATCTCTTCAACATCCAAGACCCTTTTCCCGCCACCTAGAAATTTTCCATAATCTTTTCCATATCCTCACCATAAAGAAAATGGAAGCAATATCACTTGTTTAATAAAATATCGACCCTAGCGCTGTAATCGAGGTCTGGCTTCCAATTATTAGAGATCCAATGGAGAAGCTCTTGTCGACCCATTGAGATATATGACAACTTCCCCACTAAAGCTCGCTCCAAGAGACTTATAACCCTATCCATATTTACATCTTTCCCTAAAACCATAGGGACTCTCTTAGATCATACTCTTCAAAATTTCTTACCTCTTTTGAGTTTTGATTTCTCTCCAAAGGTCTTCGCCTTCCCCCTCTTCCACCCAAGTCTAGTGGACTTCAAATGAACCTCCTCTCCACCCCTTGAACTCTTACCCTCCATAATATAAACTCGAGAACACTTACCCACTCATTTAGAATAATGAGCCTCGCATATAGGAACTATAGCCTCAGACGATTGTGAGCTTAGGCCATCCTGCACACATGTCCCATCCAAACTCTGATGCCCTTTAACTTGTCCACTGTCCACATTCTAACTCCGATGGTTTGATTTGACCTCGCGTAACATTGCTCTGTACTCTTCATCCGACTTAAGGAAATCCTCTTGGAACCATTCCACATCATCTTCCACCCAACAACGCCCTTGTAACCCAACCATATCCAACGAAAAACCATCAAAATCCAAAGAATCACTTACAGGACTAGGACCAGGACCCTGACCCTGCAAAACCCTAGCCATTCCAATGTAAATCGGATTTAAAAAAAAAACCTATTATATATATTTTTTAATTTTTAATTTTAAAATAAATTCAATTAGGGATGGACTAGCCACGTTGTGGCTTGTGACTTCTGTCCCTGGTTTAATCTTCTCTTTAGTCTCTCCTTAATCATTAAAGAGTGTCTTTCTTTAATAAGCTTAAAACACACACCTTACAGTTATGTTTACGGCTACTTGAATAAGCCCGATTTTCGACGCCCAAGCATAAGCTTGCATTATCCGTATTTTTAAATAAAATGACGAAGGTGTGCCATCAACTCCCATAATCAAATAAATGGCTGCGGCATCTGCAATCCCTCTGGCTTCCTTCTCTACAGGAACCCCAAATTCAGAGAACCAGATTTCCTGCAACCTCACAAACAAATTCTCCAAAGCTCCAAGATATTTCGGATTAAGTTTGTGCTCGAAAACCATCGGCCATGGTTGTCTCCCAGCGGTAAGCAATTCGACTGAATTCGCTAACTTTATTTGCCTCAGAGCCATAGATGAATTCGACTTCATAATATTCTATCAATGAACTGTAAGAAAACTTTCGCAAATGCTAAATAAATTCACATTTCTGACCTGCACTCATTCTAAACAGTCTTTCAGCACATAATAATTGAATTGGATAGTGGTTATATTTTAATTTTGATTATTGTGGGTTCCCGAATTGCTGTATTTGAGTTTGATTTGAATTAGGTCGTTATATTTAGATTTCTTATCGGACGTATTGGTGCAGAAGGTACCGCAATTCAAACATTTGCCTATACATGCCAGCAAATCATTTCCCGATGGTGTCGAGGAGTCGAAGCCGGCACAGTTGTCGCCTGAAAAGCCAGAGGATGCTAGCCCACTGCTTAATTATTCACACGAAAAGCAGAATGAAAATGATGCGGCGATTTCATGGTATGGATGGGGTGCAGGGCTTGCAGGGTTAGGTTTTATAGAAACTACATACTTGACATACATGAAAGTGACGAATAGCGATGTTTATTGCCCCGTGGGAGGTGGTAGCTGTGGAGATGTTCTGAACAGCAGCTATGCCTCTGTGTTTGGTGAGTATTATTGACATTTGTGGCTTATGGGGTTGTTATTGAACAGTGGTTATACGGTAGAAAGTATCTAGGCCATTATTATAAGTAGCATCATTATTAGAACCAGCATAGGTCCACTTAACCCTTGATTTTCTAAACACTAAGATGGGACTTGAGTGTTTTATTAATCTAAGCTGGATCTAAGATATTTTATTTACTTCTTTTTTCATATTATGGGAATTAAGAGAGACAAGATATCAACACGCAGTCACATGCACTAAGTGTTGAAGAACCCCCGGCTGTGGAGCACCCACATTCTATGCAATTATTAGTATTGAAGAAAACCAAGAGTTGTATTGCTGAAAGGAAAGCAATTGTCTTCCTTTCATAGATTACATAGAAAACCATTATTAGAGTACATAGAAAGCCATACATTAATATGTTGTTTCCTTTGTGGATACTATATTAATATTATAAATATTGCCAAGGGCAGTTTTGTAAAACAGTTTCTATGTAATATGTATTCGTATACCTATTTAAAGGCATGTAACAAAGAGTGTAAAGCATGTACAGTTCGACATTTCTCTAGTTACTGTCTTGTTTTCTCTTGGTTTCTTACATCATCCCCTATCTATGAAGCCAGCAGGGCAAAACTATGAGTTTTAGCTTCTACTCTAAAGTATATTAGCATAATTCGAGTCGACAAGTACGAATACGATTCGATATGAAAAAAAATACGTAACAAAAAAATCCAATACGAATAAAATACAGAAATAGACTTCTTATAAATTAAAAAAAAATATTCAAATCTCCTTTTCAAAACCTAGCAATTTAAGAATTCGATTAATTTGGTCTAACTTACTTATGAGAAATTTTCTGACCACTAGTCTTACTATCAAACCAATATGTTAGGAATTCCATGCCCCGAACTACTTGATACTCGATTCACGGATGGACCTTCACTTATTGAAATATATAATATAGATACAAATTCTCAATAAAAGGAATCATTGCAGAAAACCAACCCATTTGGCCATAACCCATGTTTTTTTTTTCCGTCAAACGATAAAAGGAATCGTTGCAGAAAACAACCCATCTGGCCCTAACCCTACTTTTGTATTCGTCAACTCAAAATACCGCTATTTGCCAGCTCTGTGGAGAAGTGACAAGAAACCAGAGCTTACATAAATTCAATGCCCAAAATTTTGTGTTATGTGCAACTTGTGAGTCTAGTTATGGACAAGCGATAAAATAACTACATGAAAATGCCAACGACAATTGCAACCCTTTGTTTGCGATGTTGGAATCAGACACAGAATGATCTCTATTTAGACATGTTCAGCGTTAGAGACGTTGAGCCCAACCCACATCTGAGAGAGTCCGCATCTTGGATCCGTGTGAGAGATGAGAGAGTCCTCATACTGCATCCAAGTGAGAGAAAAGAGCCTTAGCCTTCTGGTTTCTGTAACCTGGTAGGGGATCCGACCTCGAGCTTTGATCGAGATCGTATCGTATTTTACTACGGGAATATATGGCGAATTCGAATTACCTCCGAATTTCCTGAAAGGAAAAGCCAATACGGCCAAATTATGCTACTATGCTCTAAAGCATGTAGTAAGGGGTGTAAAGCATCTATAGTTCGACGAATCGACACTTGTATCATGTTTGCCTTGTTTTCTCTTGGTTCCTTACATCATCCCCTACCTATCAAGCAAGCAGGGCAAAAGCATGAGTTTTAGCTCCTACTCTAAAATACTACAATCTTTTCTTAAAGAAATCAAATGAGTTGAGGATTGAATAACTATAGATCTAGAATTGAGAACTTGTCAATTTTAGTTATCCGTTCTTTGGGTAAATTTGTAAATGTCCTGGTACATCCTTTTAGCCACAGGAAGTGTAAGGAACATGCTAATCCTCAAGAAGGATGGCCCACTAGCAGAGATGCATCATGTAAACATGCTTGCAAAAAGGTTAAAATCCAAATCCAAAAATTCTTAGCAAACAGGACAGCTAGCCTGTTATTTTCATACCAGCACTGTGTATGAAAGATAATGAATTAAGCAAAAGAGTGTTTCGTTCATAAAGATATATAGACTTCATTCAAACCAAAATACAAGGGACTGCAAACAATATTTCCCCCCCTCGCTTTCCCCTAGCCGCCCTGGCACTACACTGCTGTTCGATGATGGAGATCTAGATGCTTTTGTATCTAGCCTCCGATCACTGCTTGCTCCCCTCTCTAGTTTCTCATCTCTTGAGTCAGCCTCCTCCAAGGACGCTCATCTCTCTTTGGCTATTTGGGATACAACCCTTAGTGCCTATCTTCACATTACATGCATTCCCTCCTGCACTGCGCACCACAGATCCAACCCTATGAATCGATGGTATGATGATGATTGCAAAACCCATCTTAGACAGGTTTGTCAAGCCCCTCTCCATAACCTTAATTCCTACCCCATCCTATACATTTCTTATCATGATCTCGTGCGCCGCAAGAAACATCTCTTTATCTTTGTTATCATGTAAATTTACACAAAAAAATTCACACAATAATTATAAACCACCTAGCCATGTCGTTGCCAGATGCCATCTCGTTTAGACTTGTGCTTTTCCAGTCTCAGGGGGTGTCCCTAAAAGGTGTACGCTGCCATCTAATCAATAAATTTGCACAAATTCCAAAAAAAGACCCACTCTTGGGTTGTCCAAAAATAGTCAAGAGTGAGGGTAAGTTTTAAATAATAATTTGAAGTGGTTGGGGTCAAATACTAAAGATAGTTACGACAACAAATTCATGGAAATGAGTGGAGTAAACGTGCACCTTAATTGAAGAATATTTAAACTAAGTTCACCATAAACTACCATAACTTTGCAAATAACTTAATCAATGATAACCAATAGGTTCAAAGAGCTAGAACAAACATAATCGTACTAAATCACATATTACCCAAGAGATTGATTGCATCATAGTGAGTCATAGATGAGAGGCTGCCATGGATATCCTTGCCTGCAATGTAGGTAGTGGTTTATGCTGAAAATTGTAGCTCCTACAAGAACTTTTGCACAGGTTTAGTGTAAATGTGTCGGAAGTCGTTTGAGTCAATTCTATTTTGTAATTCACTTTAGTAATAAATTGAAAGTCTTATGTTGAGTTGTTAAGTCTAGCAAAATGCATTTTTTAGAACATCTGTGATTTAGACTAATCTCAATTGTACATCTCATTGAGAGATTAGGGTTTCAGCTCAAGTATAAAGGAAAGTCAAGGTAGAGGGTTAAGACCTATGTTTCTAGGATATGAATCTGCCAGATTTTTGAAAAGCCACGGTCCAAATACGACCAACATACGTCAATATAATAATATTTTTAAAATTTTAAAACACATATTTGAAGTTTATAATCACATCATTAGATAATTTATAAATATGAACATTGAACCATTGAAAACTAGAATGATACATATTGTCTCATACAAATAATAGTAAATACAAAAATGAGTCATAAATGATCACTCTACTAATATGATAATGTAGAGTAGATCTAACTACATATCTTGAAATGGGTCTACATCCTCATCATTTGCATATTGCAGCTCTACATCATGAATAGACATTGGGGGCTTGATTGGTGGTGTAACATTGTCAAGTAGGTTGAGGTGAGTCATGGCATTCAATGACATGTTTAAGTTAGAGATCTCAGGCTCCACACCCCACATCTTGTTTAGGCCTTTTTCTTATACTCTGGATTAGAATGTGATAGAATGGGGAGGTTGGAATGATTATACACAAGATCCTCAATCTTTGCTGCTCCTAGTTTGTGTTGCTTCATTGAATGGATGAAGTCATATGTACTCCAATTCCTCTCAGCTGATGAGGAACTGACAACCTACAATAACAACTTGGTGGCCAGAGTTGAGAGATGAATGCTATTCCCACCATGGAAGCCCCACCAAGTAATAGGATCAAGATGACCCTGATCATCCATGCCTAGTGGATCTGGAAAGTTACTAGTGGATTGTACAAATTCTCCAAATTTGTCATGTACTTCTAGTGCAGTTCCCACATCCCTGTATATCTCCCTCAATGCTGTCTTATATCCCTGTACCTTTTATTCCACCTTTTGGTAACTATGTCCTTTATTTCATTGTAAAATACTTCAAAAGGGTTACTTCCACTTGCCTTGATAATTTCCCTTATTGTCTCTAGCATACTATCTATGTTTTCATAGACTTCTCCCAAGCAAGGCATATCTGTGTCAAATGTCTTGATCATAGCCATGATTGATTCTGTAAATTGCAAAAGGTATTGGACCTTGTCCCACCATGCATCATCAAGAATGATAGACTTGATTTTTTGCCTTCTATCAGAAATGGAAGTTTTTCATGATTCCCGAAGAGGGTCAATGACCATTTCCTGTAATGCTTGTCTGACCTCTACAACCCTCTTTATGACTAGAGTTTGGGAGGCAAAACGAGTTACAACAACCTACATAAATTTTGAGAAGTCAAATCTCAAATCATAAATCATATACGATTAAAATTAAGAATTCATAATACAAATAAATTGATTAAAAAGGGAGTACTTTCAATAGCTCCAACTTTGTAAAACCTCGATATATGGCCTGGGACATGGAATGATTGGTGATGAACATTTGGATCTCCTTCGATGTACATATATTTCGTTGAGCCACTTAATCTCGTCAATCTTGGCAAGCATAAGGTTCAACGAATGCACCAAACATGGAGTCCAAAAGATGTGATCATATCGACCCTCCACAATTAACCCTGCAACCTAAGTCACCTGACACGGGGACACGGGACACGAAAATATGAGAGTCCGACACAGACATGGTGACCCCCGGAATCAAGACACGAAGGACACGTTTTATATATATATATATATTTTTTTTAAAAAAAATATAGACATATAGATCCAAAAATCTTTAGAAACTAGAACATTTACAAATATTCAATAGAAATTAGAATCAAAACACATTAATGATTACACATTTGTCATTCACAAATCACGATTCACAACACATTTGTCATTCACAAATCACAATGAGACACATAGATGCATGTCAGAACCATATTTCTCATTAAGTCATCAAAATCAAAATGTATACATATATGTCGGAATGCCACTGGGCACTGGCAAATGCCAAATAGACTAATAGTAAATACAAAAAGGGGTGGATCAAGATGGAAGAATCCCAAATGTCAATAGTCCTCCTCCATGCCTGAATCAACATACTCATCATTGACACTGCCTTGATCCTCCTCCTCTCTGCCCATCTGACGATTTGCATTTGCTGCTGTGGAGGATGACCCCTCTATACGATCACCATCATCAAAAGTGACCGGCTCTAGCACTGGATCATTAAGATCCATGTTGGCTAATGCCAACTCAGTACTACTGTCCAAACCCATATCATCAGGAAAGACATCCCACATCTTTGTCTTTTCCTTCACCCACTCCTCCCTCTTCTTGTAAATAAGACGAAGGTTGGACTGCACATACACCATCGACTAAGCCCTGGACCGCTCAAGCCTGCTCTTCTTCACATTGTACAAGTTCCCATATGTGTTCCAATTCCTCTCACAACAAGAGGATGATGTAACTTGAGAGATGACCCTCAAGGCTAACTTCTATAGAATAGGGGATGTTTCCCCATGAGTTGCCCACCAAACATAGGGTTTCTTAACCCCTTGTCTCTAAGCACATCATATCCTCCAAATCTCCCAGTGCCAGTGGAAAAATCTAAAAAGCCCTCCACCTCCTCAAGTAGGTCTCTATCCTGAAATAGCCATCTAAGTGCTATCTTCTTCCCATGTGCAATCTCTGCATCCATGTGAGGAGGGACTCTGTGTGAGGGCCCCGATCCACCAGTGAGCCACTCCTGAGTGTAGAACTTGGGGTTCAAGGAGTGGGCCAAGCAATGCAAAGGTGTGCAATTCTTATCCCACCTGGAGATAAGAATATCTCGAATCATGGTCCATAAGTTCTCTGCCGATGTCCCATACTCGGGACACTCATTCTCCATGACAATGGACCTCATGGACTCAATCATGGAATCCCACCCCTCATAAACATCTGCTAGGATGGGCTGGTTCGTGTCTGCAAACCGCAACAAAGAAATGATTGGCTCCATGATCTTAATGCTAAGATCTACCGTGTCCCACCAACCATCATCTAAAACCGTGTCCTTCACCTTTTGTGAAGCAACCTAATCCGTCTTTCTCCAAAAAGACCAAAACTCTGAAATCACCATGGACCCAAGAGCGGTTTTGACCTCCCTCAACCTCTTGAGCATGATGAATGAGGAAGCAAACCGAGTATCTACAATCTTCAACAATGAAAGCTGTGTGTACTCTTTGTAGATGGTGAGGGCATTTGTGTGGTTTTGTACAAAGTTACGGATATGGCGTGCGTTCTCAATAAGGTTGCCAATCCATGTCACATCTGAAGCAATGGATTTCAGTGCTAAATTCAAGGAATGGACAATGCAAGGTGTCCAAAAAACCTGTAAGAGCAATAAAATCATGTATCAATGACTCTACAACACTAACATTACAATGACCAAATTCAAACAATGAGCAAATTAGAAATGAAAGGTGTCCAAAATAAACATACCTGTGGATATTTAGCTTCCACAATCAGGCCAACAGCCTTGCAAACAGGTGCATTGTCCGTGATGATTTGTACACACGAATCAACACCTACTTCTTCAATGGTTTTGATGAATAAATCACCCATATACTGTGCATCCTTGTATTTCCCAAGAGCATCCACCGCTTTCAAGAACAACGGTCCATTTTGGGAAGATACCATGAAATTGATGAGTGGATGGTGTGCTGGATCCGTCCATCCATTAGAAACAATATTCACACCACATGAGGGCCATGTTGTTCTAATTGGCTCAAGGATTTTATCTACCTCCTTCTTTGCTTTAACCAACAATGTGGTTCTAAGCTTCTCTGAACCAGGAGGCACATAACCACTTGGAGCTCGTTCCAAGATACTTCGAACCATCTCAAAATACAATGGTGACCGTGCAACATTGAATGAGATGAAGTTGAGGTAGAAGAAAAATGCAATGGTAAGGTCCACCTCTTCTCGCGCCTCTTGTTGGAAAATCCTATCCATTGGAACACTTGTAGATTGCCTCTTTCTTGTTTGATAAGTATCCCCACTCCCATGAATGCTAGGTGGAAATGGAGGCTTGGTGCTAGAGGACTTCCTCAAGAATGGAAGAGGATCATCCTCTTTTTTCTTGTTTGCTGTTGCCACCTTCCCTAAGCCAACATGATCCTCTCTTTCCATATCCCTCCTTTGGTTAGCACTCACCGCTTTGCATGAAGAAATCCCACAAGAAGGAAGGCCAACAAATGGCCCTTAACCCGGAAATATGTGCTCTTGAACTCATTCTTGCAAAAATTGCATCTCCATGATACATTGCCTCCCCCACCAAGCTTTGCCCCGGGTCCATCTTTCCTTGTCACATACTTCCACAAAGGGTATTTTTTTTCTTGGGCTTGTTGTCTTGCTAAAACAGGGTTCAATGGAGCCATAGCATGAGCTCCACTAGCAGCAGATGGAGCACTTGACGGAGGAGGAGAACCGCTTGTGCTTGGTGGAATAGGAGGGGAGGCACTAGATGGTGCATTTCTCCCTTTCCTTTGCCCCTTAGCTCCTGCCCTAGCTGATTGAGACATTCCTTTTCTTGTGTGATGGTTGAGCTTGCAATCCTCTCCACAAATCCACCGCAATGCACATGGAATCACTTGGATACAATGGATAGTGTTCAAATCTCCTTCAAATCTCCATCACTTGCACATACAAGTCACTCTCACTTTAAGCTGATTTGTCATAACATAGGGCTGAATTGTTGAGTGATTTCACATGTATCTTGAAGATAAGGGGGTCAAATTTACTGCTGTAATAGAGTTATTTGACATTTCAGATCTGTGAAATGCATGGAAAAGTGTGCCATAAGGGCTGTAACTTGTTGCAATTGTAGTACACTTGTTTGGTATCTTTTCTCTTAAGTTGCATAGTGATTGCTACTGGACTGAAGTGAAGTATTTGCTGCTGTTTTCTGTTGTAATTAGATATGTCAGATCCACCCTAAGCCTGAAATCTCTCAGGCTTTAGATCCAAGAAACCTCTAGTGAGGTGAAATTTCTGAATTTGCACTAAAAGGAATACATGGAAATTTTGACAGTATGCAGATAAGCATTGGTTTGTTTTATCAGTCACAGCGCCTGGTCGGACTGACTAAAGTAGATTGTCCAGTTTTTATTTTATTTTTGGAAAATGCAACTTCTATTACATATTATTAAACAACATAGAGTACATAAATCCATTACATTATTGGGCTAGGTTATGATTATACAAAGTAGTCCTCTCGACATAGACAAAAGGAGTGCAAGCATATCTACCTTGACCCCAATCTCTAGAGTCTACATCCCGACGGAAAATACAAATTCTGGCTGATGTGCAGCTTGTTTATGGTATGTCTTTTCTATGCCATTTCTAATTAAAGTCATTTAAAGTGCCTTGAACCATGACGACATTCAAACATCATCAACTAGTTCTAATTTACATCTAAGGTTCTTTGCATCTTTGGCCCATTATATACTGTAAATGAGCCCAGGTCATAACATCCAACAAGAAGACAGATTTTGTCTATCGGGCTGTGGTTTAGTAGTTGAGACAGGTGTTGACACTGTAATGACCTAGGTTCAAACTCTGGTGTGCATAGAGCCCTGATTATGTGCATGTGTTGGTTGAGTTTCATGCCCCCGATGTTAAAGTTGGGTTCATAGCTTCCTCTGGATCAAAAAAGTGTTTACTCTTCCCCCAGAAAACTGAGACGAATGGGTATCATTATGTCTAAACATTTCAAAGGAACATTCACTGGTTAATTTAGCAAAGCCTTATGCAAAGTCTGTAATCACTTGCTCAATGTTTATGACTAAAGTGGCAATGCATGTATGTGGCTCTTATTATGCTTCTTTTGCTAATACCATCACAGAGTGTGTCTGGCTCTATTTACTTGTCTGCTTGCACTGAGATCCTACCCAATTTTGTTTCCAGCACCAAACCACTGTTACATTGCTGGGAATTTCTTGTGGATGTCAGTTTCCTTGTGACTTGGTTTTTAATAAATGTAATAAAGTCTCTCAAAGAAAACCCATATACTATTGTAACTCAACACAGAATTTACAGTCTTCTGTTTTCTTTTGCTAGGGGTGCCATTATCTTTAATTGGTATGGCTGGCTATGGAATAGTGGCATTACTTGGTGTGCAACTATCAAAGAGGAAGACAGTCCTTGGAATTGATGGAGATAAAGCCAGGTGGATTTTCCTAGGGACAATAAGCTCAATGGCAGCTGCAAGTGCTTATTTTATGTACCTTTTGATTGTAAAATTAGAAGGGGCATCGTGTGCCTATTGTGTGACATCAGCACTGCTATCTTTGAGTTTGCTGCTGATCGCTCTTGGGGTGTGGTGCTTTTTCTCCTCATCATAATGAAGCATATTTTTCCTTGATACCTACATAGGAACAAAGTATGTGGTCATGTGTTTTGGCTGTATTTGATAATGGTGTATTGTTTTTTACTAGTACAGGATTTCAGATACAGAGAATTACAGCAAGTAGCTGGTCTTCAAATAAGCACAGCTGCTTTGGTAATTGCAGCTTTATCTACAGCATACAATACTTCAGGCTCTGCTTTGGCGGGGTGAGCATCTATGTTTTGTGAATGGGTAGAGAAGCATTTGTTGGTTCACTCTTTGCTGCACTTAGACAAGTAATTTATAAGGGCACATGTTTCTCTCTAATTTTAACTATGTTCTTATGGACAGGTTTTTTCATACCGAGAATATTTTTTCTTTCTTTGTTGATGTATATATTGATGGATATTGTTTGCCTTTGTAATTTATGTTGGCTATAGATAGCTAGTTTGGTTAGGGCAGCTCCAATTTGGCCTTGTGTAGGGAAGTTAAGATTTTGTTATTATTTGAACCAGTGTTACAAACATCGTGTCGGCGAATATATCGCCGAGGGTCCAAAAAGAAATTATTGGATTTATCGGCGAAAATTTCCAGCAAACTTAAAAAAATACAAAAATATTCATTTTTTTTCAATTTTCTAAACATCTAAAGCAACAAGAACATCAAATAAACACATTGCCAGATGCATATGGAAAAAAAACTGATATATAAGATATATAAGACGTATCGCTAGACATCACACATAAAAAATGAATCGTGTCTTGGATCTTGAGTCCCTGACTCATGAATCACCAAAAAAATACAATTAATGTATCTCATAGAGTCATATGCAATGAAATCAACTAAATAAAGTAAACTATGGATTCCCTCTACCCCTTCTACGGGAAAAGGTAATCGCTCTAAGAATGGCTCTGCCTCTAGAGCTAGAAAGCCTAGGTGCTCGTGGGGGTTGTCGTGGACTATGGCGTCCTCTAGAAGTGCCTGGAAACTGATGTAATCTAGAAGAACTAGAAGAATGATGAGGTACTAGGTCACCCTCATCAAGTCCTCTACCACTGCTACTGCTACCACTGCCCCTATATCAGGCTCCCTCTGGTTGAGACTGTGGCTGTGAAACTAGTGGCTGTGCAACTAGTGGTTGTGCTATTGGTGGCTCCCATGGTGGCACACTCTCAAAGCCAAACCCCTCATCCTCCCATATCTCACTCTGGGGGTCCTGTGTATCATCCTTTAACCAATCAGGGGCTGCCTCCATAATAGGTTCCTCAATCTCCACTCTCCACACAGCAATGGTGTCAATGGCATCCAATGAAATGGCCACCACCTCAAGTTTTTTCTCAAGCTGCTTCACCCACAACCTGGTATTGTAGGAGACATACACTAGATCATTCAAGCGTTGGGTATCCAACCTGTATGAGGACAGTAAATTTATTAAATTAGAATTTAGAATACATAAATTAGAATTACCCACGGGACATAAATTACAGTAGATAATGAATTTAGAATTTAATTTCAAATTCTCTAACCTGTTGTGCTTATTGGTGTGTATTTTTTCAAATACACTCTAGTTGTGCTCACAACTAGAAGAGTTGCATGTTTGGCTAAGGATCCGAACAACAAGCTTTTGGAGATGGGGTACTCGTTTGCCATAGGTTTCCCACCAAGTATCTACAATGAATTGGAGAAAGTTAGAAACATAAGAGAAGACATTGAAAATTTAAAATTTAAAACAAAGAAATAAATAAATTGAATTTTCATTCTTGAAAGTTGAGACAAGGTGAAGCTTACTTGGCATTATGTTCTTCCTGTGATTGATAGCCATATCAAACCCAAATGTTCCCATGGCCCTCCTATAGACTTCCAACTCTTTGGAAATCTCTAAACGGTCAGCTGCACTTGGCACCATCCTCTGGACACACTCCAAGAACCCATCCATTACCTCTGCATCAAACCCGAAGCCATAGGAGTAAGAGAATGCGGGTTTGAGGAATAGCCTTGCAGCATGGATGGGGCGATGAAGTGTGTTGTTCCATCGTTGATCAATCACCGCTCATATCAATTGTTGCTTCGCTTGCCCCTCATCCCCCTTGTCCTCATCGTAGGCATGAATGGCCTCTTTGGCCCTATCCATGGCCTCATATAGGTATCTCATTGCGGGCTTGTCTCCATCAACCAAGCGAAGAACCTTTACCAAAGGTTCACAGATGGCACACACCTCTTTCACCCCATCCCAGAAACGCTCCTGGTATGACACTAGTCTGAATATGGCATGTCCCTCTGGTTTAGTGCTAATCGATAAAGCATGCCATTCAGGTGAAAGGAACATAGTTTGCAAGTCCCACATAGAAGTAAGGAGAGACTGAAAAGAGATGAAACAAGTGGCAAAGCGAGTGATGGTAGGACGAACCAACTCCTTGTCATGAGTAAACTGCCTCATCAAGCTAAGCACAGAAGCATGATTGTATATAAATTTGGTGATGCTTCTTGCTGAATCAATGACATCCCTGATAAACTCAATCTTTCCCATATCCTCCAAGATCAAGTCGATACAGTGTGTAACACAAGGGGTCCAAAACAAAGTAGGATACCTGTCCATAAGCATCCTTCCAACTGCCACATAATTCGTAGCATTGTCTGATATTACTTGGATAACATGCTGTGGACCTATCTCTTGGATGAACCCATCCAGCAACTGACATAGTAATGTTGCATCTTTGATATGTGCAGATGCATCCACAGATTTTATAAACATTGTGCCTTTGGGACAATGAACCAAGAAATTGAGAAGGGTCCTACCCTTCGTATCAATCCAACCATCAGACATCACTATGCATCCTGTGACCTCCCATGAACCTCGAAGCTCCTCCAACCTAGAAGTGCAATTGATCTTTTCGTTATCAAGGATGGCCCCCCTCAACTCCTTATAAGTTGGGGGCTTATACCTGTTAGATTTTGAGCATTAATTCAATATACTCTAGGATCTTTACTGAGAGAATAACATGTACAGTATATCAATGCATATCAATCATAACAAGCATGTCAATCATCACAAGAAGCAAAAGCATGAGAGACAATTGACACACGGAGTTCCCGTGGGGAAAACCCTAAGGTGAAAAACCCCACAACTTCCTCAGAGATAGATAGAGCAATGATACAACCAAAGTACACAGAGATAGACTCCTCCTAGCAGCTGATCCTCCTCCTCACATGTGCGCCACTTTCTGAGTGATGGAAGTGTGAGTTCTGAAGTGGTCCAAATAGAGATCGGGAGATCCCTATTTATACTTGTCCAGACTGCCCAATAATCTTATGGGGCCGACTTGTCTAGCTTAGCACAATAACCTCATGTTACATTAATCCGGGCCGACCCCTTACAAGGTGGTCTAATAACCCATCGGCAAGTTAACACAATTGCGACACTTGTCAATACAATTGAAGACACTTCCGTATAGAGGAATAATACATCTCTATAGGAGTACAATAAATATATATATGAAATACATTCCGAAGTTACATATACATCAACGCTCCCTCTTAACTTAGGAAGGTATTTCTCGACACAGATCTGCTAGCACAAGTCTTCTTCTTTGGATCATCGTGATCGATGCATCGTCCTCGAATCATCGTCATCGTCACTGCTGCTGCTATCTCGCTCAATCTCAGAATCTACTCGTCATAGGAAGTTCTACAGAGCCAGCCCTTTTTCATGCTGGATGTAGGCCTAGCCTCCATGTAGGTCTTCATCATCACTGGTCATACTGTGGAAACCTCAGGACTCATTACATGCGTCGACAAAACCTCGCAAGAGCATCCCAGGCCTTTTACGAGCACACAGTTCACCTTTTACGAGCACACAGTTCAACCTATTGAATCTCCCAGGATCTTTTACATGCCACTGCACAACCTGTCCACGACCACAGAGTATCAACCTGATACTCACCATACATACACCTCATGTATATCATCAAATGATCATCCTGATCATCATCATCTCTGCGAGCAAGCCATCAAGTAGGTACACATCAGGACTGATTACACTGCCTCTGCAAAACCTGCAAGATCTCTCAGGACTGATTACACTGCCTTTGTAAAACCTGCAAGAGCATCTCAGGACTGATTATATGCCTCTGCAAAACCTGTGTACCCAACTGTCACATCATCGTCTTCAGATCACCACATAGTCCACGGAGCACAACCCAGATGCACATCACACAGTCTCCAGTATGGGAAGACTTTCCTACTACCATACGAGACCCAGTCTACCAACATGCGAGGACTTTCCTACCAGCATGTGAGGCACAACACTTACATCAACGGCCATGGGAGGACTTTCCTACCACCATGCCGGAATGGCCCCAACACTTATGTCAATGGCCATGGGAGGACTCTCCTACCACCATGCCAGATTGGCCCCAACCCTTACATCTTCACCATGGGAGGACTTTCCTACCACCATGTGAGAATGGCTCTAGCCCTTACATCCTACCATGGGAGGACTTTCCTACCACCATGTAAGAATGGCTCCAGCGCATACATCCTACTATGGGAGGACTTTCCTACCACCATGTAAGAATGGCTCGGCCCTTACATCTATCAACATAGGAGGACTTTCCTACCACTATGTGAGAATGGCCCATGTGCATCTGTGTCTCCGGACTTCATCACTTCCCCTTGGAAGGCATCTCGATCTGAAGTACACCAAGCCTCCCTCTGAAGTATTCAAACTTCACTCTAGCCAATGGCTTGGTCAACACATCGGCTATCTGCTCGTCCGTCGCAACATACGGGAGCTTCACTGCTCCTTTCTGCACCATATCCCTGATATAGTGGAACTTGATCTCAATGTGCTTCAACTTGTCATGGAACACTGGGTTCTTTGACAACTTCACACAACTCTGGTTGTCACAGTATATACAAGTAGCACTCAACTGGAGATCAAACAAATCAGACAGTAGCTTCCTAAGCCATACTGCCTCACAACTAGCTAAACAAGTTGCGACATACTCTGCTTCGGCTGTACTTAGTGCCACACAGGACTGCTTCCTGCTAAACCAAGAGATCATACCGGATCCCATACTGAAGCAGCACCCCGAAGTGCTCTTCCGGTCAATGGCACTGCCTGCCCAATCCGAATCAACATAACCCTCCAGGTTAAACTTCTGATTCGCATCATACTTGAGCCCATAATCAACTGTACCCTTCAGGTACCTCAGAACATGCTTTGCAGCTATCAGGTGAACATGTCTTGGATCTGTCAGATACTGGCTCAAGGTGTTCACCGCAAAGCAAATGTCTGGTCTCGTATTCGTCATGCACATCAAGGACCCAAATATCTGACGATACATCGTAGCATCAACCGGCTCAGATGAAGCATCACACAAAAGCTTCAGGTTCGATGCCATAGGTGTGGCCATGGCCTTGTAGTCCATCATCCCGAACCTCTTCAGGATCTCTACTGCATACTTCCCTTGTCCAAGGAAGATTCCATCTGCACTCTGCCACACCTCCATACCAAGAAAGTAGTGCATCATACCCAAGTCCTTCATCTCGAACTCGGCAGCAAGCTTCCTCTTCGTATCGACAATCAATCTATCCTCACTTGTTACAAACAGGTCATCCACATACAATAGTAGAATCATAGGATTGTCTTCCTCAACCTTGTAGTAAAGGTTGGAATCCGCTTTACTCTTGGTAAAGCCCAAACTGGATAGGAAGCCATCTATCCTGCCATACCAGTCCTGGGTGCCTGTTTCAAGCCTTACAGGGCTTTCTTCAGTTTGCGCACATGAGTTCCTCTATCATGTGTCTCAAACCCGAGTGGCTGCTCCACATACACTTCCTCTTCAACTACACCATTCAAGAAAGCAGTCTTGACATCCATCTGGTGTACCTTCCATTTCATCACTGCAGCCAGAGCAAGTACTGATCTAATGGAAGTGTACCTGGCCACAGGAGCAAAGGTCCCTTCATAATCAATTCCTTCTTTCTGGGAGAAGCCACGAGCTACAAACCTAGCCTTGTATTTCTCTATGTTGCCATTTGCAGTATGCTTGATCTTATAGATTCATTTGGAAGTCACCACAGACTTCCCATTTGGTCTTGGGACCACATCCCAAACATCATTCTTCATGATTGACTGATACTCTTCGACCATGGCATCCTTCCATTCTTTCTTTTCCGCTGCTTCATCATAACTAGAAGGTTCTTTATCCATAATGTCACAGAGCAAAGCAACATAACTAGTATGTGATCTTGTCCTCTTCCTTTCTCTGTGTTCCTCTTCTGGAATGCCATATCTTTCTGCATCTTGGATGAGCTCTCTAGCCCATGTTGGTTTCCTCTTGTGAGAGTTCTTCTCACGAGGTGGATCTACAGGTTCTTGTGGATCTTTCATTTCACGGTCTTCTTCAAGAATTGCTTCATTCATAGTGGTGTCTTGTGTTCTGGATATTCTGAGTTCTTCATTGTCTTCAACAGGTGTCTTTCTTGATTTGATGTAAGCTGAACCTTCATCAAATGTTACATCTCTGCTGATGTCAATCTTCTTGAATCCTGGAAAGTAGATTCTATAAGCCTTCGAGCTTTCACTGTAACCCACGAATATGCCCTTCTTTCCCGAAGGATCCAGCTTTGACCTCTTTTCTTTTGGGATGTGAGTGTATAATGGACAACCAAATATTCTGAGATGGCTAACTTTTGGTTTCTTACCAGTGAACACTTCTGTTGGTGTTTTGTTGTCAAGTATCTTATGAGGTGTTCTGTTCTGTACATACACAGCTGTCCTGGCTGCTTCTGTCCATAAGTGCATAGGTAAATCTTGGTCATGAAGCATTGCCCTTGCTGCTTCCATGATTGTTCTATTCTTTCTTTCTGCAACCCCATTTTGTTATGGATTGTAAGGAGTAGTCAACTCCCTCTTAATCCCTGCATCACTGCATAGTTTCTTGAAGTCTCCTGAAGTAAATTCTCCACCATTGTCAGATCTGAAGATCTTAATCTTCATGTCAGTTTGATTCTCTATCAAGGCTTTGAATTCCTTGAATTTATCAAACACTTCATCTTTGTTCTTCAAGAAGTAAACCCAAGTCTTCCTGGAGAAATCATCAATGAAAGAAACATAGTACACATACCCACTCAGAAAACTGGATGACATCGGACCGCATACATCGGAGTGGATGATTTCCAAGATTCATTTTGCTTTGCTTTCACTACTTGGAAATGTCTTCTTTGTGTTCTTTCCTTTTGCACAACCTTTGCAAATGCCTTCATGCTTTGTCTGGATTTCAAGAAGACCTTCCACTGCTTTGCTTGCAATTGGTAGTGCTATGTAATGCATGTGTGCAAGCCTTCTGTGCCAAAGTTCACTTGGCTCTACTGAGTCATGGACCATGGCTTGTTCTGGTTGGCCCTTTAGTTTGTACAATCCTCCCTCTTGCTCTCCAATCATAACTGCATCATCTATAGTCTTACCCTTTGGCCACATTAGGACTTGGCCATCTATAAATGCAACCCTCATGCCTTTTGCATCCAATGCAGATATGGAGAGTAGATTTTCTTGAGACCTGGAACATAAAGTAAATTTTTCATCTTCATAGACTTTCTAGATTTTAGTTTATAGGAGGCTTCACCACTCCCTTTTATTGGATACTGGTAGTCATCCCTTCACCTTGTGGGGTGAATTATGTTCAGATAGATTCACAAAGGATTCTTTGAATCCTGTCATGTGTTTAGAAGCCCCACTATCTATAAGCCAATCATTACGTCCATGAGTAATGGTTCCAGTGAGAGCAGAAATCAAAACATATTCTTCATCACTAGAAGAATCTTCACTATCTTCTCTAGCCCTCTTCCTGGGAGGTTCATCATCTTCTACAGCATGAGCATGATGTCTTCTTTTGAAGTTCTTCTTCTTGTGAGAATCCTCTTTCTTATTCTTGGGACAATCTCTGGAATAGTGTCCCTTCTCATCACATGTATAGCAACGGACATAGGACATGTTCCTTCGAGGTCTGGGACTACCTCTTTGATTCTGATGGTGATGTCTTTCTTTCTTGCCATGGTGGTGAGCTTTCTTATCACCATGTCTTTTGGAGTGAGCTATGAGAGCTTGGTCTTCATTTCCCATCTTCTTTTCTCGAGCTAGTATTCGAGCTTCTTCCTGTGAGCATTCTTCCCACAGCCTACTAAAGGTGATGAGTTTCTTCCTAGCACAAATTCCTTGGATGAAGGAATCCCATGACCTAGGAAGGCCATTAAGAGTGGTCATCACCACTTCTCCATTCTCTATATCTGCACCCACAGCTTCAAGTTGTTCTTTTATCTGGGAGACCCTTGAGAAATATGACTGCATAGTTTCTGCATTCTGGATCTTGATATTCTTCAATTGATTCCTCAAGGTCATCTTCCGATTTATGTTCTTCCTAAGAAACAGGATTCGTTCAAAACCCTCTACGTGTCGTGTCCCTATCGAATCGGACACGATTCGACTTGAGGTCGTGTCCGATTCGAACTTTCATCGAATCCGGTTTTCGGACACGCATTTGAAATGAATCGGACACAAATTCTTAACGTGTCCCGACTGTCGGACACATGTCCCTAAAACAGGACACGTAAAGTGCGCTAAAAACAGGAAAAGTGCGGCCGGGTATGTTATAAAACCAAAATTTGAGTTTCTTTTTGTCATTTGCAAGGAAGGAGTTGGCTAAGAGTGATTGTATGTGCAGGTGAAGGAGATTTGAAGGCGATTTGAAGGCAATTTGAAGGCTATCCAAGCAATTCCAAGTGCATTCCGGTGGATTTGTGGAGAGGATTTCAAGCTCAACCATCACACAACAAAAGGAATGTCTCAATCAGCTAGGGCAGGAGGTAGGGGGAAAAGGAGAGGGAGAAATGCACCATCTAGTGCCTCCCCTCCTATTCCACCAAGCACAAGTGGTTCTCCTCCTCCGTCAAGTGCTCCATCGACTGCTAGTGGAGCTCAAGCTCATGCTCCATTTAACCCTGTTTTAGCAAGACAACAAGCCCAAGAAAAAAAATACCCTTTGTGGAAGTATGTGACAAGAAAAGATGGGCCCGGGGCAAAGCTTGGTGGGGGAGGTAATGTGTCTTGGAGATGCAATTTTTGCAAGCATGAGTTCATGAGCACATATTTCCGGGTTAAGGGCCTGTTGTCCGCCAAAATGCACACCAGCAGCGGAAATCTTTCAAAAGCTGTCTCTTCACTTCAAGTGAGAGAGGTGTGGCCTTGGGGGCAAGTAATGAGCCAGGTACTGTCACCTGAATCCCAGCTCCTCCGTTTAGGCAAACTCCTAACGAAGCCAAGGGGGGTAGTCCCTAAAAGAGAGTTTCACTAAGGCTCTTGTATTTATAATGTTTTTTGATGTAGTGATGCGGATGAGTGTTGTTTAGGAGTTTTTTGTGAAATGAGAGACGATATAAAGCTTGAAAATAAAACACAAGATAAGATGCAATCCACGTTGCGAAACAGTATATAAAGACTTGAGATAATTGAGAAGCATCCACTGATAAAAATTAAATGACAAAAGGACCAGTGCCTTATCCAATGGGTAATGGAGTCAAAAATAACAAATTGCAGTGCTGGGAGATGCTGAAAAGTAGTCTTGATAGTAACTGTTCGTGAGATCGTTGTGCAAATTATCTTGGTAAATTTCAAAGTTTTAGTTGTCTTGATTATTATGGCTAAGACCAAAAGGTATCAAAAGATGGTAGAACCCTACCCAAGAAAGATACTGGCAACCCTAAGTGACCTGTCGGAAGCACCCAGATTCGATAAGGATTGGTGTCCAATGCTTAAACCGCCCCTGAGTCTGACAGTGGGAATCCGGCGTCACCTCTCGTGGGAAGAACAGTATTTTGCCTTGGTTGAGGTTTTGGGTGAAAATTTTAATTAAGTTTATCGATCGTAATTACCAAGTCTTACACCTTTCTGAGTACTAGCCCAACCGTTTCCGGTTGGCAGAGCATACGGGTGTAGGACAAACCAAGATAAATTAATTAGGGGTGTGTGAGTGGAAAATTTTATTATTAAAAGAACCTTGTTCAACTCTCCGACAGAGAGCGCTCTTGACTCGGTCTTATGACCACAGTTCAAGAGACTTGCTAAAATTAAAATGCCTAATGCAGGGATGATGCAAGACTAAAATGCCCTCCGATAGAGGGTGCTCTTGACTTGGATTTGGCCAAGTTCAAGAGACTTTGGTTTATTTTAAGAAAACAAACAAAAGCAGTAGCAGTATATTTTCACTTGAAACAAATTTAAACCACGGTGTCGATCAACAAGATGAAAATACTACTAACAATAAAGCTTGCAAGATAAACAAATCTAGTGTTCTACCATACAAACTTTAATCTACTAGGTGGGATTGATCTCCGAACAAGATCAACCACTAGAAGCCACCAATCCTGGAAACCTTCTAGCTAGCTGGATGTCCACAAGAAGTTGATGGGGGAGCGAGAAGCTACCACAAAACTATGTGGCCTTTGGGATACGATCCCAAAGTTAGCTATTCTCTGGTCAAGGATTGGAAGAGAAACAAGATAATAATAAAAATTTAACTAAGCTACCCAAGAATCTCTTTCAGGTTCAAGACCCTACTCGGGAAAGCATGGGGGTAAGTAAAATATGGAAGATAAAGAAACAAGTTACTTAGCGAAATAGAAACTAATCTGAGAGCATGGGAACATAAACTAAGTTAAACCACACCACAAGACCCAACACTCTTCCCCAAATGGGGAAGAAGACCAAAGAGTGGAACCCCCTCCACTTGAAACTTTTTATTAAGCAGTTACAAATGCCTTGGGTTTAAAACCTTGCAAGGTCTTTTGAGAATGGAAATACTTGAAAAATATTGAAGAAGAAGCAAGTTTTGCTTGCTATTACAAAAGGATAAGTATCTCAAAGTTAAGTCATCCTCATGGATCCTTCACTTTGTTTTGAGTTGATTCTTCGTTTCAAGATCTTTCTCAAATATATCTCTTCCTCAAATGATCTACACAAGTCCCAAAAATCTAAGCAAGGCACCCGTTAACTGTTAGCAAATACAAAGCCAAAACTTGCAACTATTTAAGTCTAAATTTGGAATTTTAACTCTAAAATGTGAAGTGCATAAAAATTTATCATAAAATGTTAACTATGGTGAAACGGACCAGCGAACAAAAGTTGCTCTAAAAATGCTAGAAATGAGATCTAAAACTTAAAATTTTGAAATATTTTTATGCGAAATATTCTATCTTTCGAAATGAAACTATAAAACTAGGAAAGATGACTCAAAATGCAAGCCTAAACTCAATAAAATGGGATCCATAATGAGATTTAAACTTATAAAATGAAATGCAAGTAAGACTAACTATGCCAATGCAAGTATGATGATCTAACAAATGCCTAAAGACTAACACTAAAATCTAACAAGCTTATGCAAAAAGACAAATGCTAACGTTTTAACAATTTTTTGTGTTTATGGTGGATTTTAGGGCCACTCAAGGATGGACGAAAGGAGGGATCCTAAAGCAAGAAGTAAGAGGTAGGAAGGCTACAAAATGAAGTGGACGAGAGCAAGGGAAGGATAGCAAGACAAGAGGAAAGAAGGGCTTTAAGGAGGAGGACGAATGAGGAGAAGGGATGAAAGCAAGAGAGTGGGGCTAAAGGGGATCTAAGGCAAGAGAGGTAAGACGAAAGGATGGAAAGGGAGAGACTAGAAGACAAAGGTAAATGGGAAAGGGGAGAAAACCAGGGCAAAGGAGGATGAAAAAGCAAGACAAGGGCAAAGGGCTACAAGTGGAACACTTGAGGTAATAGAACACCGCCTTGGAAATCCTCCGGTTAACCGGTGATACGCCGACAGCGAGTTTTGAAGAGAGCACAAGGGAGCAAATCCCAAGTTATTCCCCAAGGTTGAAGGAACTTCAACCTTATGGATTTCTAAACTATGGCTTGAAGACAAGGAAATCTTGGATCAAGGCTAGAGGGGCTAGAAGTGGCTTAGCATGCAATTATAAAAACTCAAGGAGCAAATGAGAGGGCTTGAAGAAGGGAAGCCTAATGTAACCAATGAACAATATTTGAATATGAGAGATGGATCTTTGAAATCAAACCCCTTTATGCCACCATCTTGGTGTTGTGAGATCGACTTTGGGAGATCCTGCAATGAATGAATGTTAATGGAAAGATTTGTTCTTTGAAGAGATGGAGGAGACAACCTAGTTCCAACTTCTCTTCATAACTTTATAGATCTGCAAAATGTATCACTTACAAACAAGATTGATCAAATATAGTATGCCAAGTTGAATGGGACAAGAAGAGTGTTAGTATTTCCGACTACAATCCACTACTTCCCAATCACAAACAACCCAACATCAATGGACAAATTGAACCCAAATGCCCACCCTATGGACTTGGAAAAGTCTTCTAAGCTTAAATAATTTGATCAAAACTTGGAACATGTAAGTAAAAAACATAACACAATATCACCTTGATTAGATTGAAGCACTTTCCATGAACAAGATCAACACACCATATGGACCTCCAAAGCCACTTTATTTCAATTAGCAAATGCTATAACACATATACAATTTTGGCAGAGTAAGTTTGCCTCAAGTTCTCCATGAGATAACAACCCAAAAGGGCCTCTCTTTATACTAAAACTAAACACCTAAACCCTAGGTCGAATTGGTGGTGAGCAATGAAGTCGAATTCCAATCATGAGGTGGTTTGGAGCAACAAACATGGCCAAAGTCGAGTTTGAGGTAGGTGTGAATGGCACTATGTGGCAAACTCGACTTGAGGTAGGTGGGAGGTGAGAGCATTAACCAATGGATGAATTACATCAAGGCAAAGGCGAGTTAGGAAGAGATTGACGTGAGCTAGGGTGATAGCTACGTGGAGTGCGAGCTAGGGTATGGTAGGTTGCGAGCTAGCTCAAAGGAGGGCAAGTGGCACGGGTAGGTACTAACTCGTATGAGTGAGAGCCAAGGATACATCACAACCAACGAGAATGCTCCAACAAGGATAGAACTCGAGCTTGCTAGGGATTGACGTGAGGAAGTTAAGGATTGCGAGCTAGTTTGTGAGGGAACACGTGGTAAATGGTAGGTAGAACTCGAGCCATGCAAAGAGCCAAGCTATGATTGATTGCTAGTTTAGAGGAGGCGCCCACCATTGGCTCTTAATGCCATCCAACAACCCATTCAACCAATGCCACATCATAAACTCGATTTTTGCATGGAAGAGGGCGAATTAGCTTGAGGAGATTCTTTGCTGGTGACTGGATGGGCTTGGAGTTGATTGGAATCTTCCTAAATGCTCATTGCCATGTCATTTAGCCCTTTATTTTAATCAAATTGATTAATTTTGGAGAGATTTGGATTATCTCCAAAATAATAAATTTTATTATTTTAATTAATAATTTCTCTGTAAATGACTTTTCAGAGAAAATATTAATTACGGGGCGGAATTGACATCCGAAAGTTGGGTTTAGCTGCTCCATGGGTCATGTGTGATTTTTGGCTTATGAAACGAGCCATCAAACACTGAAATCGGACCCCGGATGACTGACATATTACAGACTCAAATTTCTCTATTTAAACTATAGAGAAATTTAATTAAAATTTAAAAAATAATTAAAAATTTAAAAACCCCAATTTCGACGCGTCCGGTAAAAAATTTTTCGAAATTTTTTCTGGGGGTCCTAGAGACCTAGGACATGACCAAAACCTATTCTAATAGTGTCTAGTAGGTTTATACATTATAGTTGGACCCTAATAACCCCCCATGGCCAAATTTCCAAAATCGGGCATTCCAGCTTTGGAGGAAGCGGGAGAAAAACCAAGAGATTATATTTCGCCTGAAGCAAAGTATAATCTGACGGTGAAAAAACTCCCTGGAATACCTTAGTTGTTTAATCCAGTCATGGGAGACCGAGCCACTCAGACCCTACTAGCACACTTTGATACAAACCCCCATGGGGCCATGGTCATGTCGACTCAAAAACAAAACTGGCTAGCCAAAACTGGCTAGACCCAAATATAATGAAACCCAGATACTCTGGAAGTGAACACTGATGTGTTCCAACACTGGCGGCTCAATAAGGTTTCAACTATTGTACAAATCAGTTGATAACAGGGCCATTTGTTGGCCCTTCCTTCTTGTGGGATTTCTTCATGCAAAGCGGTGAGTGTTAACCAAAGGAGGAATATGGAAAAAGAGGATCATGTTGGGTTAGGGAAGGTGGCAGCAGCAAGCAAGAAAAAAGAGGATGATCCTCTTCCATTTTTGAGAAAGCCCTCTAGCACCAAGCCTCCATTTCCACCTAGCTCTAGCAGTCATGGGCGTGGGGATACTCATCAAACAAGAAAGAGGCAATCTACCGGTGGTCCAATGGATAGGATTTTCCAACAAGAGGCGCGAGAAGAGGTAGACCTTACCATTGCATTTTTCTTCTACCTCAACTTCATCTCATTCAATGTTGCACGGTCACCATTGTATTTTGAGACGGTTAAAACTATCTTGGATCGAGCTCCAAGTGGTTATGTGCCTCCTAGTTCAGAGAAGCTTAGAACCACATTGTTGGTTAAAGCAAAGAAAGAGGTAGATAAAATCCTTGAGCTAATTAGAACAATATGGCCCTCATGCGGTGTGAGTGTTGTTTCTGATGGATGGACGGATCTCGCACGCCATCCACTCATCAATTTCATGGTATCTTCCCAAAATGGACCGTTGTTCTTGAAAGCGGTGGATGCTCTTGGGAAATACAAGGATGCACAATTTATGGGTGATTTATTCATCAAAACCATTGAAGAAGTAGGTGTTGATTCGTGTGTACAAATTATCACGGACAATGCACCTGTTTGCAAGGCTGCTGGCATGATTGTGGAAGCTAAATATCCACAGGTATGTTCATTTTGGACACCTTTCATTTCTAATTTGCTCATTGTTTGAATTTGGTCATTGCAATGTTAGTGTTGTAGAGTCATTGATACATGCTTGTATTGCTCTTACAAGTTTTTTGGACACCTTGCATTGTCCATTCCTTGAATTTAGCACTGAAAGCCATTGCTTCGGATGTGACATGGATTGGAAACCTTATTGAGGATGCACGCCATATCCGTAACTTTGTACAAAACCACACAAATGCCCTCACCATCTACAAACAGTACACACAGCTTTCATTGCTGAAGGTTGCAGATACTCGGTTTGCTTCCTCATTCATCATGCTCAAGAGGTTGAGGGAGGTCAAAACCGCTCTTGGGTCCATGGTGATTTTAGAGTTTTGGGCTTTTTGGAGAAAGACGGATCAGGCTGCTTCACAAAAGGTGAAGGACACGGTGTTAAATGATGGTTGGTGGGACACGGTAGATCTTAGCATTAAGATCATGGAGCCAATCATTTCTTTGTTGCGGTTTGCAGACACGGACCAACCCATCCTAGCAGAGGTTTATGAGGGGTAGGATTCCCTGATTGAGTCCACGAGGTCCATTGTCATGGAGAATGAGTGTCCCGAGTATGGGACATCGGCAGAGAGCTTATGGACCATTATTCGGGATAATATTCTTATCTCCAGGTGGGATAAGAATTGCACACCTTTGCATTGCTTGGCCCACTCCTTGAACCCCAAGTTCTACACTCAGGAGTGGCTCACTGGTGGATCGGGGGCTTCACAGAGACTCCCTCCGCACATGTATGTAGAGATTGCAAATGGGAGGAAGATAGCACTTAGACGGCTATTTCAGGATAGTGACATGCTTGAGGAGGTGGAGGACAGCTTTGTTGATTTTTCCACTGGCACTGGGAGATTTGGAGGCTATGATGTGCTTAGAGATAGGGGGGGTAAGAAACCCTATGCTTGGTGGGCAACTCATGGGGCAGCATCCCTTATTCTACAGAAGTTAGCCTTGAGGATCATCTCTCAAGTTACATCATCCTCTTGTTGTGAGAGGAATTGGAGCACATATGGGAACTTGTACAGTGTGAAGAAGAGCAGGCTTGAGCAGTCTAGGGCAGAGTCGATGGTGTATTTGCACTCCAACCTTCATCTTATTTACAGGAAGAGGGAGGAGTGGGTGAAGGGAAAGACAAAGATGTGGGATGTATTTCCTGATGATATGGGTTTGGACAGCAGTACTGAGTTGGCATTAACCAACATGGATCTTAATGATCCAGTGCTAGAGCTGGTCACTTTTGATGATAGTGATCGTACAGAGGGGTCATCCTCCACAGCAGCAGATGCAGATCGTCAGATGGGCAGAGAGGAGGAGGAGGGGGAGGAGGAGGAGGATCAGGGCAGTGGCAGTGGCAGTGATGAGTATGTTGATTCAGGCATGGAGGAGGACTACTGACATATGGGATTCTCCCATCTTGATCCACCCCTTTTTGTATTTACTATTAGTCTATTTGGCATTTGCCAGTGGCCCAGTGCCCAGTGGCATTCCGACATATATGTATACATTTTGATTTTGATGACTTAATGAGAAATATGGTTCCGACATGCATTTCTGTCTCATTGTGATTTGTGAATGACAAATGTGTTGTGAATCGTGATTTGTGAATGACAAATGTGTAATCATTAATGTGTTTTTATTCTAATTTCTATTGAATATTTGTAAATGTTCTAGTTTCTAAATATTTTTGGATCTATATGTCTATATTTTTAAATTTTAATATATTTAAAAAATATATATATATGTATATAAAACGTATCCTACGTGTCCTGATTTCGGGGGTCACCGTGTCCGTGTCTGATTCTCGTATTTTCGTGTCCTACGTGTCCCGTGTCCCCGTGTCCCCGTGTCAGGTGACTTAGTGTAACAACAATTTGATAAAAAATGAAGAGGAGAAGGGGTTTGACCATAGTCCTTAACCCTAGGGCAACAAGAGATCAAGATCAATGTCCCTTCTCAATTGGTAATTCAATATTTACAAATTAGGGCAAAGACTAGTAACCCTAGATAGGTCAAAGTAGTCTTAGCCTAATTAGGGAAAATAATGAACTCCAAGGCCCACTGATGGAGAGCTCCTTCAAGAGGAAGGTCTCCTCAAACAAGATTGACAAGATGCAAGCGAAACCCTAATTTCGCCTTGCTTAGGATGCACAAGTGCAATGTCAATCAAGAAAATTGAAAGATCTTACCAACATCCACCAATAACAGAGCAAGAAAGATCTTAGGTCCTTCCTTAGCCTTGAGTTATAACAACCATTCACATGGATCAACCTTGAGAGAGATAGCAAAACATATATCATTATCATTTATCCTTCATCACAAGAGAACATGCCAAAAAGAGAGGTGCGCTAGCCTTAGAAGCTCATGTAGACCAAGATAAAAACTAAAAAGATTATGTTTAAATCCTTGTTTTTGTTAAAAATTTAGAGTAGGAGCACCCTATTTATATAAATCGTCCTAGTCTTTTTGAGTTTTTAGAGCCTACCTTACTAAAAGATAAAATATTGCAAAATTCGGGTTTGTCACCCACAAGACAGGGACTAAACCACAAAATGACATAAAATAACAATAAAATGATGTAAATGGCTTCAACCAAGTGAGTTGTTGAGCCAAAAGGAGGACATCATGCCCCAACCAATCCCAACGATGATGTGCTTGTCACTCAACATCCTCCTTTTTAGCAAGATAAGGCCTTCTTTAAAGGATGACATCATGATCTTTTTTGCACATGGAGACCAAGAGGGGGGGTAATACATCAAAAGAGAGGTCCAAATGGGCATAGATGAGGTGTGCTAAAGTGGGTATGACAACCCTTACAAGCGCAATCACCTCTACATAGCATAAACACAAGTGTGGCTAGGAGCCCCTGAGCCATGTGTCCTAATGGATTTATCCCAAGGTGCAACAGACACCCACCCAGGGCATAAATGCCCAACATGATGGGGGACTTCCGTCCATCGAGGGGTGGTCAGCAGAGCCACTAGGCCAGCACTCCTTGAAATGAAAACCAAGAAGACCTGGCACAACTTGACCAAGGGTCTTGAGTCCCACTAGACCAACACTTTTACATAAGAAAGCCTAGACTTGGCCTCTTACAATGGCAAAATACCCCCTTTCTCTGGTACATCTTGAAAGGCACGCTGCAGACAATCTGGGGTGTAACACTAGGCATATGGACCATTTGACCATGCTGAAGGACCCCTGACCAATGATCTATGGGGAAGCCATGGATCTCATCTCAGGCACAAATTTCTGTGAGATGAGCACAAACCACATCTGATGGACATATTACCCCTTGCTGAAAAAGGAGTAACATAGGTGATTGATATGCAGGCAATCCCCTTTTATTTCATCAATTAGGTAGTTGTGTTACCTAATTGTCCTAATTCTCTATTAACTAATGACCATTACTGCTGTGTTAAAGTTAGTTAACAACATTATGACTTTATCACATATCAACTTATTATAGGAGTGTTAATATTCCAATTGTAATCTGACCGTAACTGAAGACAATGGTTTGAGAAGAGGCATGCCACTTACTGATTTTAAAATCCTTTTTATGAACTCAAACCAAACCCCGAACGAAAAAGAGAACACATATTTGGGGACTTAATCTATAGGACATTAATGATATCCAAGAAGACATGGATGTTTTATAAACTGATAGGTTTTGGTGAGATAACAGTTCTGAACATGTGACTAGAAAATTAAAATAGAAAGCTTTCCGTGAATGACTGTATACACCATAGAGTCAAGATATAAAAAAAATATATCGAAAGAAGATATAACGAGCAAATTTGAGCAAAATAAGAACATTACTATGGCAGATATGAATTAGCTCTTGTTCTTGTCTGCGTTTATGATGCTTTTGCTCATTATTCATTATTGTTATGCTTATGAATAGAATGATAAATATAACTAGCCCATTCCATTGATGTGATTTTTTGTTCTCCGGCACTACTTACAAACTGTAGACTTGGGTAAACTGGTAACTTGATTAAATGTTTTTAACATGCAA
This sequence comes from Larix kaempferi, assembly GCA_027924585.1. Classification (NCBI taxonomy): domain Eukaryota; kingdom Viridiplantae; phylum Streptophyta; class Pinopsida; order Pinales; family Pinaceae; genus Larix; species Larix kaempferi. The sequence goes on along the minus strand of BSBM01000275.1, from coordinate 3,993,448 downwards.
TCAACTTCAGGAATGCAAGGGCTGAAATCATTTTGGGCAGAAAATCAGGCTGTAGACATTTACGAGATTATGCTATTGCACTTCTTATGATGTTTAATATGAGTAAAGCAAAATTTCTGCTGAACCCCTTTAGGCTTTTACCGATTATAATCTTCATTGTACACTGAAAAGGTCTCTATCCTCTGTTACCTATCTAAGCCTACCTGGATTTTGCTAATATTTTGGAGATGCCTAAATAAACACATGGTTTGCATTATTAAGTAGGTTGTTTATATGAAACAGGCTAGATGACATTGACTTGCCACCAGTGGAGCCAGTTGTAACAAGTCAGTCTAGTCCAGTGGCAATTTCCCTTGCAAAACATCTCCATTCTGTCGGAGCTAAATTGTATGGAGCTTTTTGGTGTTCTCACTGTTTTGAGCAGAAACAGGTAACCTTATGCATCCTGAAGTTATTTATTCAATATTATTTACTGTTGGCTGTGTCATAAATTATCAAAAGTTATTTTCAAGAGTTGTTAGTATACTCATCTATTAAAATATTCCAGTTTGTGAGTTTATGAATCCTTCATTCAAACTTATATATATATATATATATATTGAAGGGGTGATCAACTCAACAACTTGGAAAGACTACCTTTAATTATTTAATAATTTAATTGAGCTCATATTTGTTACCTATGATGTATGTGCCCAGTAACCCCTTAAGCATTAAAAACACCAATTGCATTAATGCCACACCTATAACAAGTGAGTAAGTGAATAAAAGCCTCTTTAAAGAGGCAACCTCCATTTACAAGATCTCCAAATGCACAATATAAGATGATTATTCAATTGTTTCTCCTTGATTTATAAATAGGAGATAAAGAGGGTATGAAGTATCCTACTTTCTAGACTGACCTGACTATAACTAATGTAATAATAATGAATGAGGGTTAGGACCCTAATGTAATCCCCTCTTTTAAAAAGATTTGAGGGAGCATTGTAATTGAAGGTGTTTCTTCTTGAATTGCTCATCTTCTCATATAATTTGTTTTGGAGGCATCTTCTTCCACTTGATTAGGTACTCTGTAATGGTTCTATTCCAAAGAGAGAGAATGTCGATTTGTAACTTCTTTGTAACTTCTTCTGGTTCAAGAATAAATTTTCTTTCTTCTAATTCTAGAAGTTTAGTTTGTACTGGAATAGTCTATCCATCAACCTTTTTTAGGTAGGAGACATGGAAAGCCTCATGAATGTGTGAAGAACGCAAATCTAACTCATAAGTCACTTGTCCAATCTTGCAAAGGATCTTGTAGGTGTTAGTTTTTCAAGTTACTATAAAGTGTCTACACCATGTTTGGGGTGCTTCAAGAGATTTGGGGGTACATGGTGTATGTTTAGCCTTTGGATGGTCTGAAATGCATTGTAGCATGAGAGATGGTATGTGATGGATATGCACAATTGAGATAGCTAGCTCAATGGATGCTTGACCTCAAGATGGTGTTGGCTTGGTGTTATTCTCTTAGGTGTTGGAGTTCTCTTTCTTGATTGGTGGATGCTTTTCATGATGGGCACATGGAGGAACCACTTGCTTGGAGAGCACCTGACTTGGGATGAGGAGCATTTTGCATCATAAAGGAGGGCTTCAAGCCCTAGATAGCATGTGCCAGCTTGGATTCTTGTTTGGAGGATTGGAAATGGATCAAGGATGCTTGGGGCTTCGATAGTGTTCTTGTGGGAGGTAGCTCACCCAGTGGAGTATATCGCTGATGAGGATCGATGGGGTTCGTGGATGTCGATGATGGAGTGGTGTGGACTTGTAGCTACATCACCTTGGAAACATTATTGTACATGACATTCTTGTTGGAGCATGACACATGTACTCTAGAGTGGACGTCTCACTTGTGTGGCCTACAAGGGCTCATGTAGGTTGCTTGTAAGGCCTTAGGCTCGCATAGCATTGTTGGCTTCCCTCACCTCGTATAAATAGAGGAAGGAGAGAGTTTTTACATTTGTATCACTTGTGTGTTCATTCTTACTCACTCTTGTTTAGAGACGTGACATAGAAGAGGAGCGCACCTGCCCTCTCTCTCTTGGAGTCTTCACTTGTACTTATTATCTCTGTCTCTCTTGAGGTGCTAGGATTTCATGGTCCTCTTGGAGTTTCTTGGAGCATCTTGGAATTCTAGGTTAAGGGTTTATCCCTTGGAGATTAGAGATTAGGGTTTTGAGAAAAAACCTTAGGGTGGATTGGTGAAGAAGAGAAAAGGAGGATGTCTTGCATTAGAAGTTGTGTTGGAGAGGTTCTTGCACTTGGATCTTCTTGGTTGAGTTAGGGTTTATTGATTTATTCTAGCTAGGGATTTTTAGATAGTTATAGTTTTTGTATAGTCTTGACAGATCGCTATGGTATGTACTTGTACTTCATCTTGAGCTTATATGTGAAATTTCTAGTTGTCCATATATTGTGCAATTTTCAAATTTAAATTTCAGCTATATATGTTCTTTATGTGTTGTTATTTTGGCTAACAATGCCTTTGGGGTCTCTATGAAGTGTGAGCGGTCCTCGAGATCTGTACTGATCTAGAGTCGGGAGTCAGGGTGTTATCTGTTTGTCTCCTAGTGCCCCTAGCAAAAGGGGGCATCGTAAAAAAAGAAGTGATCCTTTGAGTGGATGTTGGTCATGGTATAAGAGTGAAGTCCAAGTGTCTTCTACATTGATAAAGCCAAGCAACTCTGGTTGGGATATCTGTAGAAATTGGAGAGTTTGAAGCTCTCTGAATAGACAATGGAATCTCCCTCTAATCTTGTAGTAGACGGGGTAGCAAAAGATGAAGTGCTCCTTAATCTTGAAATCTAGAAGATGGTATAACTGGTAGATCCTATTAGATTGGTCAATTAGGTGGTTCGCCTCTACCTAAAGTTTATGTGAACCTGCTCTTGAACATCCTAGGGAAATGCAAAGAGTGTGTATCCAATAATAGAGGGTATACTGAGGTCAAACAATGAGTCCATCTCTCAACTCTAAGAAGTACTCAACATACAAACGCCATCTTCAAGTGTAACTCGCCCTGAGGGTTAACCTAAATGATCTTGATAAACTACCTGTAGATGTCATCTTTGATGATTCTGTTTAACGGTTCTTCGAGAGGTAGGAGGTGGTTACGTGCATCCAGGGAATATCTGAATGGAGGGAGATGACCCATTTGAATGCCCATGGACTCCAAAAGATTGGAAACCCCCACAAACCAACATCGAGCATGATCTAGAGGACTAAAAGTGTTAAAAAGTTAGCCAGGGAAGTTATTCTCAGGAGTGCATGAAAAGTTTTGCATGCACAGATGCATGCAAAAGTGAGTTTTGCATGCACCTGATTTTAGGTTTTTGGTAAACCTAATTTTCTGTGAGTTGATATAAGGAGACAGAAAGTGTCTTTCATGATTACCGAGCCAACTGATCTGAGATAGATCCAGTTGTGAGGTGGGCGACTTTCCTTGGGAAGGAGGGCGCATTCTTTGAGTGAGAAGTTTTAAAATGTTAACCAAGAAAATCTTTGGGAGAAATGCATGCAAGGGTTTGCATGCATGCATGCAAAAGTGAGTTTTGCATGCACCTACTTTTAGGTTTTTGGTAAACCTAAATTTTCTGTGAGTTGATATAAGGAGACAGAAGGTATCTGTCTCATTCACTAAGATAACTGATACGAGATAGATCAGTTGAGAGGTGGGCGAATTTCCTTGAGAAGGAGGGCACATTCCTTAAGGAGGAGGAAGCTTGTAGCGCATCCGGTTGAGTGATTGAATGTCTGTAACTTGCAGAGTATCTTCGTCTCAGTGATTGAGGAAGACCAGTGATGATCAGAGCTCAAATCTGCTGAGATCTGATTTCGTATGAGCCATTCTTGATTTGAGGGAGGGCGCACTTGTGCATGTAGAGGAGGACGTTTTCAGCAGTAGACATCTTCAGTTGCAGAGCAGATTAGAGCGAAGGATAGAGAGAGACAAATCAGACAGAGGCACTTGCAGGGATACTTAGATCCAGTTCATCAGTTAGGGCTTATTCTTCCAGTGCATGCATCAGCTAATGCATGCAGATCTAGAGTTTGCCTGATTCAGGGATTGAGTTACCTTTGAGGTAATCTTGTATTGTACTTGTCATTTATATACATGCTCTGGGCTCGAGAGAGAAGATAGCCCCATAGATTGCTGGTTTTCCCCGTTTGGCGTTTCCAGGGTATATTTGGTGTTTATGTGTGATTGCATGTATGTTTCAGTTTAGTAAAGAGAACTGGCTGTTGAGTTTATATCTTTATGAGTATGCATTGATATCGAGGCTCAAACTGCTCGAGTTCTCAGGGTGATTCAGAGGGAGTAGTGATCTCTGAATCTAAGATTGACATGGTATCAGAGCCCTGGTAAGGGTCAGGGAGAGCAATCACACTCATATCTGCAGCTGCAGTATCAGATCTGCGATCACGAGCATGGGGGAGGATCAAATTGTTTGCACTTCTTGCTCCGCTATAGATATTGATGAGTGTGCTACCGATGGAATTGACAGGGAGATGGCTCTTAACACTTGTCAATCGTTGATGGCCTCCACTTCTAGTGTATGGTACATAGACAGTGGAGCTTCTAGTCATATGACGGGTGTTCGAGGATACTTTTCTGACCTAGCGGAGGATGGAATAGATCTTGAGATTGTCCTAGGAGACAACTCTACGGTCAAGGCAATAGGACGAGGAACTGTGTCCTTCCAGAAAGACTCTAGAGAACCGATGAGAGTTCGTGATGTTCTATACGTCCCAGGTCTTAAGAAAAACTTGATCTCCATATCTACTATTGAAGATCGAGGACTATGGGTGATGTTCAGAGATGGAAATGTGCTAGTTCATCCCAAGGGATCCAGTGTTACCTCAACTGAGAGGATTGAAGTCCGCAGTGGGAAGCTATACAAACTGAATTTTCAACTTCATCATGCCCTAAGTCATAGCAACCGAGATGAGAGATGTGACCCCTATGAGCTTTGGCACAGGAGGATGGCTCCTCTGCATCATCCTGCCCTAAAGATTTTGAGGGAGATTGTGACAGGAGTGCCTGGGTTCAGCACTGAGCACACCGATGTGTGTAAGGGGTGTGCTCTCGGGAAGTACATCAAGATAGCTTTTCCAAAGAGTGATAACAGAGCTACATGAGCGCTTGATTTGATTCATTCTAACCTCTGTGGTCCGATGTTAACCACATCACTGAAAGGATACAAGTACTATGTGTCTTTCATTGATGACTATTCTAGGAAAACCTAGAGCTACTTCTTGAAGAGCAAAGAGTCAAAGGAAGTTTTGCAGAATTTTCAAGAGTTCAAGGCTCTTGTGGAAAAAAAACAGAAAGGAAGATTAAAATCTTTAGATCAGATAATGGGGGAGAGTACACCTCAAATGAGTTCAATAAGTTTTGCACTCAGGAAGGCATCAAGAGGCAGTTGACTGTACCTTATACACCTCAACAGAATGGGGTGGCTGAGATGAAGAACAGGGCCATTGTTGGAGCTGCGAGATCCATGTTGCATGATCAGGGATTGCCATTTTTCCTTTGGGCTGAAGCATGCAACACTGTAGCCTACATTCAGAACAAGAGCCCTCATAAGGCATTGGGAGACAAGACCCCTGAGGAGGCTTTCTTTGGAAAGAAACCTGAAGTTGGGCACTTCAGGATTTTTGGATGCCTCACCTACTCTCATGTTCCTTCGTAGAAAAGGACAAAGCCGGAGCCCACTGCAAAAAGGGGAATTCTTGTTGGGTATGATGAGACTTCGAAGGCCTATCGCATTTACATCCCTGCTCTCAAGAAGACTGTTGTGAGGCGGGATGTGAAGTTCGAGGAGGATCGGGCCTTTCGAAAGTCATGTGAGTCAGAGAAGGGAAAACAACAAGTTGCTACATCCCTACATGACACAGGTCAGAGTACTACTCAACAACCAACAGGGTCCCAAGTGTCTGGAGTGACAAATGCACAGGATACGGGTTCCACGGGCACAGGAGCAGGAACTGGTCTAGGATCTCATATCAGTGATCAACCTAGATCAGGGTCCCAAATTACAGGTTCTCGAGCTATAGGATCGATGACTACAGGCACCTCTACTGGAGGCACTCACTCTCATACAGGTTATTGGGACGAGGATGAGGAGTTCTCCTCACAAGATGTCACTTCAGGAAAGAGGAATCCCAAGAGGCTTCAAGATACCTTGAAGGACGCTCAGGCAGTAGGAACTCCCAAGAAAGATGTACAAGAAAGGAAGGCTCCACAGAGATTCTGCCGTTACTTAGCTCTAGTAAGCAGTATCAGTGAGTCTAAGCCATCCTCTTACGAACAAGCAGCAAGTAAGCAGGCCTGGAAAGATGCCATGTTGGAAGAGTATGCTTCCATCATGAAGAATGATGTTTGCGAAGTGGTACCCAGACCAGAGGGAAAATCTTTGGTCACCTCCAGATGGCTCTACAAAATTAAATATGCTGCAGATGGCAGCATTGAGAAGTACAATGCTAGATTTGTGGCTAGAGGATTCTCACAGATAAAGGGAGTTGACTATGATCAGACTTTTGCTCTTGTAGCCAGGTATTCTTCCATCAGGACTGTGATTTCTGTTGCAGCAGAAATGGGATGGAAGATTCACCAGATGGATGTCAAGACAACCTTCCTAAATGGACTCATAGAGGAGGAGGTATACATTGAGCAGCCAGAGGACTTCAAGGTACTTGAGAGAGAATCTCATGTATGAAGATTGAAGAAAGCTCTATACGGCTTAAAACAGGCACCCAGAGCTTGGTATTCTAGGATAGATACTTATTTGCAACAGCTAGGGTTTCAGAAAAGTGAAGCAGATCCAAGTCTCTACTGCATCGTAGTGAAAGGGATCCGCTCATCCTTTTGCTTTATGTAGATGACCTGTTTATTATAGGGGCAAAAAAACTAATCAGTGATTGCAAGACAGACCTTGCATCTGAGTTTGAGATGAAGGATATAGGATTGATGCATTACTTCCTAGGGATGGAAGTTTGGCAGGAGGATGGGCATATCTTTCTCAGTCAGGGCAAGTATGCAATGGACATTCTGAAGAGATTTCAGATGCAGGATTGCAATCCCATGACTACCCCTATGACAATCAACTGGAAGAAGCAATTGGATTCTGAGAGTAAGTTGGTTGATTCCACCAGGTACCGACAGCTCATTGGTTCCTTGATGTATTTGGTCAACACCTTGAGTCAGTACATGGTAGATCCCAGAGATGTGCACTGGGTAGCCGCAAAGCATGTTTTGAGATACATAAATGGAACAACAGAGTATGGGCTGAACTATGTGAGGCAGGCAGAAGTCTAGCTTGTAGGGTTCACGAATTCAGACTGGGCAGGTAATGCAGGTGACAAAAAAAGCATCTCTGAGTGTTGCTTTAGCTTAGGTTCGGCAGTTGTGTCATGGTTCAGTAGGAAGCAGAAGTTCGTTGCATTGAGTTCTACTGAGGCGGAATATATGGCGGCTATCTTAGCCAGTTGCGAAGCCATCTGGCTTCACAAGATGTTGGTGAGTCTATTTGATCAGTAGTTGGAGCCTACAGTGATTCACTGTGACAATCACAGTTGCATCAAACTCTCTGAGAATCCAGTGTTTCATGATCGATCCAAACACATTGAGATCAGATATCACTTCATTCGTGATCATGTTCAGAAGGGAGCAGTTGAGCTTTAGTACATTTCCACAGATGAGCAAGTTGCAGACATTCCGACGAAGTCGTTAATGAAGAATAAGTTCGAATACTTCAGGGAGAAGATGGGAGTTGTGCAAAACCCTTTTCTGGTTAAGAGGGAGTGTTAAAATGTTAACCAGGAAAATCTTTGGGAGAAATGCATGCATGCATGCACCTACTTTTAGGTTTTTGGTAATCCTAAATTTTCTGTGAGTTGATATAAGGAGACAAAAGGTATCTGTCTCATTCACTGAGATAATTGATCCGAGATAGATCAGTTGAGAGGTGGGCGACTTTCCTTGAGAAGGAGGGCACATTCCTTAAGGAGGAGGAAGTTTGTACCGCATCCGGTTGAGCGATTGAGTGTCTGTAACTTGCAGAGTATCTTCGTCTCAGTGATTGAGGAAGATCAGTGATGATCATAGCTCAGATCTGTTGAGATCTGATTTCATACGAGCCATTCTTGATTTGAGGGAGGGCGCACTTGTGCATGCAGAGGAGGACGTTTTCAGCAGTAGACTTCTTCAGTTGCAGAGCACAGGATAGAGAGAGACAGATCAGACAGAGGCACTTGCAGGGATACTCAGATCCAGTTCATCAGTTAGGGCTTATTCTTCCAGTGCATGCATTAGCTGATGCATGCAGATCTAGAGTTTGCCTGATTCAGGGATTGAGTTACATCTGAGGTAATCCTGTATTGTACTTGTCATTTATATATATGCTCTGGGCTTAAGAGAAAAGATAGCCCCATAGATTGCTGGTTTTCCCCGTTTGGGGTTTTTAGGGTATATTTGGTGTTTATGTGTGATTGCATGTATGTTTCAGTTTAGTAAAGAGAACTGGCTGTTGAGTTTATATCTTTATGAGTATGCATTGATATCAAGGCTCAAACTGCTTGAGTTCTCAGGGTGATTCAGAGGGAGTAGTGATCTCTGAATCTAAGATTTACAAGAAGCTCGTACCGCATCCGGTTGAACGATTGAGTGTCTGAGACTTTCAGAGTAGCATTGCCTCAACATTTGAGGAAGGTTTGTGACAATCAGAGCTCAGATCTACTGAGATATGATTCAGTACAAGCATTTGTTACCTTGAGGGAGGGCGCATTTATCCATGCAGAGGAGGACGTATTCAACAGTTAGCTTTCTTCTGGAGCAGAGCAGATCATAGTAGAGGGTTGAGAGAGGTAGTACTGTCAGAGCCACTAGCAGGGTGACTTAGATCTAGACTGACAGTTAGGGCACATTCTCCTAGTGCATGCATCAGCTGATACATGCAGATCTAGAGTTTGACCTGTTCAGGGATTGAGTTTTACATCTGAGGTAACACTGTATTGCATTTCTTTCTTTCATATATTGCTCTGAGCTCGAGACTGAAGATAGCCCCACAAGATTGTTGGTTTTCCCCGTTTGGGGTTTCCAGGGTATATGCAGTGTCTTATGTGTGAATGATTGTCTTTATGTTGTGAAGAGATCTATTTGTTGAGTTTTATGTTTTTATGAGTTTATTGATGTACGAGACTCAAACCGCTTGAGATCTCAGGGCTATCCAGAGGGAGTAGTGAACTCTAGATTAATTAAAATTTACATGGTATCAGAGCCCTGGTAAGGGTCAGGGAGAGCATTCACACTCAGATCTGCAAGCTATATACCAGATCTGTGTGGTGATCTCTGTTGGGCCTCAGATTTGTAGTTGCAGGAGTCAGATATGTGCCTTCAGATCACCATGACCACAAGTATGAGAGATGATCAAATTGTCTGCACTTCTTGCTCCTCCATGGACATAGATGAGTATTCTACGAATGAGATTGACAGAGAGATGGCTCTCAACACAGGTCAATCTTTGAGTGCTTCCACTTCTAGTATATGGTACAAAGACAGCGGAGCTTCCAGCCATATGACAGGTGTTCATGGGTACTTTACAGATCTAGCTGAGGATGGGCTAGACATTGAGATTGTATTGGGAGACAACTCTACTGTCAAAGAAGTAGGACGTGGAACCGTGTCCTTTTAGAAGAAATCAGGAGAGCATATGAGAGTTCGAGATGTTCTATATGTCCCAAGTGTTGCCCACCGATGTGCACACTAGCAGCAGAAATATTTCGAAAGCTATTTCCCAAGGGGGAAAAGTGTGGCCTTGGGGGCAAGCAAAGAGTCATGTGCTGTCACCTGATCCCAACTCCTCCGTTTAGGCAAACTCCTAACAGATCCAAGGGGGGTTAGACCCTACAAAGAGTTTCTAAGGCGCTTGATTTTAAGTGTTTTTGTGACGTGTGATGAGGATGGGTGTTTTTTAGGAGTTTTTTATGATGATTAACAATAACAGATTATATCCAAGCATGTACTTGCAAAAATGATGATGATACACAACCACTGATAATGACAATTTATATGTAAAGCATCCACAGCATGATATAGTTAAGCAGATCAAATAATACTCCAGATAGATAAAAAGCAAATAAATACTAAATGATAAGATCGGTGCTAGAATGGAGTCAATAGTCTTTGAATGCTTGGGATGCCGAATACAAGTCTTGGGTGTGCTTGAAGATGTTTTGCAAGTGCTCTTGGTAAATTTTATTGTAAATTTTAGGGGTGAAGTTGATTATTAATGGGGAAGGGGATTTCCGAGATATACCTTGCGGTACTGGAAGTCTAAGTGGCTCCGTACAAGGACATGTGGGCTGGCCAAAGTCTCCAGAGCGGTGTTCAACACTACACCAACCAAGGATGTAGTCTAAATGGTTCCCTTAAGGTCTCGGTCCAGGGGTTCCCGCGTCCCCAAGCAAAATTTGCCCACTTTCGACTACTAGCGATCAACGCCGGATTTTCATTGGTTGTATGGGAGAGTGTTTTATTATGGTTGAAGTGGAGTTAAATGTGAGGAATTAATTAATCTACATTGTTTCTGAGTATCCCACAAGTGGGTAGAGCATACGTAGTGTAGTAAATGTATATTCCAATTTTATTAAGTGTGATGAACAAGACCCATCGAAAACTGTCCGACAAAGAGCGCTCTTGATCCGCCTTATGGCAAGATTCAAGAGACTTATGAAATAATAAAATACTGAAATGAAATAAACAACTAAACTACCCAAGAATCTCTTTCAGGTCTAGGACTGTACTCGGGAGAGCAAGGGGGTTAGTAAAATCAAAACAAAAAGGAACTCTCCGACAGAGAACACTCTTGGTCTGCCTTATGGCAAGATTCAAGAGATTTTATTTTCCTTTTAACAGTTTATATGAAATAAAATACTTAAACAATAAAGTAAACTAAACTATGAAGTTGAGATCTAGCAAATTATTTCAAAATTGAAGCTACTCTAACAATTCAAAAGCTAACTACTTGCAGGTATAAAGAAAAACAAAAGCAAAATGGACAATGGACGATACAGGCTTCCCCCAAATGGGGGAAGTGGGGTGTGGGAGCCTTTATCCCACTTGCTCTTTATTAAGTTTTTACAATGCTTTTGTTTTTCTCTTCTTGAAAGCACAAGATAAGATGGGGGAATGAAAGAAGAGGGAAAGAGAAGTTTGTGTGCTTTCAAGGAATTTTGGTTTGCTCTTTTGCTCTTGCTTGTTCTAGCTTTTGGGCTTTTTCTTTTGATTTGGTCTTCTTGCACCCTGAAAGTAAGAGCTTTCCATCACTAGCTTGTTAAGAGTTAGTCAAATAAAACCAATGGAACTAGGCTACAATAAATGAAGATTTAAACTAGAAACAAGATGAGATCTAAGAACTAAACTAGCATGCAAGTTAGAAGTATTAGTTTATGTAAACTAAGATCTAGGATAAAAAATAATCTAGAAGCGAAATAGGATCTAAGTATTGAAAAATAAACTAGAAAACTTAACTAAATGCAAACACTAAGCAAATGAAGCTAGTCTTACGAATTGAAAACTTGAAGTAAATGCAAACTAAAATCTAAGCTATAAAAGTTTAAAAAATAAACTAAGTATGAAAACTAAGCTACAAGCAAAAGTGGAAGAGAGATCAAGGAAGAAACAAGAAAAGGAATGAAGAGGCAAAAGAAGAGAAGAAGCAAGGAGAAGAAGGCAAGGCAAGTCAAAGGAAGAGGACAGCCAATAAGGTAAAGGAGCAACCAATGAAAAAAGAGATGAGGCAGCTAACAAGAAAGAAGGCTTGGATGAGGTAGAAGGAAAGAAGAAGAGGAGCGAAGCAAACAGTGAAAAGAGGGCAGCGAATGAAAAAGAGATGGCTGCAAACAGTGAAAAGAGGGCAGCGAATGAAAAAGAGATGGCTGCAAACAGTGAAAAGAGGGCAGCCAATGAAGAGAAGCAAGAAGGCAGCAAAAGAGGAAGAAAAAAGACAAGAAGAGGAGGAGAAGGAACAAAGAGGAATAGAGGGAGCAAAAACAAGGATGAAGGAAGGCAACAAAGGTAGAGTGAAAGGTTTTGAATAGGTAGGGAAAAACTATGCACAATGAGAGAAGAACGAAATCTAAAGAAAGATTAAGACTTTAAAGCTCAAATGCTTTGCTTGTGACCAAAAATTTAAAGAGTTGAGTTTTGAGATTTTAATGGTGAACAAGAGAAAGAGAACCTTTTAGATCTTGAATCTTTGAAGAAACCTTGGATTTCACTTAGCAAGTGATTGATGAAGTTTATACTTGGCTCCAAGAAAAGGAGCCAAGTGTACCAGTCAATTCGCCTTAGTCAAGCGCATCTCCTGGTAAGATCAGTTTTGCATTTTGAGAAATTTCACTTTTTGGTGACCTCTTGGATAAGATGGCCCCAAGCACTAAGCTTCAGGATAAGTTAGAAGGCATAGATAATTTCCGAGCGTGGAAATATAGGATTGGCCTCATTCTTGAAGAGAATGATCTTGCCAAATACATCAAGGAAGAAGTTGCAGAACCTACAGAGGATGAAGCTTAGGAGAAGAGGAAGGACCTCGAAGAAAACAAGCAAAAGATGCAGAAGAGTATGTATTATTCTTTGCACTCTCTGGGTCTGTGACACCTGGAGAAGATACATGGCTTATTGATAGTGGTGCTTCAAAGCATATGACAAGACAAAAGAAAACTCTGTCAAAACTTGAAGAGAAGAACTCTCCTCGGAAAGTATCATTAGGAGATGACTATCAATATTCTATCAAAGGAATTGGTGAAGCAAGGTACAAGCTTGATTCTGGAACCCCCATGAAGATGAAGGAAGTCTTATATGTACCAGGTTTGAAGAAGAACTTACTTTCTATCTCAACATTAGATAAGAAAGGATATAGGGTTGCATTCATAGATGGACAAGTACTTATGTGGCTCAAAGGAAAATCAATTGAAGATGCAGTTGTCATTGGTGAAGAAGAAGGAGGCTTATATAAACTCAAGGGACATTCAGAAACAACCTTTGTTCAGGAGACCACTAGTCCAAGTGAATAATGGCATAGGAGGCTTGCTCACATCAACTACAAAGCACTACCCCATGTGAGCAAAGTAGTGACGGGATTACTAGACTTGAAGATTGATCATGAAGGCATTTGCAAAGGATGTGCAAAATGAAAGAATATCAAGAATCCATTTCCGAAGAGTGAGACAAAGACTAAAGGTACATTGGAATTAATCCATTCAGATGTATGTGGTCCAATGCCCTCCACATCTTTGAGTGGTTATGAATATTATGTTACATTTATTGATGACTATTCAAGGAAGACATGGATATATTTCTTGAAAGCAAAGAATGAAGTATTTGGAAAATTCAAGGAATTCAAAGCCTTGATAGAGAATCATTCAGAAAGAAAAATCAAGACACTCAGAACAGACAATGGTGGAGAATATACTTCAAAATATTTTGTAGCCTTTTGTAAAGAAGCTAGAATCAAGGGGGAACTAACTACTCCCTACAATCCTCAACAAAAGGGTGTTGTGGAAAGAAAGAATAGGATCATTATGGAAGCAGTGAAGACAATGATACATGATCAATATCTTCCAATGCATCTATGGGCTGAAGCAGCAAGGACGCCAGTTTATGTACATAATAGATTATCCCATAGTGCCCTTGGATTCAAGACTCCAGAAGAAATATTTACAGGAAAGAAGCTTGAAGTGAGCCACCTCAAGATATTTGGTTGCCCAGTATATGTTCACATACCAAAAGAAAAGAGAACCAAGTTGGACCCTTTCGGAAAGAAGGGAATATTTGTTGGACACTGTGAAATCTCCAAAGCCTTCAGAATATACATTCTAGGATTCCATCACATGGAGATTAGTAGGGATGTAACATTTGATGAAGAAGAATTATGCTTCACCAATGGAGTAGAATTACGCTTCACCAATGACTCTTAAAGCAGATTTTGCAAGCATTTCCAAATATTCAACAATTTGATATGAAAAGTATAAGCCTCACTGGCCCTCACATTAACATGAACGAACCCTTGCATTCACATTACCTTCCATAGATATTCAACTAAGCTCCTAGTGGGGATCTCGTGAAATCCAACCATGACAAATAATGGTAGGAACAAATCCTTATTTAGATTTCAGCTCGATCTCCCTTACTGTAAAATACTAATTGGTGGTTTCTAGATCCACTAATTACTCCAATGAAAGTAGTAGAAAATGTTAATGTTTGCACTTTAATTCAATTATGTTAGATTTTTAAACTGAAAGATAGACAAGCACAGCAATACACAAGAACAAAAGAAATTTCCTCGAGGAAACCATAAAGGAGAAAACCCCGCAACTTCTTCAGCAATAGATTTGACACTTAGTACAATATCAAACCAAGATAGAAAAACAAAAGATAAGATGACTTCTGCAGCTTCCTTCTTTCTTCTCCAGCGAACTTGTCTTCTCTCCTCCTTGATGTGAACTTGCTTGGTGAGTGTGATATCCAAGTGAGAGAGGGTGCCTCTCTATTTATACTTTATGTGTGACTGACCTAATTCCTCAATGAGGCAGAGGAAAAACTTCTCCGAAGGACGTACAATAAAAGTACAATAATAATATAATAACAATATACAAAAGAATATCTTCCGAAGTTACATTTACAACAACAGAAAAATACTAAAATATTACATAAGCAAGCTCTCCAAGGCAAAATGCTCTCACAAACAATATCCTCATGCAAATGCCCCTCTTAAAATATCCTTAAAATAGACAAATGTTATCACTATATGCAAGGCATTCTCCACCATGTGCATTCATTAATTTTACTCTTTTCAAAGAACCAAAATGCTTAAACAGCAAAGGAAAGGTTGGTCAAAATGAGGAGAGGGTTTTAAGGCGACAAATTTGCAACCACCATAACTCCCTCAATCTTGTCAGAATAGTATGACCACAATTATGGAATTCCATAGCCTTTTTGCATCTGCTGACACTTTGGCAACATTTCAGGTACTTTGTCAAAAGACATCTGCTCATGAGATAGGATGCCCCTCCAATAAAGCTATCAAACTCCTCTAAAAGTGGATCTCATAGATAAGTGTGCAAGCAGCAGTACATTAGTTGTTATAACAACTCCTCAAACATAGGGCAGCCTCAATATGTGTGCCAATAAGATGTGGGGCACTCCTCAAATCATGTTAACCAATTCCACATAAAGTGGATATACATAGATATAAGTGTAAAGTGGAAAATGGTTGTTAAACCAACTCATTAAAACAAAGATGAGATCAAAGAATGTGCAAGAAACCTTAATCTATGCATTATGACCAAATCAAACTCCTCATCAAGCGTGCCAAGAGCATGGATCCAAGTAAAGGAGATCTAGGGTATTGGTAGATCTATTACTATTCTATTGTAAGGGAGGTTGAGCTCTTCTCCTATATAAGAGAGCTGCTTCCTCTAAAAATCATGTTTGGATTGGAGGAGAAATCCCACTAGACTTAATGAAATATCTGTTGGTTATTATCGATGGTTAAGGCTAGTGCTCCATTGAAGGCTTCTTACAATTTCATGTTTGGTTGATGGTTGGATCTTCAAATTGGCAATGGCTTTGAGGTAATAAATAATTGGCTCTCTATCTTTTATGTGGTTGCTATCAATTGGAAATGTAGTTAAGCTGCCCATTTTTTGCTCTAGATCATGTGATTTCCGATATCTTCGATCATAGTTTTCCTCAATTTTCATTTGAAATTTCTGCTCTAGAACTTTTCCTTTGATTGATCTTGAAATCAGCCCAGCCATTAAAGAGCAGCTAGATTTGTGCACTAGAACCACGACTCTTTCTAATCATTCCTAGAAATCCTCATGCGAAGCTTGTTTGACCCCATTTGAAAAGACACTGGTCTCCAATCCCTTCATCACCTTTATTTTTTCTAAAAAACCCAAAACACTTTGTTTTGCCAGAGTTACTCATCAATCTCACCTTATGCTCCCTTGTTAAACTCTAGTAATTCTATTTAGGGACTCCTCCCTTGAGCTAGAGAAGAGCTAGCCTAAAGAGCATAAGAGGTCTAAGTGTGGTGACATTGGCTACCCTCTTGATTATCCATAAGCTATCATTGATTTTAGGGCTTCAATCTTAAGATGTTAGTTTGTGTAATAACAAGGCCCATGTAATCATCATCATTGTGTTGGATGTTGGCAATCATTCTATGTACTTGATTTACTTCCTGTTTTAGTAATGTTTTTATTTATTTCATAGTCTCTTGTGTGCCATTTTATCTTCTTTCATGAGATAGATAAACTGTGTTGATTTAACCTTTTAAAACAATTATGGAGGACAACCTTAGGAGTCCCACAGGAAAGTTCCTTGAGGAAAACTTGTATATTTTTTGTAATACTTGGATAATTTAAATTGATTGATAATCTGTGATTTACTGCTAGATGAAGTTCTGAAGTCTGGAGTTACACAGGTTTGATCCATTAAGGTGTTGTAGTTCATAGAGCACATTTCATACAGACATCCAAGCTGCGAACTGTGCCTTTCAAGTTTTGTTCTTTGACCGTCTTAGCTTGCCTTCTATTTTACTGGACTATTTCTGAGTCAGTTTGGAAGTTTATTTTAATTTATCCACACTGAGATATTGTTCAGACGCCTCAAATTTTAAAGGACTGATATTTAGCACGTAAGTTTATAAACTTTCTAAACACAAAGGTCTGCATCATAATTATGAGTCTCTGATTTATGTCCAATGAACTTTCACTACTCAATGAACATGGACTACAGTAGAGCATAAAGCATTTAGGTCTTTATTCTTTGGTTGATAGTAGTGACAAAGTTCTAACATGTTTTCTAGAATTGCGAAATGAATTCATCTTGTAAAATACATTATCAATGCTTCCAATAATTATGTTGTTTCCCTTTAATTATCTTTAGATGTTTGGGGCTGAGGCAACAGATATTCTTGATTATGTGGAGTGCTATCCAAATGGGTATAGAAAGGGAGTCAAGATAGCAAAAGCATGTGAAGAAGCTAATGTTCAAGGGTTCCCGACTTGGATAGTAAAGGGTCAGGTAAGGAGTGTTACTTATTTTCATTAGAATTTCTCTTTTGTAGTGAATGGATATCTCCAACATAGAATCTTTGTTCATGTCTTCTGTATATAGAGTCATTTGTCCTGGAACTGATCTTATTCATGATGATTTAAAAATACTTTTCAAAAGCAGGTTTTGAGTGGTGAAAAAGTATTTGCAGAGCTTGCTCGTGTTTCTGGATTTGATCAGGAGAAACTTGATAGATGAAATGACAAGGCCTATATGTTAGTTGGAAGGATGTTGTGCAGTTTTCATCATTTTGTAACATCTTCTGTATATCTATGCCTCAAGTATTGGAGAAAGGATGACGATATCCTACCTTGTAAATCACCACAATGATTTAGTATTGAAGAATATTTTCCCCAAGTTGTATATTTTTGCAGTACACCATTCCTGTGAAATTTAAGGGAAACACAGATTCTGATCTTATATTGCAAAAAATTTACTCAGCAGACAAAGCATTTTACCACTGCATGTCATAACAGAGTGCAAGTGTTCGATACATAAATCTGAAGGTCTCACCATTCATGTATTCATTCTTCTCCACTTTTCCTTTGAAGATGGTTTTTCTGGTACATGAAGTCCTATAAGTGGGAATTTCTGCACAGCATATAGTCATTTCATCAGTTTGTTGGAGAATGAAGGGTTCGGATACATTTAAACCAGAGAAAAGTAATATTTGAATATCGAATGATCATGTTTTGCAGTCTAAAGATGGCAAAAATGAATTTGATTAGGAATGGAACAAAACATTTCAGTGATTGGTAAAGCTGCAATGGAATGCAAATGCTCTGTCTAGGGTTGTAATGATGCACTAGTTAATCTTGTTGACAGATGACCAACCATAGATGTTTCAAATGGTGGAATCGTGTCTCTAATGTACCTTTGCTCTGCAGGATAACTGCAATAATGGTGTCTGAACTAAACCAATCATACTTTCATGGTACAAGGTCTGTTCTAGGATACTCTACAGGAATAGGTGGATGGCAGGGTAAGTGTAGGCTATGAAAATTTGGAAGTAAGGATCCATGAAAGGGTGTAACCTATAGGAATACTGGAAAATGCAATATAGACCTTTTCATCATACGGATGTAAGCTAGAATCGCTATATAAGTGAAAGGAGTAACATAAGATTCTATCAAGTATAAAGAAGGATTACTGATTATTCTTCCGAAAGCTTTGCCTAAAAAAGGTTAAGGTAAAATTATTTGCTCTATCAAAGTGATGATGGAAATACCTTTTTTCTAAAATAAGAAGTTGGATTTTGAAAGGAAAACCTTGGATTAGTTCCAGCCAATCCTGTTCTCAATTGCTTGATTGATCATGCTCGCCTGATCTGCAGCTTTCTCCATTTTCTGAAGTTGTGGATAACCATTTGTACAATCTGCATTGTTATTTGAAATCATCTAGATAGAAAATCTGCCAATGCATTCTTTTTCGCTTTGATATGTTCAAACTTCACAGAAATTTTTTTAACCATAATTCCATCTGATACATCTAGAGTTTCCGGTATCTCTAACATTTTTGGAGGCTAAGAATCCTTGTAGATTTTTTAGATAAGAATGGACAACAAATTCTTCCGACAATGAATATGAGGAAGCTTATGATTCCTTTGATGACAACCGAGATTTCTGTGGGTGGAGTGATAATTCAACTTAGCTCCTGAAAATGAAGCAGATGCAAGTCTACAAATTTCTTTGTAACCACGAGGGATAATTTTGTTAGCTCAACATCCCAATACTGTGTAATGTCCCGTTTTGACTTACGCAACATGCAGTGCGTAAGTCAAAATGCATGCAGCATGCATCACTAAAATTGCATGCATGCATAAGGTAGGTTGCATGCGACATGCAAAAAACGAGTTGCTTGCAAGAATAAAAGAAGGGCATGCAAAAAGCGAGTTGCATGCAATTAAAAGAGAATAAAATGAGGCAAATCGACTTTTCTAGGTATCTATGTTATTATTCACTTTTGGAAAAGAGATTCGAGAGCTCTGAGAGTGTATTGGGGTTGAAGGCACTGTTTTAACCAACAAGTGGATTCGGTAGCGAAATCTATCTACCCTAATCACATCGAGGATAGATCACTCAGATCTATTATTTGTGCTTCATAACAGATTAAGTGTGGATTGTTGAGCATTGATCAAGGCATTGATAGCTGGGCCCATCTCTTCATGTGGGCTGACAGCTAGGGCGCACCTCTTAGAAAGCTGAGTACAAGAAGGGCGCATTAACTAGGTCCTTTCATTCAACAAGGAAATAGAGTGGGGCCTGACTCCCTGAGGCAGCTTTTATTGGAAGAAGGCATGTTCATCAGAAAGATCTGCCTTGATTGAGGCAAGGGAAACCACACTTCATTCAACAAGGAGGACGAGCTGTGAGGAGACAGTCCTTTTCCTGTAGGCATTGATTTCCTCTTCATCTAATACATGGATCCTCTACCATGTTGTGGCCTCATAACTTGGCACATAAATCAGTGGCAGAGATATATATTAAGGGAACTCATGCTCATCATCCTTGGAGGCGTCTTTCCTATTAAGGAGACTCCCATCTGCATGTAAGTCTCATCCTGGGCACTTCTCTTTAATACTGGGCGCAGTACTCATTATTTGTGGGCAACAACATATCAAAAGAGAGATCGCAGTTGTAACCTAGGGCTCTATTCCATGCCCTTAGTGCAATCTGATATATCAGTAGTCATCTCAGAATTTAAAGACTTAATTCCATCCAAAAAGAGGAGTGATTCCAGGTAAAGGTGGGGATCAACGTGAAGGTCCTCGATATTTCTCTTAGAAGGCAGTTAAAGCAAGAGCAGGGGCGTATAACAACACTGTGGGTTGTATGCATTACAAGAGAGCGTGAACCATCCATTGGCAGCCTGTCCCATTCTGTGGAATTACAAATGTCAGCCACACTTCAGGCACAACCAAGAAGACCATTATTGCTGTTGTAAATCACCTTTCTCTGAGTATACTCACTGCTAAACATGTCAGAATTATACCTTTCTGTGGTCTGATATTTTATGATAAATTGTTGGAATAAACTTTATTACATTCTTGGGGTTTCCAAATTGGAAATTATCAATTATGCTATATTGTATGGTTAAATAGTGCATGCCATTAGGCTGGGTTAAGGAGTTATACCATGTGAACTATTATCACATCCATGTTAGCTGGAGCTACCATGTTGCAGATTGTGTGGTCAGGGACCATACTCCAGATTTTATTTTTTTGACAAGAGCAAAGATGAGCAGAGATTACAGAGGGGACATCATGTATTTTGATGGTCCAGATGTACTACTGAGCAGCTGTACAGAGTCCCTCTTCCTTTCTCACCTTTGCACGATCCCATTGAGAGAGATAACTTAGCCATATTGTGATGAGAACAGCACAGTTCAGAGCTGGTTCACTACTACTTGCCCGCACACAGCAGAGATTAGCCTTCAGATTCACTTACAGCAGCAGGTATATGGTATGGCAGGTATATCATTATTATGGTTATTGTTCATGGTTTTGCTTTGAGGGTTGTTTATTTACGTTAGTACATAGACTTGACATATGATGGTTGATTTGGTGATCTCATGTTTTATTCTGGTGATACTTGTGGCCTATGGTGAGGTTAGTCCACTTCTTTCAATAGAGACTCCTGGATATGCACTCTGGATCCTGTCCCCTTTGGTATATATTTGGCCATTCGACTTGTAGGAAGCTGGCTTTGGTTCCACTATCATTTTCTTCCACTCATCCCACCCATCCGTTATTGGCTCTCTTCCCGTCTTAGACTTAGATAGGTGGCCTTGAGGACCTTTTCCCCCAGTGACCCCTGAGTATACCATGGCTCCATGTTGTTTTGTGCCTCGGCTCTTTAGTGTGTGAAATGCATTCCCAAACCTGGGATTTACTCCTGTCGGTTGCCCCCGATGTTGTAATGCAATATAGGATTGTGTAGACTCACCGGGTGCTCCCCATTAGTCCTCGAACCATGCACACTTGCCCCCATTACTTTGCAGTATGTGTATCATTTGTTCTATCTGATGAGAAATGTATGAAATGTGAATTCCAAGAATGTGTTTCTTAACACACACGGATCATAAAGCCTATGAAATGTAAATCCAAGAATGTGTTTGTCAACACACACGGACAAAGGCTAGCTATATCTATTTGAGCAAGTAATGATTATTCTTCACCGAGTCCAAAAGGACTGGGAGGTGAGATGGAGTAAGGGACAACTAATTCTAAGCGTCCCCTAGAGTCTCAAGTTATGGTTTGCCGGACACCCAGTCATGGTGGCTCTAGAAAAGATCCTCACGGAGTCTGTTGCAGGCACGAATGTGAGTTGCAAGGTGCATGTTAGAGTCTAGTGGTGGTTTCCCTGCACTATACCCATTTGTGAGGCACCACCCTTCTCTATGTTTTCTCATGGTGTACTTATGTCATTGGGTCCTGTTTTCCCCGCTTATCTTAAGGGTCACTCAGTCTTGGTCTTGGTCTTTGTCATTCCCCAATCCTTGAGCCTTGTTGTCCACCTCACCCAAAGCTAGCTCATTGACCAAATCTATAAGTGTGCATAGCAGTAGAGTCTTTGTTGGAAGTAGTGGGCCCACCTCACCTTGGGCCTATTTTTGAGATATTGTTTATTTATGATCACCATATGTTTGTCATTTTATGCTCGTAGTTTTTGTGCTAACATAAATAAGGGAGCCTTGGCATCCCATGTGCATGCAGAGACATAATAGTTCAGCCATTACCATTTTTTTTTTACTAGAGTTGACTTGGTCAAACTAGCTTGACTAGGCAAAAAATGGGCCCTGAAAAAAAGTTGGAACCAAAACTTTGATTTTGGTTATTTGGTATGCATTGGGGTTCCATACAAGCCCCCAAGTGTCAGGTCGTCAAAACAGTGAAGCATCTATGAGATTTTAATTATTGATGGCCAGCAGGGCCATACTTTAATTAAAAATGCTTGAAATTGGGCAAATTGTGCCTAGGTGATGGATCATGGTCGCTCTAGTGACCATTCTTATTACATTTGGGGTCTACAATCACATTGGAACAGACGGCTCGTCAATCCGAGCAAAAGAAGTGGGTCAAAAGGGCAAATTTCATCTTCAGCTATTTAAACCAACAAATAATTAATGAAAAAAATCAAAATTGGCTAAGTTAAACTTTGACATGGTAAGTGCAATGTTGTGTAAAGGTAAAAGGGTCTTTTATTGGCATTTTTACATAGTTTGGACACACATTATTTGGTGTGGGGCCCTCCTTTCAACAAACTATGCATATGGGGTGAATTTGCCCATACTTGGACATTTTTGGACATTCAAAACTTCATATTTTGGAATTATTTTGTAATGAAACTTTGGGTATGGGGTCTAAGGGGCTAAAACAACCTAAAGCCACCCCTTAGACACCCCCCACTTGACGTATGGACCCCACATTGGTCCCTCACTCTCCACATGGGCGCAATAGGGTAACTCGCCCCCCCTCTTCTTGCTCATTCGATCTCAGCCATTCGTTTTGACACTTGTGGGATTTAATCTCAACCCTTCATCTTGGTGGGAAGGGTTTTTGTATGAGTTTTCTCTATTTAAAGAGAAGCCCTCTCATTTGGAGCTCCTCTTAGACATTGTTTGTGACACTTGAGATTAATAGAGAAGAATTCTTTCGGAGCACTTGACATATTGTGTATTTGGTTGTTTGTTGCTGTGATTGGTATCTATATTCTACTGCATTATTGATTGATTTGGCATGTTTTTCCACCATAGATAGCTGGTTCAAATTGCAGATTGAGAGACCACTTGGAGAGGGGCGTAACACTTGGAGCAACCACTCCATTCTTGCTTCTCTTCGAAATTTCAAGAAGGAAGTTGAATTTACTTATTGTTTCTCAATTTCCTTATCATTTGTCTTTCATTTTGCTGTGCTAATTCGCTATTTGCTTCAGATTTCTGATTTTTCCTCTTTTGTGGCAAGTAGCAAGGGTGCACTTGGTGAGCTGGCTCGCTCAAACTCAAGGGAAAACGCTGGTCGCTCAACACTTGATCTCTGGGAGTAGTCTTTGTCCAAAAACTCATCCATTTGCCATTATTTCATGTACGCTCCCCATGCTTCTTTCTCTATTTAAATTTTTGTTGTGATTGCTTAGCTGAAACATATTAGAAATCAACTAAAAATTTAAATCTTCAAATTTCACTGTTAGAATCTCATTTTTGCTTCAAACCCACTTTGGAATTAACCTTAAACGTCCATTTCTTAATTTTTATTCCATTTTGACTCCATTTACCCACCCAATAAACACTGAATCTTTTTTTGAATTCGCCCTCCTTGTGCAGTTTGCCCTACCACATTGTTTGGGTCATTTTGGGGTTGTGGGTATTGCCGGTTTTGATTTGCAGATCTATAATATCATCTTATATCGAGCTAAAACCACTAGAAGTGTTGTTTAATCACTGATTTTTGCTTCTGCTATGTATGCCCAATCTGTTTGAGACAATTTCCCCCATAGGCAGAAATTTAATTTGTCCTTCTAGCATAATTTTGTGTCTCTGATTTAATTTCCAGCCATCTACTACAATTATACTGTTTTCATCTTCAAATCAGATCTGAAATTGCTCTAATTAGTGTCCATATCCATCACCCATTTTCAGTTTGTCGGTTGGAAAAGTCTTAGGACACCCTAGACACTTCTTCTTAATCTGCTCTTGTTTATTTGGGGTTTGTAAGTGTTTGATTTTGTGTTTCAACCATAGCTAGTTGAATAGGGTCTCCCCCTTGACTAGGTTACGTGCCTTGTCCAAAGTGACAAACGCCCTGTCCGGAGTGACAATTGCTCTACCGATCAGTGGACTTGGTGTTTGCAGGTGTCACCTGCCTAGCTGCCCTCCTCTAACATCTCGGACGGGATACATCTAGAGGCAGCTAGTGCTTGTGTGATAACATGAACTAGTTAGTTACTACAAACTAGAAAATACCAAAGCATGCAAGAGTAGTTCCAGTGTTTGGAATATTACGTTGTTGAACATGGCATGCCATTAGGCTGGGTTAAAGAGTAATATGGTGCAAAATCAGTCAACCAATTTAAATAGGCAAGTGTCAACCACATGCAAAGGAAAGTCTACAAAGAAGAACAACGGCTTATTGATGGGGTTTTGCATTGGGCGTTAATGACTGATATTGAATAGTGAGGCAAGGATTTACAACTATAGATGGAGCCTCACATTAACAGGTTCCTGGATCATCATTAATGAGAGCATATTCATTAATTGGTGGAGGAAAGTGCGTGTTCTTGAAGGAAGGCAACAACCCCTGTTTTGATAGAAATTCATCATACTGGCAACCCCAATTCACTATGACATCGATCTAGTTGTTGAGAGATCCGATCCATCCGTTGAGGGAGTGTTACATCCATCCTATTTCAGTATGAAGGGATGCATGCATTAATAAAGGTGTGAGACTGTTTGAGATTGTAGCTCGTGAAGGGAGCAAGTGTTCATCTCTAGAAATCATGAGGAGTTGGAGGAGGCCGTGTTCCCCAACTGTTTGAAATAGTGCAACTTCGGAAGCTATTCTTATTATATTATTGTTGTACCTCCTACGGGAGAAAATATTGATGTATTTGATCGTGTAAACCCTTGAAAGAATTAATGTAAACCTTGGGGTGAAAAACACACAAAGAAAAGTATCTTTAAATGTTATTTTATCTTTCCCCAAGACAAGTCGGCCATGTCAGTTAGACAGGTCGGCCCAGTGGGTAAACTGCCCCAAAACAATGGGCAGTCTTCCTCATACAATGGGCAGAAATGCCCCAATTAGGTCAACCGAGTAAGGGAAAAAGTTACCTTTTGATGTGTATAAATAGAGAGTTCGACCTCATTTGATTATTCACTCAAGCAAGTTCGCACTAGCATTGAACAATACTACAGAGTGAGGAGGTTGCTCAAAGCAGACTTTATGTCTCACCTCGTTGGACACTTGGTATAGTTGCTCTTTGATCAGTTCGAAGAAATAAGTTCTATGTGGGCCAAAACCAAGAAACAAACCCACTCCTAATCAACTCACCAACTAATAATAAAACATATCAAGAGCACATTCAAAATCGTTACTTTCAGCATTTTGTGTACTTTCGGCACTGGTCTTTCCTTATTTATTATCTTGCTTCAAGTATTCACTTTATGCAAATAATGATGATTTAATATACACGTTAAAGTAAATTGTTATAACATTGCTCTTGTGTTTAACTTATAAACTCCTAGAATAGTTATATTTTACTTAGCTTAAAAGCCTTAGTTTATTTTCTTAGGGACCACCCCCCTTGCCTTCGCTAGGAGTTGAACAGGATGGAGGAATCAAGATCAAGTGACAGTACTTGACTCGTGACTTGCCCCCAGGCACACACCCAGTGGCTTGAAGATTTCTGCCATGTTACCCGAGATGTGTATTAGGCGGAAACAAGACCCATAGGAAATCTAAAAAAACCTAGTTTATGGAAAATGAAAACAAATTAACCTCTAAATCATTTCTAAACCTACCTACAAATTATTCCATTCATATTTTATTGTGAGAGAATGTGTTATTAAAAAAACCTATATATATATCTAAATATATATATTGTGTTTCCCTTGACGTACCCATTTTTGGGGGGTCACGTTTCTAAGCATTCCCGTTTCAAAAACTTCTACATGTTTCCACGTTTCGTGCAACTTAGGATGAGACCCTAGGTTTTCCCTAGTGAAGAGGAACAGATGTGTTTCCTTGGAGGCCTTAATTGAGAGATTAATGCTTGTTGGAGCTTTTTGGTTGAGCTAGGGTTTTTATTGGTTTTCTGTAGCGTGGGTTTTGAAGAGCCAATGGATTGTACTAGCATTGTGATAAGACTATTGTATGTACATGAACTTCATCATATGCATATTAATGGATATTTTTGTCCAATAATTGTGTAAATTGTAAATTTGGTATTCAGCCTATGGATGGGGCAAAATGCCCATGGAAAACAACGAGGTTCACCTTGGTGAGAAGTCCCAATCAGACCTCACATTGTTTGGAATAGGGAATCCATCCAAATTTTGGCTAAGTAACCATTTTTGGTTTTGGGGGGTTAATTGGTTACATTATGGTCCACCATTTATGTTTATTTTAGTGTAATAGATGAACTACATATAAACTAATATGTAAAATGCAGAATGAAAATGCAAATGTGGGTGCCTAAGCTTATCTAATAGAACAAGAAAGGTATAGAACCGATTGTAGTGAATACAAACAATAACTCAAAATAAGTTCACAAGATCAACATTGCATAAACTCCAAATCACAAATAGTAAATAGATGCCAATTTACAATAAAAAATGAAAGTGATAGTTCCATACCCAAACCAACAAGAATATTGAAACAAGAGAGAAAGAATAGATACCCGATGTGAGGTTAATCTACAACAAACAATTGTCCATTCTCACAGCGTTCCAATGCACACATGAACAACAAGAATAGTCTATGCTAGAAACACATCAATACCAATATTCTCTAACGACAATTTTGGTCGAAAATGGCTTTCTCTCATTAGGAAATCAAAGGTCACTTACATTAGAAATTTAAAAATCAGTAATGGTCTCTCTCATTCCAAGATAGTCTCTCATCCAAAGGGAAAAGGAAAAGCCATACCTTTATCAAAAGAAATTTCATTTATAAAGCATTGCTCATAACTAATTTTTATTCTTTTTCCATGTGGCAATTTATGTTTTAGTTCAAAAGTTAACCATGTTTTTGAATGTTACATAACTTACATATTGTGGAGGTCTCCTTTTATATTTTATTCTTTCTCAAAGAAGAACTATTCGAATTAAATATTAGCCTATAATTTCCCTTTACAGTATATACTTTCCCTTTCAAATAATTGTGCATTTCCGCTAAGGCCTTTTCAAAAGATATTTCGGGCTTACATATTATGATAATCGGCATACACACATGAGAGATTTTATAATACCAACGGTATTCTTATTGATGTGTGGTGGCCCCACATCCTTTGTTACTTCATCTGTTCCAAGCTTGATGTTGTTGGAACTTTGAATGTTGCTACGACAACTTTTGCAAATCACGCTACTTTGTTTGTTTCAAGCTTGATGTTGTTGGAACTTTGAATCTTGCTATGATGACTTTTGCAAATAATGCTTGTTGTTGTTGGAACTTTGAATGTTGCTATGACGGCTTTTGCAAATCATGCTTTTCATCTCAAGCTTGATGTTGTTGGAACTTTGAATGTTGCTAAGACAACTTTTTCAAATCATGCTTTTCATCTCAAGCTTGATGTTGTTGGAACATTGAATGTTGCTACGATGACTTTTGCAAATCACGCTTTTCATCTCCAGCGACGCTTGCATGTAAAAAAAAAAATTATCCTTATTATCAGGGTATTTCGTAGCTTGCATATAAGAATCTAATTATCCTTATTATCATCAGGGTATTTCGTAGCTTGCATATAAGAATCTAATTATCCTTATTATCATCAGGGTATTTCGTAGCTTGCATATAAGAAACTAATTATCCGTATTATCAGGGTATTCCGTAGCTTGCATATAGGACACTAATTATCCTTACTATCAGGGTATTTACAAGAGAGTAAGGAGTAACCACCAAACTTTGACTGGTAGAACATTATTAGCTAGAACCATTCGAATTGCTTGTAGCTTGCATATAATAAACTAATTATCCTTATTATCATGGTATTTTGTAGCTTGCATATAAGACACTAATTATCCTTATTATCAGGGTATTTACAAGAGAGTAAGGAGTAACCACCAAACTTTGACTGGTAGAACATTATTAGCTAGAACCATTTGAATTGCTTGTAAGTCTTAGCAGACCAACCTTGGGTCACTTCCAACTATCAAGTTCAACCTCCATATATTACTCATTGGTAAACAATTTAATTGCTCATCAACATATACACCCTTGAGTTTCTTTCAACCATGGATGTGGGATAAGCTTTTTCGTTATATTTATGAATTTCAACATCATTTGATTGTTTTATGTGTTATAATAAGAAAATTTATGGTGAGTTGGCAAGTCTTCTTCATTTTTTGTCTTCTAATTTCTCAAACAATACACAGTTCAACTCTTGTACATCATGCTGCATGAATGAATCATATGTATCCAACCAAAATATTGCATGAATGAAGCTTATGTTCCCTGTTAGATTTTCTACTTTTAATCAGTATTTATCTAGGATCTTAATTGAAAGAACAACATGCACAACATAACACAATAGACACAAAGAATTTCCTCGGGGAAACCATAAAGGAGAAAACCCTGCAACTTCCTCAAAGATAGAATCGTCACCAATACAATATCACAAAAGTAAAACACCAAAACAAAGATGGTCTTTTGCAACTCCTCTTCTTTTCCTCGTATGCGAACTTGTGAGTGAGTGTGTGTTCAAATGAGAGAGCTCCACTCTTTATTTATACTTTATCTTTCACTTGACCTTTTCACTTACTAGGTCGGCCCCAGCTATACTTGATTGGGTCAACTTCTCCAAGGGACTCAATAACCCTAATCTAACTGATCTTGGGGGATCTATTTCCCCAACTTACAATGGAGGATTTACCTCAATGACTTTACATGACCAAATGTAATAATGACATCCCCGATCGGGAGGAATAAACATCTCCGTCGGAGGTACAAATAAATACAATAATAATGACAATATAAAATACAAGTGAATATCTTCCGATGTTACAATTACATTAACACTCCCTCTTAACTAGGAAGGTATTCTCTTGACACAGTCATCAACACATATGGACACAAGTCTTCGTCATTGGATCATCATCAATGCTGGAACATCATCATCATACTGGATCATCGTCGTCGTTGTTGCAATCACATTATGTCGGTCATCGATTGGTGACATCTCTCAAATCTACTCGTCATAGGAAGTTCTACTGATGCAACCCTTTTTCATGCTGGATGTAGGCCTAGCCCTCTGTAGGTCTTCATCATCTCTGCGAGCAAGCCATTAAGTAGGTACAACCCAAGACCAGTGATTACATTGCCACTGCAAACACCTGTGTCTCCTACTATCGCCTCATCGTCTTCAGATCATCTCATCATCACATGGAGCACAGCCCATATGCACATCATGTCCCACAACGGTCAGGTCGCGTCTACCAGCATGGGGCGGCACGAACCTACCACCATGCGAGATCCTGCCTAGGTGCACACACAGTGTCTTATGATCGGTGGATGTCTCCAGTATGGGAGGCACAGACCTACTACCATACGAGACCTCGTCTACCAGCATGGGAGGCACAAACCTACCACCATGCGAGACCCAGCCCTTACATCTACCAACATGGGAGGCACGAACCTACACCATGCGAGAATGGCTCAACCCTTACATCTATCAACATGAGAAGCACAATCCTACCACCATGCGAGAATGGCTCGGCCCTTACATCTACCAACATAGGAGGGCTCGAACCTACCACTATGCCAGAATGGCCCGGCCCTTACATCTACCAACATAGGAGGCACGAACCTACCACTATGCGAGAATGGCCCATGTGCATCTGCGTATTCTGGACTCATCACTTCCTCTTGGAAGGAACCTTGATCTGGGAGAACACCGAGTTTCTCTCTGAAGTACTCGAACTTCACTCTGGCTAGCGGCTTGGTCAACACATCGGCTATCTGCTCGTTCGTCGCAATAAACTGGAGCTTCATTGCTCCTCTCTGCACCATATCCCTGATATAGTGGTACTTGATCTTAATATGCTTCGACTTGTCATGGAACACCGGATTCTCAGACAACTTCACACAACTCCAGTTGTCATAGAAAATACAAGTCGCCTCTAACTGGAGATCAAACAAATATGACTGTAGATTCCTAAGCCATACTGCCCCACAACTAGCCGAACAAGTTGCAACATACTCTGCTTATGGTTTGTACTCAGTGCCACGCACGACTGATTCCTGCTAAACCAAGAGATCATACTGGATCCCATACTGAAGCAGCATCCTGAAGTGCTCTTCCTATCTGCGGCACTACCTGCCCAATCCGAATCAACATAACCCTGCAGGTTAATATTCTGATTCGCCCCATACTTGAGCCCATAATCAAATGTACCCTTCAAGTACCTCAATACATGCTTTGCAACAATCAGGTGAACATGTCTTAGATCCGTTAGGAACTGGCTCAGGGTGTTCACAACAAAGCATATGTCTCTCGTGTTCATCAAATGCATCAATGAACCAATCATCTGACGGTACATCGTGGCATCAACTGGCTCTGATGAAGCATCAACACAATATCTTCAAGTTCGATGCCATGGGTGTGGCCATAGCCTTGCAATCCATCATTTCGAACCTCTTTAGAATCTCCACTACATACTTCCCTTGTCCCAAGGAAGATTCCATCCGCACTCTGCCACACCTCCATGCCTAAGAAATAATGCATCATACCTAGGTCCTTCATGTCGAACTCTGCGGCAAGCCTCCTCTTTACATCTACAATGAGCTCATCCTCACCTGTCAGAAACATGTCATCTACATATCACAGAAGTATCACTGGACTTCCGGCTTCAATCTTGAAGTAAAGGTTGGAATCCGCTTTACTCTTAGTAAATCCTAAGCTCATCAAGAAACTGCCCATACTGTCGTACCACGTCCTATGTGCCTGCTTAATCCGTACAAGGCCGCCTTCAATAGTTAATTTTCTAGATTTGTTGTAGGCTGAGTCTTTGTCACTTGTTCTTTGGAACAAATGTCGTCGTCCTTCTCTTGTAGGTGATTGTACACAATCTTTCCTACAAGTCAAATTCAATTGCATGATTAGAAACATCTCATAGTTTTCAAAACAAATTTTTATGCATAAAAGACATCAGTCATACAATCATGCAATTATCTTAGCCAATGCTTCATTTTAACATTCATCCATATCCCGTAACTTTCTAGATGCCTTTCCATCTCTACCAAAACATTGTTGAGAGTGTGCAGCTACTCCCAACATGTCAGCAAAAAGGTTTCATTCTAGATAAGTAGGCAATGGAATGTTGTACAGTACCATAGGCCACTTACCTATTCATTGTTCCAACATACATAATCTAGAAGCATAAATATGTAAACAACTGAACAATATTTAAGTATATAAAAAATGACAATTCAAATACGTATCTTTGTTTTGTTTGTTGGGTGGACTCCCTCTTGATCTTTACTTCCTTGCAAGAACTACTGGATTCTTTGACAAAGTGTTCTTCTTCATTGTCTGATTCTGAGGTCCCTGTGCCTTTCTTGCTTATGATTGGAAATGTTGAGCAAGTATTCTACATTGTAGATCACTTGTTCTTTATACTGGAACAGACTCTGTATTCTCCTTCTTCTGCATCTTTAACCAATCTCCAAATGGATGAGAGGTTATTCCATAGAGCATTGATCCTTATTTGTATCTGGAGTCCAACTATGTAGTAGCTTCTCCTACTCCTTTCATGTAATACTGAAAGTCATCTCTAGCTTCACCTTATGAGGTGAAACCTTCTGAATGAACCCTTGTAACTGGTTACCTTTATTCATCACAATACATATTCTCCATCACTTGAAGAATCATCTCTTCCTTCTTCTCTGGTTCTTTTCCTTGCAGGTTCATTGTCTTTTGCAGTGTGAGCATGGTGTCTTTTCTTGTTGGTCTTCTTATTGTGGGAGACACTTCTATTTATGGGACAATCTATGAGTAGTGTCCCTTCTCATCACATGTAAAACATCTAATGTTGGATAGATCTCTTCTGGGTTTTCTATGTGTATCATATTTCTCCCTCTGACTTTGATGGTGGTTCTCCCTCTTGCTGTGATGATGGTGCTCCCTCTTACTGCGGTTTCTTCTAGTGTGTGTTGTGAGAGCTTGATCATCATTTGCTCCCATCTTCTCTTCTTGAGCCACAAGTCGAGCTTCTTCTTGTGAGCATTCTTCCCATAGCTCACTGAATGTGATTAACTTCTTTCTGACACATATCCCTTGAATGAATGAGTCCCGTGATCTAGGGAGACCATTCAAGGTGGTCATTACAATCTCTCCTTATTCTA
The DNA here is from genome assembly GCA_027924585.1 of Larix kaempferi. NCBI lineage: Eukaryota > Viridiplantae > Streptophyta > Pinopsida > Pinales > Pinaceae > Larix > Larix kaempferi. The sequence continues at coordinate 3,961,238 of BSBM01000275.1, read as the reverse complement.
CCTTTTCTCCAACAGCTTCAAGTTGTTCCTTGATTTGAGAGACCTTGTAAAGTAAGACTGCATGGTCTCTGCATTTTGAATCTTCACATTCGTTGAGTTGGTTCCTCAGGGGTCATCTTTTGATTTATATTCTTCCCTTCAAATAGTGTTGTCAAGCATCAAACATCTCTTTAGGTGTCTTCAAAGATTGACACATGTGGGATGAGATGATCCTTATGGAATCTCCAATGATCCTCTTGGCCTTAACCAAGTTCTTCTTGTGTAAGGCTTTAGCCTCATCCTCCCTCTGGTGCTAGAATCTCCTCATTTACATATGTGTCCAATTCATTCTCTTCAGGACAAGTGCAATCCTATATTTACCATGCTTGGAAGTTATCGCCCCCCTTCAAGCTTATCCTCAAGCTTGGTGTGGTGAGACATCTTTAATGAGAACTTCAAATGGAAATAGCAAAGCTTTTACGTCTTAACACTTTTAGATGCCAAAATTGGTTATTGGAGCTGGTTGGCCCTAGGGTTTGTAAAAAAAAACCCTAATTTTACAAACTTGGAATTTAGAACTTCTTATTGGACAGATAGATGTGCCTCCTCAAGGCGAGTTTCCCAATGTACTCACTTCCCCAAATCAATGAACAAAAACTCAAAATATCTGATGCCCTAGTTTTCCCTCGACAGTAGTGACGGGCCAAAAAATGAAAATTCTCATAATTGAATTCTGCTTTCACAAGAAGATGCACCCTCCTAGGGCGAATTGAATTGACCCTCTTTTCAGGATGATCTGTGGAAGAAAGTGCCCGGAACATAAAGCCCTAGTTTCTCCTGGCAGCGGTAATAGGGCTAAAAATGAAAATTCTCGGAATTCGATTCTGCTTCGACAGAAAGATGCACCCTTCTATGGCGAGTTAGCCTATCCTCCTTTTCTTGATGATCCGCGGAGAGAGGACCCAAAATTTAGAATCCCTAGCTTCCCGCAGCTGCTCAATGTCTTCTTTTCAGGGTAGCTCTGTTACCATGTTAGATTTTCTAGTTTTTAATCAATATTTATCTAGGATCTTAACTGAAAGAATAAACATGCACAACATAACACAATCGACACAAAGAATTTCCTCGGGAAAACCGTAAAGGAGAAAACCTCGCAACTTCCTCAGAAAGAATTGTCACCAATATAATATCACAAAAGTAAAACACCAAAACAAAGATGGTATTCTGCAGCTCCTCTTCTTTTCCTCCTATGCAAACTTGTCCCTCTCTCTCACTAATGCGAACTTGTGAGTGTGTGTGTTCAAATGAGAGAGCTCCCACTCTCTATTTATACTTTGTCTTTCACTTGATCTTTTCACTTACTAGGTCGGCCTAGTTGTACCTGACTGGGCCGACTTTTCTAGGGGACTCAATAACCCTAATCTAACTGACTCTTGGGGGATCTATTGCCCCGACTTACAATGGAGGATTTACCTCAATGACTTTACATGACCAAATGTAATAATGACATCCCTGATCGGAGGAATAAACATCTCTGTCAGAGGTACAAATAAAATACAATAATAATGACAATATAAAATACAAGTGAATATCTTCCGAAGTTACAATTACATTAACATTCCCTGTTAATGTATTTGTAACTTCAGATGATATTCACTTGTATATTTTATGTTTTATTCATATGTAATTGTACTTCTGACGGAGAGGTTTTATTCCTCCGATCGGGAAAGTTATTATTGTATTTGATAGGGTTATTAGACTCCCCTAGAGGGGTCAACGCTGAGTTAAGTTGTAGGTGGTTATTAGACTCTCCTAGGAGAAGTCGGCCCAGTTAGGGTAAAAGTCAAGTGGAAGTAAAGTATAAATAGAGAGGGTGCTCCTCTCTATTTATACATTCACTCACTCACTCAATTCGCATTGTGAGAGAGAGGAGGAGTTCGCACAAGTGAAGAAGAGAGAAGCTGCTGGAGACCATTTCTATCTTTTGGGGTTTTGTATTATTGCTCATTCTATCTTTGAGGAAGTTGCGGGGTTTTCTCCTTTATGGTTTCCCCGATGAAACTCTTTGTATTTCTTGTCTCTTGTGTTTGATTTGTTGTACATGTTATTCTCTTAGATAAGATCCTAGATCATATTGAATTAAATAATGAAAATCTAACATGGTATCAGAGCTAACCTGAGAAGAAGACACTGTGCAGCTGCGGAAGCTAGGGCTTCATAATTTTTGGATCTCTTTCCACAGATCATCAAGGGAAGGAGGCTAGGCTAACTCACCTAAGGAAGGTGCATCTTTCTGTCGAAGCAGAATTGGATTCTAAGCATTTTCATTTTTTGGCTTGTCACTACTGCGGGAAATTAGGGCTTTTGACAGAAGTGGAATTTTGGAGTGTTCTCAGTAGAGGATTGTTCTCCTCATCAAAATCGAAATTTAGAGACCAAGATCGAAGTTTTTGGCTGGGTAGAACCCCGGGATAAGTCAAACCCTAGTTTGACTTTTGGACCAGAAAAACCAAAAAACAAAAAAGGACCAGAAATTGCAGGTCTGAAATTCGCAAGTCATTTTAAGGGGTCAATTTTTGGAATTTTCAAAATCCAATTGTACCAGCTTGCTTGTCTTAGAAAGGCACATCTTTCTATCCAAACAAAAGTTTGAAATTCCAAGTCAGGATTTTTAGGGTTTCTCTGTCAAACCCTAGTCAGCTCCAGATCCAGTTTCAACAAATCAAGTGATAAGACCTAAAGTTTTTTTATTTCCATTTTAGTTTCTCATTAAAGATGTCTCACCACACCAAGCTTGAGGATAAGCTTGAAGGGGTTGATAACTTCCGATCATGTAAGTATAGGATTGGGCTTGTCCTAGAAGATAATGAATTGGACACCTATGTGAATGAAGAGGTTATAGTTCCAGAGGGATATGAGGCTACGACCTTACATAAGAAGAACTTGGTTAGGGCCAAAAGGATTATTGTAGATTCTATCAAGGACCATCTCATACCACATGTGTCATCTCTAAAGACACCCAAGGAGATGTTTGATTCCTTAACCAAGTTATTTGAAGGAAATAATATAAATTAGAAGATGACATTGCGGAACCAGTTGAAGAATGTGAAGATACAAAATGAAAAAACCATCGAGTCTTACTTCACAAGGGTTTCTCAAATCAAGGAACAACTAGAAGCCGTGGAAGAAAATATAGAGAATGAAGAAAATTTGACTTAAAAAATGAAATTACTCATTTACACATTTTGTCAAACACTTACAGAAACTAGGGTCTTAACTTAAATTTTTGAAATGTACTTCAAAAAATTCTGCCAAATACTGAAACAATCATTAAGCACACAAACACAATGATTTTGGTCAAAGACCGGGCAAAACCCCACTGCTTGGGAAAAAACCCTAGAAGAAATTTTTTCTTGAAGAAGAGTAAAAACTCAGAAATCTTTTATAATAAATTTTTGTTTTCTTTTAAACCCTTACTGATAGAATTTCACAAAACAGAACAGCAACAAACACTACCTCGAAATCTCTGCCAAAAAAGTACTGTACGGACTATACGGATCTATACTTTCTGTTGTATGGGTTGCACTTTATAGCCTCAAAATTTGTGCCCACATGTGCCAAAAAAGACTATTGTACGATTCTGTCAGTCTGCAATAAATGCACCAGCGGCTGCCTTGGAAACTATGCCCACATGTGTTGTTGTACGAATCTGACAAAATGTTGTACTAATCTCTTAATGGTTGTCTTGGGAAATGTGTTGCTCATTCTCTTGGAAATTGTGCCTTTTCTCTACTAGGGACCTCTTCTTAATCTTCAATCTTCTTCTCTTCCTCTCTTGATGGTGAGTGTATCAAATGCCCCTCTCACTTTGTTTTTATACTTTGTCTTTGGTAACTAACTTCTCCAACTACTTAATCTATTGTTGAGAATTAATTACAAAATCAATGGTTCGTATTATAACTCACTTTTTAATAATTAAAAACTTTAATTATTAAATATATCATTTAAGTGTGACCCACTTTTCTAAAGTTATAAAATCACATTGAATTTATTTATATAAACGTCACTTTGTTACATAAATACATAAAGGACAACTTTTCCAGTCTTCCTCATCACACTCACACCAAAAATATGGGAGGACCTTCAGAGTTAACTTTTCAACATTCCCTCCTAACGAGGGAGGTCCTTCCGGCACCATGCAAATCTTTGCCTCTGACTCCTGATGCAGCTCCCTCCTGCTCTGGAAAGTCTCTCAGAGAAGTGTGCCCACCACTGAAAAACTCTGACTCCTGAGATTCGGCCTGAATCCCACCAACCTGCTCATCACCATCATCTGCCTGGCTGAGTCTTTTGCCCGTGCTTTGAAGAGAATCACTCTCCTCATCAGAAGTAATGTAAATAACATGCCAATCAACTGTATCTTCTGCCCCATCCTCTAACTCTGACAGCCATTTGCCTGTCCATGGACGTACAACATGTCCTCTCAAAATATATAGTCTGTCCCTGCGATCACTAATCAAAATAGTAGTCCTGACAGGATCATCTCTTCGATAAATGAAGACATGATCGTCTCTGACCAATATCCCATAACCATCATCTTCAAGAGATGACACTGAGAGTTTGCTAACTCTCATCCAAGGTACAAATAGGACTCCATGTATTTCCAAGACCTCTCCAAGGTCTAGTTGGAACCTGACTGTTCCAACCCCTCGAATAGCTATTTGAGGACTGTCAATGTCTGTCTGAATGAAGTGTCTTGGTCCCAACTCTGTGATAATTTGGAATGCATCATACATTCCAGTCGTATGTCTGGTTGACCCACTGTCAACTATCCAGACACGCTCGAAAACTGAGTTACCTGCACTAGAGTCAAAAGATGTTAGAGAAAATTTTCTCGCAAACTCACCTGCAAACTCTTCCATTGCAGATGCTGCTGAATCTTTCTCTGACTTTCCTTTCTTCTTCTCAGGACATTTCATGGCATAGTGACCTAACTGGCCACAATGATAACATTTGATCTGACTCAGATCTTTCTTCTTCTTGTTAGTCGATTTGGCTGCAAGTGCCACATCCTGCTCAACATCCTCACTAGTTTGGCCAACTGTGACCCATCCCAGATTTCCTTTTGAGTGAAATCATCCCATAATCTGGACCAACTTGGAAGTTTTTCTCTGCCCATAATACATTTCACAAAGACCTCCCACTTCTTGGTGAAGCCCTTCAGGGCTATCCTCACCAACTCTGAATCAGGAATGGTCTCTCCTATTGCTGCCAACTCGTCCTTGACTTGTGTGACACGAGTCAAGTAGGAGGCTACAACTTCATCATTTTTCATTTTAATGCAGTGTAACTTGTCTTTCAGGGCCATCTTCTGGTTCTCATTCCTTGCTTCGAACAACTTGGTCAATGTGTCCCACATCTCTTTAGCAGTTTTCTTTTCTGCTAAGTGTGGGATGAGATTGTCTTTAACCCCATCCAGTATAATTCTCTGGGCTTTGGCTTCAAGAGCTTCAAACTCCAAAAGGTCATCAATGTTTGATGGCTTAGTCATGACACTGGTAATAAAACTCCAAACCCTAAGTTCCTTTAGTACAACAATAATTCTTACTTTCCATGGAATGTAGTTGGGCACTCCATCCAACTGATCCTCATACCTAATGCTCATCATGGAAAAATAACTTGCAACCAAAAATAACTGAAAGATAACTTTTTTTAAAAAAGTTCTGAAACTTCAAAGAACACCTGCTAACTGTCTTTTTCAATATGGCTCTATTAAACTGTGATCTGATACCATCAGCTCTGATACCATGAAGAAAATTTGACATAAAAAATGAAATTACTCATTTACACATTTTGTCAAACACTTACAGAAACTAGGGTTTTAACTTAAATTCTTGAAAGTAAAACCACACTTCTGAAATGTACTTCAAAAAATTCTGCCAAATACTAAAACAATCATTAAGCACATAAACACAATGATTTTGGTCAAAGACCGGGCAAAACCCCACTGCTTGGGGAAAACCCTAGAAGAAATTTTTTCTTTAAGAAGAGTAAAAACTCAGAAATCTTTTACAATAAATTTCGGTTTTATTTTAAACCCTTACTGACAGAATTTCACAAAACAGAACAACAACAAACACTACCTCGAAATTTGTGCTAGAAAATTACTATACGGCCTACTATACGGATCTATACTTTCTATTGTACGAACTATACTTTACAGCCTCGAAATCTATGCCCACATGTGCTAGAAAAGACTGTTGTACGGTTATGTCAGTCTGCAATAAATGCACCAACGGTTGCCTTGGAAACTGTGCCCACACGTGCTGCTGTACGAATCTAATAGAATGTTGTACTAATCTCTTAATGGCTGTCTTGGGAAGTGTGTTGCTCCTTCTCTTCGAAATTGTGTCTTTTCTCTACTAGGGGCCTCTTCTTAATCATCAATCTTCTTCTCTTCCTCTCTTGATGGTTAGTGTATCAAATGCCCCTCTCACTTTGTTTTTATACTTTGTCTTTGGCAACTAACTTCTCTAACTACCTAATCTAGGGTTGAGAATTAATTACAAAATCAATGGTTCACATTATAACTCACTTTTTAATAATTAAAAACTTTAATTATTAAATACATCATTTTAAGTGTGACCCACTTTTCTAAAGTTATAAAATCACATTGACTTTATTTATATAAATGTCACTTTGTTACATAAATACATAAATGACAACTTTTCTAGTCCTCCTCATCACACCTACACCAAAAATATGGGAGGACCTTCAGAGTTAACTTTTCAACAGAGAATGGAGAAATAATGATGACCATCTTGAATGGTCTCCCTAGGTCATGGAATTCCTTTATTCAGGGAATTTGTGCTAGGAAGAAGCTCATCACATTCAGTAGGCTGTGGGAGGAATGCTCACAAGAAGAAGCTCGACTCATAGCTCGAGAAGAGAAGATGGGTAATGAAGAGCAAGCTCTCACAGCACACTCCAAGAGGAATGCTAACAAGAGGGTGCACCACCACAGTAAGAAAGAAAATCACCACCACTAGAATCAGAGGAGTAACTTTAGATCCCGAAGAGATGTATCCACCATTCGATGCTATACATGTGATGAGAATGGACACTTCTCCAGGGATTGTCCTAGAAATAAAAGTGGCTCTCACAAGAAGAAGAAGAACAAGAGAAGACATCATGCTCACACTGCAGAGGATGATGAACCTCCCAGGAAGAGAGCCAAAGAAGAAAGTGAAGATTCTTCAAGCGATGAAGAGTATGTGTTGATCTCTACCCTCACAAGAACTATTACACATGGAAGCAATGATTGGATTATAGATAGTGGGGATTCCAAGCATATGACAGGATTCAAGGAATCCTTTATGAACCTATCTGAACATGAGTCACCCCACAAAGTGAAACTTGGGGATGACTACTAGTATCCTATAAAAGGAAGTGGTGAAGCCTCTTATAAACTAGACTCTGGGAAGTCTACGAAGATAAAAGATGTCATGTTTGTACCAGGACTAAAGAAGAACCTTCTCTCCATATCTGCATTGGATGCAAAAGGTATGAGGGTTGCATTTGTAGATGGCCAAGTTCTTATGTGGCCAAAGGGAAAGACCATAGATGATGCAGTAGTGATTGGAGAGCAAGAGGGAGGGTTTTACAAATTGAAAGGCCAACCTGAACAACCCTTGGTCCATGACTCCATGGAGCCAAGTGAACTATGGCATAGAAGGCTTGCACATGTGCACTATAGAGCACTACTTCTTGTAAGCAAAGCTGTTGAAGGTCTTCTAGAAATCCAAACAAAGACTGAAGGCATTTGCAAAGGTTGTGCGAAGGGAAAGAATACAAAGAAGACATTTCCAAGTAGGGAGAGAAAGGCAAAAGGAATCTTGGAAATCATCTACTCCGATGTATGTGGTCTGATGTCATCCAATTAATTGAGTGGGTATGTATATTATGTTTCTTTCATTGATGATTTTTCTAGGAAGACATGGATATATTTCTTGAGGAGCAAAGATGAAGTATTCAGTAAGTTCAAGGAATTCAAATCCTTGATCGAGAACCACACAGAGAAGAAAATCAAGACTTTTCGGTCAGACAATGGCAGAGAGTTCACATCAGAAGACTTTAAGAAATTATGTAGAGATTCAGGGATTAAGAGGGAGTTGACCACTCCATATAATCCGCAACAGAATGGAGTTGCAGAAAGGAAGAATAGAACAATTATGGAAGCAGCAAGGGCAATGCTTCATGACCAGGATCTTCCTATGCATCTATGGGCAGAATCTGCTAGGACAACCGTGTATGTACAGAATCGTACTCCACATAGAGTACTTGACAACAAGACACCAGAAGAAGATTTCTCCGTCGAGAAACCAGAAGTCAACTATCTCAGAATATTTGGTTGCCCGGTGTACATACATATTCCAAAAAAGAAGAGGACGAAATTAGATCCTTTAGGAAAGAAGGGTATATTCGTGGAATATAGTGAAAGCTCGAAGGCTTACAGAATATATTTCCCAGGATTCAAGAATATCGACATCAACAGGGATGTAACATTCGTCGAAGACTCAGCATATCACGAATCCAGAAAGATACCTGTTGAAGACATTGAAGAGCTAGAAGCACCCAGGATCCGAGATACAACAATGAATGAAGTAAATCCAGAATATTATGGAGAACGTGAGGTGGAAGACCCACAGGAACCTGTAGATCCACCACGTGAGAAGAATCCTCACAAGAGGAAACCAACATGAGTACGAGAAGCAATTCAAGATGCAAAGAGATATGGTTCTCCAGAGGGAATGCATAGAGAAAGCAAGAGATCGAGACAATTCTCCAGTTATGTAGCCCTGCTGTGTGACATCATTGACAAAGAACCTTCCAACTATGAGGAAGCAGCTGAGAAGAAAGAATGGAAGGATGCCATGATCGAGGAGTACCAGTCGATCATGAAGAATGACGTCTAGGATGTGGTCCCAAGACCAGTAGGGAACCATTACAACAGGTATATGGTATGGCAGGTATATCATTATTATGGTTATTGTTCATGGTTTTGCTTTGAAGGTTTATTTACGTTAGTACATAGACTTAACATATGATGGTTGACTTGGTGATCTCATGTTTTATTCTGGTGATACTTGTGGCCTATTGTGAGGTCAGTCCACCTCTTTCAGTAGAGACTCCTGGATATGCACTCTGGCTCCTGTCCCCTTTGGTATAGATTTGGCCATTCGACTTGTAGGAAGTTGGCTTTGGTTCCACTATCACTTTCTTCCACTCATCCCACCCATCCGTTATTGGCTCTCTTCCCGACTTAGACTTAGATAGGTGGCCTTGAGGACCCTTTCCCCCAGTGACCCCTGATTATACCATGGCTCCATGTTGTTTTGTGCCTCGGCTCTTTAGTGTGTGAAATGCATTCTCAAACCTGGGATTTACTCATGTCGGTTGTCCCCGATGTTGTAATGCAGTATAGGATTGTGTAGACTCACCTGGTGCTCCCCATTAGTCCTCGAACCATGCACACTTGCCCCCATTACTTTGCAGTATGTGTATCATTTGTTCTATCTGATGAGAAATGTATGAAATGTGAAATCCAAGAATGTGTTTCTTAACACACACGGATCATAAATCCTATGAAATGTAAATCCAAGAATGTGTTTGTCACCAGACACGGACAAAGGCTAGCTATTTCTATTTGAGAAAGTAATGATTATTCCTCACCGAGTCCAAAAGGACTGGAAGGTGAGATGGAGTAAGGGACAACTAATTCTAAGTGTCCCCTAGAGTCTCAAGTTACGGTTTTCCAACATGGTGGTAGGTTGGTCATCCCATGGTCGTTTATGTAATTGCCGAGCCTTTCCTTAATGGTGGTAGGAAATTCCTCCCATGTCGGTTGATGTAAGGGTTGTGTCTCACATGCTGGTAGGAAAGTCCTCGCATGTTGGTAGACGTGTGATGTGCATCTAGGATGTGCTTCGTGTTACGATGAGATGATCTGAAGATGATGAAGTGACAGTAGGGTACACAGGTTTTGTAGAGGCATATAATCAGTCCGAGGATGCTCCTTCAGGTTTTGCAGTGTTATATAATCAGTCCTGGGAGATCCTGTAGGTTTTGCAGTGGCATATAATAAGTCCTGAGATGTACCTACTTTATGGCTTGCTCGCAGAGATGATGAAGACCTACATGGAGGCTAGGCCTACATCCAGCATGAAAAAGGACTGGCTTTGTAGAACTTCCTATGACGAGTAGATTGGAGACTAATGGTCGAGATAGCAGCAACAGTGACGATGATGATCCAACTTTGATGATGATCCAGTGACGAAGACTTGTGCTGATGAACTGTGTCAAGAGAATACCTTCCTAGTTAAGAGGGAGTGTTAATGTATTTGTAACTTCATATGATATTCACTTGTATATTTTATATTTTATTCATATGTAATTGTACTTCCGACGGAGAGGTTTTATTCCTCCGATCGAGAAAGTTATTATTGTATTTGATAGGGTTATTAGACTCCCCTAGAGGGGTCGGACCTGAGTCAAGTTGTAGGGGGTTATTAGACTCTCCTAGGAGAATTCGGCTCAGTTAGGGTAAAAGTCAAGTGGAAGTAAAGTATTGCATATCTGCTTCAAGATGAAGGATAAAATTAGCTCTGCGCACAGTCCAATCTTTTCTTGGACAAAATTTATCCAACAAAATTTCAGTCCACCCGGACCACTTCTTGTTGCGCATGTTTCCTGGGTCAGCACATATGACAACTGATGTCTCTTCCTTGTAGAATTGCAAAATTAAATTATAAGAAGTCCATGTGAGGTCACCCTCACCAATATCCACATACCATCTAGGACCTTCTTTTTCTTCATTACAATCGATCCACAGCTCGGAACATTTCCTAAGCTGTTCTCTGGCATTTTGCAATCCTCTGAATGCTTTCTTTTCCCATCGCTCCATGATGTGGATTTTACAGGGACTCTGTTTTATTAAAGTCAGACTGAGATATTTTTCTGCATCTTGTCGATTAGCATAATTGAGCAATTCTCTTCTTTCCTCCTCAGTAAGACTGTTATCCCATGGCTTCATGAATAGGGCCTCTTTTGGAAGCTTCTCTGGCTGGTTTCCAATTATGGGATTTCCATGGAACATTGGTCCCTCATCATAGTTTGATATTGGCTTTTTGCCTTTAGGATCATCATCACGATCCTTCCTGGAACTGGAGCTAGAACCTGCAGAAAACATCTTTAAACTTGGAACTTTGCTATCTTCAATCTACAAGTTTTCCCGAGTGAGCATATCAGCTAAACAGTTCAAATATCCAAGCTTGTACACAATATCAAAATCAAAGTTATTCAACCAGATGAACCATTTTAATATTCTACTTGAATTCTCAGCCATCAAGTTTTCATTTCTAAATATTCCAGGCATTATCTTCAAATCTGTTCTGACTATAAACCTGACTGGCTTGAGATATAAAATAAAGTGATTGACTGTCTTTTTAACAGCCAGAATCTCTTTGTGGCTGCTTGGATAATTTAATTCTGCTCCTCTGAACGATCCAGACGCATAACCACAAACATTTTCTTTTCCCTCAATCTCTTCAAGAAGAACTCCACCCCATGTAGAGTTTGAGGCATCTGTTTCAATAATCAGCTTACCAATACCCAGAGGGAGATGAAGTGCTGGAAGCTCTTTTACTCTGGCTTTTATTGCTCTGACTGCCAGAGTCATCTCTTCTGACCATGCAACAGGATTTTTCTTGAGACGTTGCTGCAAACATTTTATGTCAGAAGCTTGGCCTTTATAGAATGGCCGAATGTAATTGAGGCTGCCAAGGAACCTCTGCAATTGTGTCTTATCTAAAATCTTATCTGGAAACTTTTCAAAATTCTTCAATACATGTTCTTGCAGAATGACAGTTCCAGCTTTAATATGAAAACCTAGGAAATCCATTTCTGTCTTTCCTATTTCCATTTTTGAAGCAGACAATACCAATCCATGCTTAAAAACTAAATCATAAAATTTCTGCAAATGTTTTAGATGATCTTGTATGTTCTTGGAACAAATTAATATGTCATCTATAAACACAAGCAACCATGGTATGTCTCTAAATATATCTTCCATTCTTTTCTGGAATTCTGATGGAGCATTATTTATTCCGAATGGCAAGACTTTCCACTGGTACTGACCATGCGGAACAACAAAAGCTGTTTTGTATCTGTCTTCTGGTTTGATCCCTATCTGATAGAATCCAGATTTCAAGTCAAATTTACTGAATATAGTGCAACCATTGATTTTCTGCAACAAGCTTGACTTATCAGGAAGAGGATACCTAATTTTCTTCAACACAGCATTTAGTGGCTTGAAGTTCACCACTAATCTTGGCTTTCCTCGCTTTTGCTCTGAATGTTTATTTACCACAAAGGCTCTACATGCCCAAGGGCTCTTTGATGGTTCAATTAGACCTTTGGATAACAATTCTTGAATTTCTTTGGAGCAAAAGTCTCTCTCAGACGGACTCATAATTCTTGCCGATGCCTTCATTGGTTTTATTTTCTGGAGAGGATCTAGCTCAATGGAAACAAAGTATTTTTTCCTCTTCCAGAGGGCATTTGGATTCTCAGAGCAACAGTCTCTGATAATCTTTTCCTTGATATCTGCAAGAATCTTTTCACCATGAACCTCTGCATAGGAGATGCAGCGTTCCATTTTATTCAAACTTTTATTGGACTGACCAGCCACCCTTGACTCATGACTATTTACAATTGGTTTACAATGAGGACTAAACTTATTACTCAAAGAAACTGACACGGACTGACCATTGACTGTACACATGAAAACCATATTTTGGGTATCAATAGAAAATGGACTGACTTTGACAAGGAATTCTGATCCCAAAACACAATCTTCTTTTATTTGGTCTAATCTAAACAAAGATAAAGAACTAGAATGACCTGACACATTTACTGGGAAATCTTTGACTTTACCTATTAGAAACACAGGCGAACCTTGAATTGCAGAACCTAACTCTTTACTCTTTTCCCAGTAGAAAGATGGAAGGGCATTCCCTTTTGCTAAATTAAACTGACAACCTGAATCTATTAAACACTGTACAGGGTAAGGTTGAAATTCAGCTGGACAAAAATTTACAGTTATAAACAACTTTGGACCTGATACTGCACCAAGCAAACTTATGGATTGAGACTTAGGAGATGGCGACCTTTCAGGAGTAGATCTAGGAGATGGAGAATTTTCTTTAATACCACAAACCCTTTCAATTTCTTGAGAGAGCTCTTCTTCTGAAGACTGATCTCTTTCTACTGATAACACTGAAATGGATTGTTTCAAATTCTCTATCTCTTTTAGCAGTGTCTTTATTTGCTCATGCTTCTGTTTGATCTGGTTTTGGAGCAAATTCATTCTGTCTTGTCTGTGGCTTTGTCTGTCAATGTGACTCTCAGGATATTGCTGATATAGCTCTATAGGGTTATAGCTATGATCTGTTAGTTTTGTTTTGCCTCTCTCTTTCTTCAGGGTTTCTATTTTTGCTAGAATTTGTTTCTTTTCTTCTCTTAGATCAGTTCTTTCAGTGTGCCTATAAATAGGGATAATCGACAACTGAAGGTCAATGTTAGCTACTTGTTTTTCTAACTGATGGATGGAAACTCTGGAAGAAAACATATAAAGAGAAAAGTCAAACTCTGGCTGGCTACACCCCCCTAAATGTGGATCATCTAAATCAGAGTCGGATGAAGAGGATGAATTTGGAGGATCACATTTAGCAATGAGCAGGATCTCAGAACTAGAGTCAGAAGCAGAATCACTATCAGAATCAGGGAGTTCAATTATTTCTCCAGGAGGGAGAGGGGAATCAAAAGAAACTTCAAATAAATCCCACCAACCGGGATCTAAAGCTGTACAAAGTGATGCAAGCCTTGGCTTAGATTTCCTCTTAGGACATTTGCTTGCCCAATGTCCTTTTTGTCCACAGATAAAGCATTTGTCTGCAGAACCTTTATCTGTGCGCCGCTTGACAAATCTTTTATACTTATGCTTCTTTTTAGATTTGTAATCTTGATAGCGGTGCCTCGGCTTATGTCTATAGGAGCCTTCAGGATGATATCTTTTTTCAGAGGTGTAGAAATGCTTTTTCTTCTTTTTACATTTACATTCTTTAAGATGACCTCTGTTATGTGCTCCACACCCCCAATCTGGCATACCTGCAACTTCTTTACACATTCACATTCACGCACACGCCAAGATCTCCCCAAACAAGCTTTCTGCAAATTTATTATCGCCTCAATGCATACATACAGACTTCCAATGGATCGCCTTCGGACAGCGAAGGTCGTCACCATACACTCGACTGAGCACCTGGATACAATGACATGGGGCCGTTTAGCGTTCAGCACTTCCCGAAGGCATGAGCTTAGTAGCAAGCTCCTGGGACTCCCATGGTATATCCACTAGCGCACTTACAGACTCTTGATACAGAGGCGAACATGCAGTTGTTCTGTTGCTATGTTATACCACAAGGGCAACTAGCAGAGCATAGAACTACAATTCTCACACACCTAAGACTCAGAGCTTCCAACTACTGGATCAGCTCGACACCTAACTTATTTGCAGAGCTCTTAACCAGCTCAATGCACTAGACTCGAATGACCAGAATGAGCTCGGGCTCTTCCTTATATAGATTGCTAGCCAGTCATCCGGTCACTTGAAACTTACACCAACCAGTCAAAAGAAAAGGAATCCGAGTCCCCTCATGGCGCTGCCTCATAGGGACGAGATAAACATGGTGCTGTCCCAGAAAGAAGAATTTCTGTTTTAAAGGAACTTTCAAGTAAAACAGAAGAATTAAAGAAGAAGCGATATTATGTCCCAGATCATGTTCATCGCCTAGCAGCACAAGGACATAATAGGAGTAAATCCCTAGGACAGTTCAATATTGTCCCAGAAGAAGAAAAGCCAGTATGGGATTTTGGTGAGAGTGATGCCAAAATAGAATTCATTGAAAACTGGATCTCTGAGTTTAAATCTTTCACTCCTGTCTTAGATCCAAAATATGAAGTGTCATTAAACATGATGGCAGAAGAATCCTCTAACAGAATGAGGATTACTGGTCCAAGAGAACACTATGATGAGCACATGCATGATGCAGTAGCTGTAGGAGAAACCCCACCCAAAGTTTTTAACTTTGGTATAAATAATATGAATAATCTCATTTCCCAAATGCCTGAGCAACCAGTGCTCAACATCCAGTGTCAGAAAAGAGAAGAAGTGAAAAATGCAATACAATTATTAGAACATTGGCTTTTGTATAAAAAACAGCAAGACCATAATCTGACAGGTCAGATGCTTGCAACACAATTGGTTGCAGGACTGTCAGGTCTAGCATATGAATGGTGGCGATGGTTGCCACAAGAAACAAGGCATGAAATACTTGCTGCAAATGATGCCGATGAACAACTTCTCTCTGCATTGGGAAGAGAATTCTATGGTCAGGCAGGCCAAGAAGATACAGATCATCTAGCATCCTTGTTTATGACTGCTAGACTGTGTGATCTGAGTAAAGCTGAAGAATATTTTTGTTATATGCAAAAATTATTAATCAGTTCAGGTAAATCAGGAAATCCGGCTTACCTCAAGCATTATCTAAGGAGTTACCCCGGCCATGTTCCAGATGCAGTTGAAAAAAGGTTAAAAGATTTGAATATTGAATTAAGAAGCTTGTCCTTAGCTCAACTACATGGTCATATATTAGAATGCTGGCAAGAACATTGCTTAGATAAAAGAGTAAGCAAAGATTTTAAACGACATCAGCAAATGTTTTCTGCTTCTTTTTGTAAAGAAGTTGCAGGTATGCCAGATTGGGGGTGTGGAGCACATAACAGAGGTCATCTTAAAGAATGTAAATGTAAAAAGAAGAAAAAGCATTTCTACACCTCTGAAAAAAGATATCATCCTGAAGGCTCCTATAGACATAAGCCGAGGCACCGCTATCAAGATTACAAATCTAAAAAGAAGCATAAGTATAAAAGATTTGTCAAGCGGCGCACAGATAAAGGTTCTGCAGACAAATGCTTTATCTGTGGACAAAAAGGACATTGGGCAAGCAAATGTCCTAAGAGGAAATCTAAGCCAAGGCTTGCATCACTTTGTACATCTTTAGATCCCGGTTGGTGGGATTTATTTGAAGTTTCTTTTGATTCCCCTCTCCCTCCTGGAGAAATAATTGAACTCCCTGATTCTGATAGTGATTCTGATTCTGACTCTAGTTCTGAGATCCCGCTCATTGCTAAATGTGATCCTCCAAATTCATCCTCTTCATCCGACTCTGATTTAGATGATCCACATTTAGGGGGGTGTAGCCAGCCAGAGTTTGACTTTTCTCTTTATATGTTTTCTTCCAGAGTTTCCATCCATCAGTTAGAAAAACAAGTAGCTAACATTGACCTTCAGTTGTCGATTATCCCTATTTATAGGCACACTGAAAGAACTGATCTAAGAGAAGAAAAGAAACAAATTCTAGCAAAAATAGAAACCCTGAAGAAAGAGAGAGGCAAAACAAAACTAACAGATCATAGCTATAACCCTATAGAGCTATATCAGCAATATCCTGAGAGTCACATTGACAGACAAAGCCACAGACAAGACAGAATGAATTTGCTCCAAAACCAGATCAAACAGAAGCATGAGCAAATAAAGACACTGCTAAAAGAGATAGAGAATTTGAAACAATCCATTTCAGTGTTATCAGTAGAAAGAGATCAGTCTTCAGAAGAAGAGCTCTCTCAAGAAATTGAAAGGGTTTGTGGTATTAAAGAAAATTCTCCATCTCCTAGATCTACTCCTGAAAGGTCGCCATCTCCTAAGTCTCAATCCATAAGTTTGCTTGGTGCAGTATCAGGTCCAAAGTTGTTTATAACTGTAAATTTTTGTCCAGCTGAATTTCAACCTTACCCTGTACAGTGTTTAATAGATTCAGGTTGTCAGTTTAATTTAGCAAAAGGGAATGCCCTTCCATCTTTCTACTGGGAAAAGAGTAAAGAGTTAGGTTCTGCAATTCAAGGTTCGCCTGTGTTTCTAACAGGTAAAGTCAAAGATTTCCCAGTAAATGTGTCAGGTCATTCTAGTTCTTTATCTTTGTTTAGATTAGACCAAATAAAAGAAGATTGTGTTTTGGGATCAGAATTCCTTGTCAAAGTCAGTCCATTTTCTATTGATACCCAAAATATGGTTTTCATGTGTACAGTCAATGGTCAGTCCGTGTCAGTTTCTTTGAGTAATAAGTTTAGTCCTCATTGTAAACCAATTGTAAATAGTCATGAGTCAAGGGTGTCTGGTCAGTCCAATAAAAGTTTGAATAAAATGGAACGCTGCATCTCCTATGCAGAGGTTCATGGTGAAAAGATTCTTGCAGATATCAAGGAAAAGATTATCAGAGACTGTTGCTCTGAGAATCCAAATGCCCTCTGGAAGAGGGAAAAATACTTTGTTTCCATTGAGCTAGATCCTCTCCAGAAAATAAAACCAATGAAGGCATCGGCAAGAATTATGAGTCCGTCTGAGAGAGACTTTTTCTCCAAAGAAATTCAAGAATTGTTATCCAAAGGTCTAATTGAACCATCAAAGAGCCCTTGGGCATGTAGAGCCTTTGTGGTAAATAAACATTCAGAGCAAAAGCGAGGAAAGCCAAGATTAGTGGTGAACTTCAAGCCACTAAATGCTGTGTTGAAGAAAATTAGGTATCCTCTTCCTGATAAGTCAAGCTTGTTGCAGAAAATCAATGGTTGCACTATATTCAGTAAATTTGACTTGAAATCTGGATTCTATCAGATAGGGATCAAACCAGAAGACAGATACAAAACAGCTTTTGTTGTTCCACATGGTCAGTACCAGTGGAAAGTCTTGCCATTCGGAATAAATAATGCTCCATCAGAATTCCAGAAAAGAATGGAAGATATATTTAGAGACATACCATGGTTGCTTGTGTTTATAGATGACATATTAATTTGTTCCAAGAACATACAAGATCATCTAAAACATTTGCAGAAATTTTATGATATAGTTTTTAAGCATGGATTGTTATTGTCTGCTTCAAAAATGGAAATAGGAAAGACAGAAATGGATTTCCTAGGTTTTCATATTAAAGCTGGAACTGTCATTCTGCAAGAACATGTATTGAAGAATTTTGAAAAGTTTCCAGATAAGATTTTAGATAAGACACAATTGCAGAGGTTCCTTGGCAGCCTCAATTACATTCGGCCATTCTATAAAGGCCAAGCTTCTGACATAAAATGTTTGCAGCAACGTCTCAAGAAAAATCCTGTTGCATGGTCAGAAGAGATGACTCTGGCAGTCAGAGCAATAAAAGCCAGAGTAAAAGAGCTTCCAGCACTTCATCTCCCTCTGGGTATTGGTAAGCTGATTATTGAAACAGATGCCTCAAACTCTACATGGGGTGGAGTTCTTCTTGAAGAGATTGAGGGAAAAGAAAATGTTTGTGGTTATGCTTCTGGATCGTTCAGAGGAGCAGAATTAAATTATCCAAGCAGCCACAAAGAGATTCTGGCTGTTAAAAAGACAGTCAATCACTTTATTTTATATCTCAAGCCAGTCAGGTTTATAGTCAGAACAGATTTGAAGATAATGCCTGGAATATTTAGAAATGAAAACTTGATGGCTGAGAATTCAAGTAGAATATTAAAATGGTTCATCTGGTTGAATAACTTTGATTTTGATATTGTGTACAAGCTTGGATATTTGAACTGTTTAGCTGATATGCTCACTCGGGAAAACTTGCAGATTGAAGATAGCAAAGTTCCAAGTTTAAAGATGTTTTCTGCAGGTTCTAGCTCCAGTTCCAGGAAGGATCGTGATGATGATCCTAAAGGCAAAAAGCCAATATCAAACTATGATGAGGGACCAATGTTCCATGGAAATCCCATAATTGGAAACCAGCCAGAGAAGCTTCCAAAAGAGGCCCTATTCATGAAGCCATGGGATAACAGTCTTACTGAGGAGGAAAGAAGAGAATTGCTCGATTATGCTAATCGACAAGATGCAGAAAAATATCTCAGTCTGACTTTAATAAAACAGAGTCCCTGTAAACTCCACATCATGGAGCGATGGGAAAAGAAAGCATTCAGAGGATTGCAAAATGCCAGAGAACAGCTTAGGAAATGTTCCGAGCTGTGGATCGATTGTAATGAAGAAAAAGAAGGTCCTAGATGGTATGTGGATATTGGTGAGGGTGACCTCACATGGACTTCTTATAATTTAATTTTGCAATTCTGCAGGGAAGAGACATCAGTTGTCATATGTGCTGACCCAGGAAACATGCGCAACAAGAAGTGGTCCGGGTGGACTGAAATTTTGTTGGATAAATTTTGTCCAAGAAAAGATTGGACTGTGCGCAGAGCTAATTTTATCCTTCATCTTGAAGCAGATATGCAGGCTGCGGACCAGGCAAATCTTTGGTTTAAGTTTCTGCTTCGACATCATGGTGGAAGATACTCTAAACTTGAACACTATGTAAATGTTACACAGAAATATATTAAAAGAGATGAAAATGGTAACCGGATTGACACCAAAGTTCATAGACGAAATCTCCCTTTGAACTATCGTGTTGAATCTCAATTTCAGAGTGATTATCTTTATGAAGAAGGACATGAAGCTGTGTTTGGTTCTGATGTAGAGCGTTGTTTCGGTGATCTGCTTTATCCAGAGGTTGAATATCCTGAAGACGAGCAGTACATCTATGATTCCCAACCGCCATATCATTGGGAAGATGAGCTTGTTCGGAGAGAAATAGAAGAAGCACTATATGATGATGAACAGGAATGTTGGTGTGGAGGTCAAGGTGTCGGACCGCCAGATGATCCTGATGTTTTTTGTGTCTGCCGATCCGGAAGTGACTGATGGAGAATCTTCATAATGGGAATGGAGCCCATGGTCCGATTGAATTGTAATAATCTGCTTTTGTACATAAGCATCTTTTTATGGAAGCCGTAGTGGGCCGGTAATAGTAGCTCCACTCTGTATTGTCGGCCAAGCTTGTCGGCCATGTTTTGCTTTCCGTAGGAATAATAAGATGGGCCAGCGGATTGTCGGCCATCGAATCTACTTTTGGTTGTCGGTTTCCGAGTCCCCTCATGGCGCTGCCTCATAGGGACGAGATAAACATGGTGCTGTCCCACCATGTCCTCGGATTCCTTTTCTTTTGACTGGTTGGTGTAAGTTTCAAGTGACCGGATGACTGGCTAGCAATCTATATAAGGAAGAGCCCGAGCTCATTTTGGTCATTCGAGTCTAGTGTTCACATAGTGAGAGAGGAGGAGTTTGTACAAGTGAAGAAGAGAGAAGTTGCTGGAGACCATTTCTATCTTTTGGGGTTTTGTATTATTGCTCATTCTATCTCTGAGGAAGTTGCGGGGTTTTCTCCTTTATGGTTTCCCCGATGAAACTCTGTGTGTCTCTTGTCTCTTGTGTTTGATTTACTGCACATGTTATTCTTTCAGATAAGGTCCTAGATCATATTGAATTAAATAATGAAAATCTAACATTCCCAACCAAATTATTTCGTCAAATCTCTTGTTGGCATTGTATCATTGTATTGAAGTTTGTAGAAAAAAACTTTAGGGAACCCAAGAAATGCTATCTTATGGTACACCATTTTCAGTTGTGGGTGTATGATACACAAATGGCAAGTAAACCTTTTGCATCTACTAAAATGGATATTCAAAAGCTTACTCACATAACAATCCCATAAACCAATTATGCTAACTAGTAGTGCTCTGACTTGACTATGCAAACATTTTGATGGAACTATAAGCTTGGCATGCATAAATTTGAATGCTAGTATTTACATTCCATTTGATTGTAATAAATGGTCCAACCAAGGGTAATGGTGTCAATGGTTAGATACGACATGACTTGGCACTCATGCTTGTATGGGATCTTGATGATTATTGTCTATGGGATCTTGATGATTATTGTCTTGACGCTGCATGAACATCCATGGATTTTCTATTTGCAAATTGCAAGCGAAATAATCCACCCTAAGTGGTGAAGGCTATTGTGCTACATGATGGAAGGCTAGCCATGTTGAGGATTGATTTCTCAGTGGGAGTAGTTGACGAGAAAGAGCCATAGTGAGTATCCTGTAGTTGATTTGGTTTCGTTTAAACTAGTACTGCACATTATTGTCCCATCCAACACTTTTATGCCCATGATATGCTTATTTTGAAGGCATTGTCCAATAGGATTGCCAAGATGTGATTTCATATCCCACAACAAAATATACACATTAGAGGCATCCGTAAGGAGTCCATGAAAAAGAGAACTTTGGTGCAGGCACGAAATGGGCAAATGATGGACTTGCCACACTGTCTATGGTGGAATTATTACTGAGAGATTCCATGATACAAAGGATAGATCAAAGATATATACTTTATTTTTAAATTCTCCAGCTACCTAATGCACCTCCCATCGCTTGCAAAGATGGCAATTGCACCATTTAGACTCCATATAAAACTCCACTTATAAAATTGAATTCATCTTCACATAGGATGTGGATTGAGCCCTCGTACTTAAAAAACACAGGTTCACCAAGGCTATGCATTCTAACGTGAACAACCCATTCTTGCAGATAGGGATTATCGCATATCAGAATTTGGAATCCAATCCACACTAATATCTTCCATCACAAAGTCGGTTGATTGGGAATTCATAATCTGAGAGAGCATTCATATGCATTGCTTCATGATCTTTATTTCCATAGATATAGTTGTTTCTTAGATGAGATTATATGCCACCCCAAATTACAATCAATCTATTACTGGGTGTTTTATTTTTTAAATTGTGTTTGAACGAGTGTTTGAAGTGGCCCGAAAGTGTTTCGGCGGAAAATAAAAAGGTGAATGTGTTGAGTTTGGAAATGGCCCGAAAGGATCTCAAAGAGGTTTCAAAATATGAATGTTTTGAATTTTGAAAAAGTTGACAGGTTTTTGGTGAGGTTTTTAAACATTTGTTTTTAAAGTTTTGTACATGGGTTAGTACGCCTATTGGGCTAATTAAAATAAAGTAAAATTTGCAAGGTCTTTTTGCTTAATGAAAAGGAAGTCAAAGGATCTGAATGAATTAAATTACTTAGAATGTTAAAAGCTAAAGTCGAGCTTACACAAACACTTTGAAGATGCCTAACTATAGAAGACTGTAACTTCTCTATATGGACTTTGATCAACAAACCATCTTTTGCAAGGTGTAGTTGATAGATAGTATTTTCAAATGAGTGGTCGCACATTTGGATTCAATCTAAATTTTGTATTGTACATAATCCATGAATTACAACTTGGCTCATAAGTGATAAATTCTAATCACATATTCATACTTGCAAGTGTCAGAATTTGATTTTGATAGTGGCATTGAGCCAAATATTCATACTTGCAAGTGTCAGAATTTGATTTTGATAGTGGCATTGAGCCAAGAATCTTTGAAAACCTATAGGTAGCCTATCCTAGAGATTAAAATGTCATCTTTGGCCTTGACTGAAAAATTGTGCAAAGGCATTTTTAATGGAAACATGAGTCTTAGTGAAAATGATGCTTTACCCAGATTGAATTCTATTAACTTAGCTTACATCTCTGTTATATAGGCCTTCAGAATGCTTACAAACTTTGGCATGATTCATTAGTATATGAAAGATTTTAGTTCATGAAAATGGTCCATTGTCGTCTAGAGCATCTAATACACTTGGGGAAATGGTCAATTCTCCCTAAAACATTGTTTTGGGTTAGTTGGGCATGCAAAACAACCTAAGTGAGCCTAGGTAAAATTGCATACACTTCCATGCAGGTTGAGGTTAGTTAAATCCACGAGGAACAATATAAAAACTATGATACATGCAATATGATGAAAACAAAAAAATGAACTTGCGGGGTAGACCCTATTCTAAAATGCAATTGAAGCAAACTTTTATGGTTGCATATCAAGATAGAGAAATCAAACATGCATCTAGTAAATGTTAATCTAGTCAAGGACATTCAATTGCCAATTAAACTTAAACGGATGAAGTCCAAGGACAAAGTGCCTAGATTAAAAATTATAAAGGGGTCCCAAAGCCAGTTTCCTTGGGCTTGTTGAGGCCTCAACACAATCATATATATGCATCATAGTTCATAATTTTCAGCTATATATGTCATTAATTTGGCATGAGTTACGGGTGAATATGTTATGTGATTTAACACTATAATTGAAGAAGATAAGGGTTGTTTTATTGTTGTATTCACTGCTATAAATAAGGGTTTTCAGATTTGGTTTATGCATGATAAGATTTCCCTAAAACACTAAAATCTATCATAACACCGATATATTTTCTCTTGGATGTCCTAGAAGTTTGGGGTTGTTAAGAGTTGAAATATAGTCGATTATTTATGTTGGTTTGTTCATATTTTGTAAACATCCCTAAGGCTGAATATTCATAGGGTTAATATTCGGGAAACCTCTTGTTAAGAGGTGAAATTTATGTTTTTCATTAAGACCTCGAGGTTCAAAAATTTCCACATGGTATCAGAGCTTTTGTGGCTGATATCACTCTGTGTAAGAGGGGGTTTGCATTTTTGCTAAAGATTACTTTTGTGGTCTTAACCTTGTTTGAGGTTGTTTGGTGTGTAACCCTAGGTTGCTTGAGAGAAGCATCCTCACCCTTGAAAGGATTGTTTCTTCTTGATATTGTTGATTTTTAGGATGGATATAGCTTTGGTCTCTTGTCCTTTAACAATGTGTTAAGTGTTGGATGGGTATGTGGATAGTGAAGCTTCAAGACATATGACATATGATGCATTTTTATTCAACATGATTAAGGAGAAAGAGGGAAGCATGAGTGTGGAGCTTTGTGATAATGCCACTTATCTTGTGAGAGGAGTTGACTCCATTTATTTCCAAACATCTTCGAGGGATGTTCTCGAGTTGGATAATGTTTTGTTTGTTCCTAGGTTTAAGAAGAATCTTCTTTCAATGCCATACATGATAGATGTAGAGTGGAGAGTTGCATTTGAGGGACAATAGTGCACCATCATTGGTTGTAGTCTAGTTAGCTTGAGGACTTTATGTAGAGAGGTGAGAGAGGGTGTCCTTTACAAGTTACTTGCTAAGTCGGTGGCACTTTTACATTCTAGTGGGAGGTTGGAAGAGCCTTGTAGCTTTGAGGAGGCATATGCAGTGTATGCATAGTGGGGTGGCATGGAGACATGTTCAAAACCTGTTGATGGATACAATGATACTTTACAACTTATAAAACAATATTATAACAAATTGGGAGGTTGTGGTGGGTAAAGATGTGATATTTATTGAGGACATGAGGTTTTATAGTTCATAGAATTGTCCTTCAATGATTGAGGAGAGAGAGGACGTTATTACTCCAAAGACTAATTTAGAGACTCAAGATTAGTCAAATTTAGAGGGAGATGTGGTGAGATTGGATTTAGGAATGCCCTCGCCTTCTTCCCCGGCACATAGGAGGCCGATATTTCCTACTCAAACATTGTAGGAGGCTTGAGAGCATGTAGGAGTAGTGAGATCTTTAATGAGGGCGAGTATAAGTCTTAAGAGATATGCTAGTCATATTGCATTGGTTTCTTCCATTTGTGATCCTTCCACTTGTTTAGAGGAGAGGTGCGATACCTTAATGGAGGATGATGTTGAGATTGATTTCATGATTGTAATCGATGGGAATACCATAGAGTACATGGATAATGTTGATGGATTCTCTCAAGTAGAGTAAGTTTCTCGTGATGTTACTCGCTTTAGGGTTCTCTTGTGATGAAAGAGTTGGGACAATTTGGGTTATTTTAGTTGCTACAATATTATTTAAGGTGCATGAGAGGGTTCCACATGTTGACAGGTTGATGATAACCTTGCCTACATTGTTACCTATACCATGAGATTGGTATTTCAAGATCAATGAGTTCACTTGTGTATATTTCTATCTTCGTGACTTTGATAGATGCGATCCACTTGTCTTGGCCTTGTACGAAGATGTGATTGCCTTTGTAGGAGATCTTAGACAACTTATCGTGTACTGTCCATTAATTTTGACCCATGATGTAGACTTGATGGATGATGGAGTTAGGCAGGTGGTTAATGATCCAAGGTTGTGGTACTTCATATTCACAGGTTGTTAGTATTCTTTGGAGGACCGACATGTTATGATAGCATGGATGACCATTTATTTACAAGAGTTAGTGGTTGATTACGGGATTATAGATGGTACATATTTTCAAGCGGAATATTTGGGGGTGTTGCAAAGGCATCCAATTGGTGTTCGTGTAAACGATTTCCTTGTAAAGAGTGAGTGTTAACTTATATGTTACTCTTAAAGTTTTTATGTTATGTTTGGGGGTGCTTCATGAGATCTAGAGTACATGGTGTATGTTCATCCCTTGGATGACCTGTGATGAATTTTCACATGGGAGATGGTCCATGATGGATTGGCACATTGGAGATAGCTTACTTAGTAATTGCTTGAATTAAGTTGGGTGGCTACTTGGCATTCTTCCCTAGGGCATTGCAGTTCTCTTGACAACTTCGGTGATGTCCTTCATGATGGCCACATGGAGATGTTTGCTTTTTTGGAGAAATTCCTACTTAGGAGAAAATCATTGTGCACCTTGGAGGGAATTAGGCCTTAGATGGCATGGGGTAGCTTGGGTTCCTATATGGAGGCTTGGAGTTGGCCTGATAATGCTTGGGTTGTGACAATGTCATGGAAGGGGAGTGCACTAGTGGAGCACATAGCTTAGGAGGAGCGATGGAGTCTAGGTGGGTTTATGGTGGAGGTGTGTGGACACATTTTGTATAATTACATCATCTTAGTCCTTATTGCTTACATCATCATGTTGGAGCTTGACATGTGTACCCTTGGAGTGTAGCGTTCCACTTGTATGAGCCTACATGTGATTATTATAGGTTGCTTGGAAGGAAATTGGCACATATATGTATTGTTGTTCTCCTTTATCTCCCATATATAAAGGAAGGGGGGAGTCCTCAATTCATTCATATCATTGATTCTTGCTCATGTAGAGATGTGAGTAGGATGAGTGCACTAATCATCCTCTCTTTTTTATATCCTCATTTGTATTTGATTTCTCTCTTTTGGAGTTGCCAGGGTAGTTTGATTTTCTTAGAGGGTTTCATCTCTTGGAGATTAGGTGTTTTGAGATGAAACCCTAGGTTGTACTAAGTGAAGAAGAGGAGGAGGAGTATACATCTTGTCTTGGAGGACTTTCTTGAGAGATTCATGCTTGTTGGAGCTCCTTGGTTGAGTTAGGGTTTTTCTTGGATTCTCTAGTTAGGGTTTTGGAGAGCTAGTGGATTGTATTAGCCTTGTGATAAGGTTATGATATGTATATATGTTAGATTTCAAACATTCATAGCATAATAATTCAAATGCATAAACAAGATCACTAGAAGAAAGACAAAGCACAAAACAATAACACAGAGTTTATCCTGGGAAACCCAATTGGGAAAAACACAGAAACCTTCGCATAGAGATGATAATCCCGAGATCAGAGTACAAGGATAAAAGAGAAAATGTGAAAATGCTTTCCACAAGTAGAAACCCCAAAACAGCTTCCTTCTCCAGCTTGTGCGAACTTCTTCTCTCTCCCAAGTGATGTGCAGTTGTGAAGTGAGTGAATGAGATAATGAGGTGCACTTTACCTCTTATTTATACAAGTGCAAACATGAAAAATCCCTAACTGGGCCGACTTCATCTGGGGACAATTAATAATTTTAATTTTAATATTTTTCTTTTGCTTCTTTGCACCCCAAGGTTTACATTGATTCTTTCATGTGTTTACATAAGTAATTACATGAATTTCATCTCCCTTAGGAGGTACAATCAAGTACAATAAAATACAATGAATAATATCTTTTGAAGTTGCACAAAATCCAACACTCCCTCTCAATGAAGAAGGTATTCTTCGGTCTTCATCTGCATCACGATCATCTGGGTTTCATCTTGTACATCCATTATGTCTCCATCATCTCTATACATATTGAAGGTTTTCCACACAGTCTCAGTCCATCGAGAAGTGTCGTCATGCATCATCTTCACCAGTCCTTCGGTGAGTCCAGGAGAATCACTCGATCCTGGATCTAGGAGAATCATTCAATCCTGGATATATGAGATTATCAGCTATGCCATCTCTGCTACACCATTTGCTACCTGTCTGTCTCATCTGCTGATGGGGTCCTCCCATACCTAGATGAGATCTCAGACGATCAAATGAGCACGACCATCTACTACCTGTTCGTATCATGTGTCGATGGGGTCCTCCCATACCTGGCTGAGAACCTGAACGAGTAGAGGTACCAGTGCAATCACACAGCCAATTGTTGACTGTCCTACTCATCTACCGATGGGATTTCTCCCATACCTGGCTGAGTAACTGGACTGCAGAGGCACCTATGTGAACCCAACCAACTGCTGATTGTCCTACTCATCTGCCTATGGGATTTCTCCCATATATGGCTGAGTAACTGGATTGCAGAAGGTACCTGGGTGAACCCGGCCAACTATTGACTGTCCGACTCATCTGCCTATGGGATTTCTTCCATATCTGGCTGAGTACCTGGACTGCAGAAGGCACCTAGGAAAAGCAGTGCAAGCATCTCAATGTCATATTTCCCTCTCAAGGAGGGACACGTTCTCTTCAACTCCAAGTCTTCCGCGAAAGTATTCGAACTTCATCTTGGGAAGGGCCTTGGTGAGAACATCTGCAGTCTGTTCATCTATTTGCACGTACTGTAACTCGTCCGCACCTTTCTGCACCATATCACGAATGAAGTGATATTAAATCTTGATATACTTCGACCTGTCCTGAAATACAGGATTCACTGACATCTACACAGAACTTTGGTTATCACAGTGAATCACGGTCGGCTCTGGAATCTAGCCGAACAATCCTGCCAGGAGTTTACGAAGCCAAACTGCTTCTCGAGTTTCTATGCTAGCAGCCATGTACTCGACCTCTGCAGTACCAAGTGCTACCGGGTTCTGCTTCCTGCTACACCAGGAAATAACTGCAAAACCCAAACTAAAGCAACATCCGGAAGTACTCTTCCGATCTGCAACACATTCGGCCCAATCTGAGTCTGTAAACCCCTGCAATCTCATGTCACAATCTGAAGCATACTTCAATCCATATCCCACAATGCCACATAAATATCTGAGCACATGTTTTGCAGCAATCCAGTGAATCTGCCTCGGTTCGCACATGAACTGACTGAGGGCATTCACAGCAAAAATATATCTGGTCTAGTGTTCGTCAAATACATCAATGACCCAATCAACTGGCGATATATGGTTGGATCAATCAAATCAGAATCTGAACTAGAGTCTCTCAACTTCTTCCAATTTGCATCCATCGGGGTAGCCATGGACTTGCAATCCAACATTCTGAATATATCAATGGTGTATTTTCCTTGTCCTAGGAAAATCTCTTTCTGCCTCTGCCATACTTCTAATCCCAAGAAGTAGTGCATCAATCCAAGATCCTTCATTTCAAAACTCAGAGGTGAGATTCATCTTACACCATACAATAAGTTTCTCATTTCCTGTGAGAAACAAGTCATCAACATATCATACCAAAATCAGTGGCTCATCATCTACAACCTTGTAGTAAAGGTTGGGGTTTGCATCACTCTTGGAAAATCCCAAGCTCACTAGGAATTTGTATATCCATCCATACCAAGCACGAGGTGCTTGCTTGAGTCCATACGATGCCTTTTTCAATCTACATACATGAGACTCCTTTCCTTGGACAGTAAACCCATCTGACTGTTCAATGTAAACTTCTTCCTCAATAACACCATTGAGAAAGGTTGTCTTCACATCCATCTATTGCAACTTCCATCACATAGCTGAAGCAATAGCAATAATGGATCTGATGGAAGTATATCTGGCCACAGGAGCAAATGTCTCATCATAATCAACTCAGTCTTTCTGAGAGAATCCGCTGGCGACAAATCTGGCCTTGTACTTTTCAACACTTCCATTTTCTCTATGTAAAGTTTGTTGTGCCCAACTAGGCCTCTTATGGCCTACTGCAATATCTCTGGGAACATCAACTGGCTGAAGCTGGATCAATGAAATCAATGGGTTCATAACTCCCTCTTGAACTAGAGGGGGGATGATCTCACCTCCTTTGGTTCTAGTATTTCTTCATCATCGATCTCCATGTTTGATCCTCTGCCTTTCTTGGCAACCATCTCTTCTTCAAAGGTCACATCCCTGCTGACTTCAATCTGTCAGGATACTGGGATGTAGATTTTGTAAGCCTTTGAAATCACACAGTATCCCTCGAAAGTTCCCTTCTTGCCTAAAGGTTCTAACTTCATTCTTGGGCACATGTATATCGACTTGACAGCCAAATATCTGAAGGTGGCCCACTTTTGGTTTTAATTTTGTGAAAGCTTCCTCCGAGGTCATCCTTCTAGGCTAAGAGTCATATTCCAGGAAGCTTCTTGCTGAACATCAACGAGATTCATGTGTCCATCGGAACAAGTCTTCTCTTGTAGGCCAAATCACATGGTCTTTGCCCTACAATTCAAATCCCGACTGATGATCAGTGACATTTCATAATCAAATGCAATGGAAATCGTTTACACGGGCATCTTATCTAATACTTTATCACAGCAATCATGAACATGTTTATCAAACACATTTGGGAACTATCTAGATGTCTGCTATCTCCACTAGAACATGCCATCAAGAGTGTGCACTACCCTAAGCATGTAGGAAGGAGATATCATCTAGACTAGCTTCATGAAATGTTGTGTAGCTCATATGCATAATAAATACAACAAGGTAAACTATATCAACTACGCAATGCACTTCCAGATAGATATGCATATAATGAATATAGATAAGACAAAACAGATCTATGTAAGCAAGAAAACAAAATACTTATCTCTTATTGTTTTTATGTGTGGGCTCCCACTTCCTTCTTGTGGGAACCATGAGAGACTTTTGTTCTTGCAATCTAGATCTTCATATCTTCTAGAAGAGGAACTTCGAACGATCATCATTCCTTGACTTCTTGTGAGAAGTATCTTCTTCAACATCAACAGTGGATGCTTCATGCTTCCTTTTACTTGAACTTCGACAACTATTGCCGTAGTGTCCATATTTTCTACACCTATAGCATTGAACTTCAGATATGTCTTTCTTCTCCTTTTGATCTGGGCGAGGACTTGATCTCCTATCTTGGTGCTTGTGTTTATGGAACTTACTACCTTTTCCCTTACCCTTCTTGGTGTGGGAAATAAAATCTTGGTTCTCCTCAGGTTGAGTGCCATGGAGTCTTTGACGTGCTGCAGTCCTTGTCTCCTCCTAAGTGCAATCTGCCCAAAGCTTATCAAACTTTGGTAGTTTGGATCTACCACTTATGCTTTGGATAAAGGACTCCCAAGATGGTGGAAGACCATTCAGAGTGGTGATGACAATCTCATTTTCATCAATGGGATCTCCACTGGTACTAAGCTTGTCCCTTATACTGTGATCCTCATGAAATATGAGGTAATGGATTCTGATTTGAATATCTTCATATTTGAGAGTTGGTTTCTCAATGTCATGGATACATTGAGGCTAGTGTGTTCAAACAACTTCTTTATGGTCTTGATCATTTTCCTAGCAGTCTTATTTCCTGAAATTTGTGGAACCAAATGGTCTCTTACTGAGTCCACTAGAATCCTTCTTGCTCTGGCATCATTCTTCCTCCATCAGGGTTTGTCTTCTTCGGCTTCTAGTTCATGGACCTTCTCATTTACAATTTGTAATAGGTCATTTTCTTCTAGTTGGAAGCTCCTTCTAGTTGGAAGCTCCTTCCAAACGATCTTCAACCTTCATACCAATCATCTTGACTATAGATCTGGTTCAGAAAACCTAGCAGGAGCTAGGTCAAAAATGAAAGTTGATAATTTGAAAAATTGAAAAATTGAAACCACAGGTAGATGCACCTTGCCAAGGCGAGTTGAATTGAGGTAGGGCTGATCCAGATCTGTGGAGAGAAGTGGGTTAAAACTGAAACCCTAATTCTGTTGCAGCCATAGAGTTAGGTCAAAAATTGAAAATTATCGGAATTGAATTTTGTCTTCACCAAAAGATGCGCCTTGCGAAAAAAAAAATTCTTAAGGCTCTTTTTTCTCCAAAATGATGGGTGAAGAATTCACAAGATGAAACCCTAGTTCTGACAGGGTTCCGAAAATGTTTTGGCAATGACTTCTTCTATAACTACTTTGATACCATGTTAGATTTCAAACATTCATAACATAATAATTCAAATGCATAAACAAGATAACTAGAAGAAAGACAAAGCACAAAACAATAACACAAAGTTTATCCTGGGAAACCCAATTGGGAAAAACCCAGCAACCTTTGCATATAGATGATAATTCTGAGATCAGAGTACAAGGATAAAAGAGAAAATGTGAAAATGCTTTCCACATGTAGAAACCCCAAAACAACTTCCTTCTCCAGCTTGTGTGAACTTCTTCTCTCTCCCAAGTGATGCGCAATTGTGAAGTGAGTGAATGAGATAATGAGGTGCACTTTACCTCTTATTTATACAAGTGCAAACATGAAAAATCCCTAACTAGGCCGACTTCACCCGGGGGCAATTAATAATTTTAATTTTAATATTTCTCTTTTGCTTCTTTGCACCCCAAGGTTTACATTGATTCTTTCATGTGTTTACGTAAGTAATTACATCAAGTTCATCTCCCTTAGGAGGTACAATAAAATACAATGAATAATATCTTTCGAAGTTGCACAAAATCCAACAATATAAACTTCATCATACACATATTAATCAAATTTTCAGCTATCCAATACTTGTGTAAAAATCAAATTTTATTTTCAGCAATATATATTGTTCATGGTTTGTAATTTTAGCTATATGTCTTGTTGATTTGACATAAGTTAAGAGTGATTATTTAAGTGATTTAACACCATAATTGAAGAAGATAAGGATATTTTTACTATTATAAATAAGGGTATTAAGATCTGGTTTATGCATGATAAAACATATCAGAACACTTTGATATTTTTTAATCTTGGATTTCATAGAAGTTTCGAGTTATTAAGAATTGAAATATAGTTTGTTGTTGCTATTGTTTTGTTTATATTTCATAACAAACTTGAGGTTGAAAATTCACAGGGTTGGTATTATGGAAACCTTTAGGAGATGAAATTCCTATTTTTAATAAAAGCCTATAGTTTCATAAATTTCCACAATATACACTTCCTATCTAAATAAAGACTATAGGTATTGGAGATGCATACATTTGGAATATCCTAATTCATGCATTTCTTCTAAGTCTTCATCACAATATAAGTTGTCGTTTGATTCTCATCAACATTAATTATGATTAACAAGATCTTCGTTTTTTGAAACTCTTTGATAATTTTCATAATTTGAATTTGTAGTTGATAATTGGTTTTGAATTTTAATATATTCTATTGTTAAATTTCCTTGTGTAGCTCAAACTATGGTCCGTCTACAAGGCTCTTTTGTTTAATAGTGTAGAGTACACAAAATATCTATATAGCATTATTGCACCCTTTCTCTTTACAGTCTGAACCACAATTATGAGAGTGCACTAGCATTTGTGAAGGAGAAAGAGAAAAGAGGCACATCCATGTGCCCATATTCAATGCATTTTTGTATGTAGACACTTTATAATTAACAATTTATCTACTTTAGTTACTCTATATTAGAGTGAGGATATCACTTGGAAAACGCTCCTGCAAAATACGCTTAAGAGCCATGCAAATGAACAAGACAGATACTGCAGCCACCTACCTAATGAATTTTATCGAAATCCATGATCAACATGCAACTATTGAAGAATAGGTCAAGAGCAAATAGTTAATACCCATAGAATTAAATTGGTTATTTTCTTCTTAACAATGTTTTTCCCATAAGAAAATATTCCCACATTTGAGAAGCTATGGGAGGACTTCATCTAGGAGTAAACACGATTGAAGAGTGTTGTAGGGATAGAGGAGGAGGAGAAAATTATTTCCCTCATTAGCAATGTGTTGAAGGGCATGAAGAAATAATAACTTGAGAAGGGTTAGAAGGGAAGAAAGAGGATTTAGGTTCCTCTAACTAGGGAAAGGACTTGAGCCACATTGAGTGTTCCAAGTATCAAAAGTTTGGCTACTATGATTCTTAGAGTCATGGGAAGAAGGGGAAGGGAAACCAACAACAACAAAAGTAATTTGCACGGAGTGTACAAGCATTAGTTGGAGTGCATGAACTTTCATCCAAGCTTGATATACACTTATTCATGGTCTCATAACTATCATTTAACATCGTGTTTGGTGTTTGATGGTATGTTGGTAGTGGAGCATCCAAACTTATGACCTCTAAGAAGAAGGTCGTCAATAAGCTTAAGAAGTACAAGGCAGGCATGGAAGTGAAACTTGGTAGTGATGCCCTATATCCAATAATAGGAGTGGGATACATCTCATTCCATATGCCATTAGGTTATATACTTGAGCTTATTGGTGTTTTATAGGTACTTGGCTTAACTGAGAACCTCATTTTAGTTTCAATGATCACAAATCTAGGATATATGGCTGAGTTTAATGATCAACAAGTCCTCATCTAAAATAAATTCCCATATCTTGGTCAGGTTTTGGTTAGAGGTAATTGAGAGGGTGGTCTATACATGTTGCATGGAGATTTTGTGAGATCCCTAGTGCATGGAAACGACAACTTGTGTGATCTTTGACACAGGAACCTAGGTCACTTGCACTATGGAGCATTTCCAATATTGAAGGACATGGTGTAGGGTTTGTCTCGCTTCAAGGTTTAGAAGGAATATATTAAGGATTTAAGAGCATTAATAAATATGAGAGAAAAATAATACAAGATAATCCAAGCAACCACATAACAATAGACACACAATGTTTACGTGGAAAACCCAAACTGGGAAAAACCAACATAATAGATCTATTATCTCCCTTGACCTAAACCAGTCAAGTCGGTCCAAGTGAGCTAGCCACTGCTCAAATACAGGCCACATTACATTGGAGTATGCCAAGCCCTTTATAGGCTTCATTACATGCAATACTATAGGCCAATACCATGGGCCACCAAATACCATGGAACACTAAATACCATTGGCCACCAAATACCATGTTCCCAAAAACACGTGCTAGACCTAAGCCATTTTACTCATTTTCAAGTCAAGGTTAACCCTAACAATCCCCCCTTTAAACCTGACATGGAGTAAATCACCAACTCCCCTCAAATTTTTAACTGAGGAATCTCTGCATGCCCCCCTATCACCTAGGTCTGCATGACTTTATCGCCAAGTTACCAAGGATGCTCTCTACCACCTAGGTCTACCTAGAATTTACCTGTGAGTTACTAGGAGTACGCATGCCTAACCAGGTCTTACGGCAGTATGCACATTTACATGCAATTACAATTTTCAACTCCATTGTAATAATTTTTTTTCACGTGTCTCGTTGTGACTACACCATCACCATCTATTGCTACATGCTCTCACTTTTCTGTGCTCGTCATCTTTCATGCCTCCTTGTCATTGGAGTCCATGTAAAAAGAATCCATCTACTGGATTATATGGGTCCTCAACCATTGTAACTTCCAGTTCTATAGGAATTCTCTTCACATACATGGTTCATCAATCTTGGTCCCAAAACCGATATTAAACAATCTCACATTCCTCCCGCAATCGAAGACTCAACCTCTCTGATCTACATCAAGCTAGGGTATGAGTACACCTTCCACCCTCGTACCTACCCAGTGGTTCATTCCACACTTGATGCAACATCCCTTCTTTATGCATAAGAGGGATACAATTATTTTTTCCATACTTCTAAGCACCCAAAGAAATCACATTATAACAGCTGCAAGGGTGTCGGGTACCACCAAACATGCACCCCATACAATTTTAATTTAGATACAAGGATATGGCCTCAAGGATCTCCAACCTTGCGCTTTGATACCACTTATTAAGATTTAAATAAGCATACATAATAATGAGAGATAAATAATACAAGATAATCCAAGCAACCACATAACAATAGACACACAATGTTTACGTGGAAAACCCAAACCGGGAAAAACCACCATAATAGATCTATTATCTCCCTTGATCTAAACCAGTCAAGCTGACCCAAGTGAGCTAGCCACCGCTCAATTCCAGGCCACATTACGATGGAGTATTCAAAGCCCTTTATAGGCTTCATTACATGCAATACCATAGGACAGTACCATGGAACACCAAATCCACCAAATACCAAGTGCCCAAAAACGCATGCTGAGACCTAAACCATTTGACTCATTTCTGAGTCAAGGTTAACCCTAACATAATGAGTGTGAAAGGGTCGTGCACTTGGCAAGTAAGTGAAGGTTTCTTTTCTTAGCAGTGACTATTTATTTTTAATGATCTAGATCTGGTTATTAGTTTCGAACAATTTACATCAATTGTTAACTAAAACACACTGAATTCAGAACAAATCACACAACAACAACAAAAAACACATGAAATCACATGCATTTGACACTTTGGATTTACTCTGGAAAACCCCAATTGGGGAAAAACTAGC
This sequence comes from Larix kaempferi, assembly GCA_027924585.1. Taxonomy (NCBI): domain Eukaryota; kingdom Viridiplantae; phylum Streptophyta; class Pinopsida; order Pinales; family Pinaceae; genus Larix; species Larix kaempferi. Next base: position 3,925,599 of record BSBM01000275.1, on the reverse strand, counting down.
AAACAATGTATTTTATTAATATAAAACCCTAGGCTCCCTTCCTATGATGATGACCCACTGAGGAATATACAAATCAACAAATAGACAAGCCTACAAACCTCAAGATTAGACCTTCGATCTTGCTGGTTGGCTATTATCTTCCTTGCTGCCCCTTTGCTTTGTTCCTCAAACCCTGCCCACGCACTTGGATGGAAGTCCTTCTCCACCACTTAGTGAGATCCCCTCACTCCGTGTGACTATTGTGTCACCTCTTCTCCTTAGGATTTCTTTTATAACATCTCAATGACCAAAATACCGTGGGCCAATACCATGGGTGACCAAATACCATGGGCTCTAAGTCACTTTTTAATCATTAGTCAACATTAAGCTAATATTGGGCTTTTCATAAGTTAGACTTAGGAAATAGATACAAAAAGTCTCTTGCTCCTCAAACAAGCTCCTAGAGAGGTCTTATGGATGACTCATGGATGCATGACACCTGGCCCATGCAGAAGTACCTATCTGATGCTACAAAAATCAACACTCTCTTAGCGAGGATGGTACTTATGGAATAACCTCCACCTAGATCTATCTCCACTGTTGTAGTTTCTCCCTTTGAATTGGAAGACTTCCTTGCCACCTGCCTTGGAATTTGCTCTGAAGATCTATTCCTCCTAATTGTGCTCCTTGGAGCCTCTTGCTCATGAGCATGCATCAATTTCAGCTCTAATACCATGTTGATTTTCAATGATGAAGATATAGTTATTAGTCTCGAGCAATTTACAACAATTGTTAACTAAAACACACAGAATTGACAACAAATCATTCACCGGAAAATAAACATAGGAAATCACATGCATTTGACACTTTGGATTTACCGTGGAAAACCTCAACTGGGGAAAAACCAACAAACATTAGATTTTATTAATATAAAACCCTAGGCTCCCTTCCTAGTATAATGGCTCATTGGGGAATATACAAATCAACAAATAGCCAAGCCCGCAAACCTCAAGATCAACCCTTTGATTATGTTGGTTGGCTGCTATCTTCCTTGTTGCCCCTTTGCTCTGTTCCTCTAACCCTGCCCACACACTTGGATGGAAGTCCTCCACCCACTTAGTGAGCAAAAAGTCTCTTTCTCCTCAAGCAAGTTCCTAGAGAGGTCTTTTGGACGACTCATGCATGCCCAACACCTGGCCTATGCAGAAGTACCTATCTAATGCTACAAAAATCAACAGTGACCATAAGTCAAGATATTCTAGACCTAATCCGCTTGTATGCATGTGGACCCAATACTTCAACTTCCTTATCACGAACATTTATTGTGTCATTTATTAATGATTCCACTAGAAAACCCTCGATTTACTTCATGAATACCAAGGGCAAGGTCTTCAAGAAGTTTCAAGAGTTTAAGGCTCTTGTAAAAAGTCAAACAAGAAACAAGATTAAGATGTCAATGTATAACAATGGAGGGGATTATACTTTCAAGGAGTTTGACACTTTTGCAAGCAAGAAAGGATCTAGAAGGCTCTCATAGTTCCCTACAACCCTTATCAAAATGAGATTGCAGAGAGGAAGGACGGGTCCATCATAGAGCCATCGAAGTCTATGAATCATGAACTAGATTTGCCAATATGTGTATGAGCAGAAGCATGCATTACAAGTGTCTTTATATCAGATAGATGCCTTCATATATTTTTGAAGGATAACATGTCAAAGAAGAAATTCACAAGTGAGAAGCCTTAGGAAACACATCTTCATGTTTTCATTTGTCCTATCTACATACGTATTCTTGATGAGATAAGGGCCAAGTTGGAACCTTCTACTTTTGAAGGGTATCATTGCGGGTTACAATGAGACCTCCAAAGCTTACAAAGTCTATATTCAATCTCAACTAATGGTAGTCATGAGTAGAGATGTCATGTTTGATGAGGATGCATGGTCCTCCGAGTCTTAGGAATCGTTAGTGGTGATTAAGGAGGTAGAACAAGTTTCTTCCTCAAATATTGATTTGTATATTTCAACAAAATCAAATCCAAATCAAGAAGCTTTTGGACGTGAAGAGGATGCCTCTTTACCTTCTAGTTCAGTCATAAAGCCTAAGTGGACCACCTAGACATTATAGGACGCGCAGGGGCAAGTTGGAGCTCTTATGGATTCATTTTGGGTGAGTCATCCTCCCAATAAATCTTTAAGTATGTAGCGTGGATGTATTCCATCATTGATGTAGGACCTTCTAGTTTTGAGGAGTTAATAGATCAACAAGTTTCGTAGCATGCCATGGTGGAGTACAAATCCATTGTGAAGATTGATTTGTGGGAAATTGTGCATAGACTAGAGGGGAAGTCAATGATTGAATTTGGGTGTATGTACAAGATTAATCATGTAGCAAATGAAGGTTAAGCATGCAACAAATGACAACATAGATAAATCCAAAGCTTGGTTTGTGTCTAAAGTGTTCTCCTAGAAAGAGAGAGTTTATTATGCTAAGACCTTTGCTCTTGTTACTAGCTATATTCCATTAGATTTGTTATGTTTTTAGTATCAATGGTTGGTTGCATTTATTTCAAATGGATGTGAAGATAAATTTTCTTAATAGTTTGATTTAGGCAGAGGTGTATATAAATTGACCAAGAGGCTTTAAAGTGCATGGGTTTGAGACCCATGTTTGCAGGTTAGGGAAATCCCTTCATGGGTTGTAGTAGGCACTACATGCATGGTCTCTAGGATTTATGAGTATCTTTCAAATTGGGTTTCACTAAAACATACACAAATTCCAACCATTTACTATTTGGTTGATGATTTTAGTATTCTAGTTTTAGTCATGTATGTCAATTATCTTATACTTACTAAAGTTCAAAGAAACTCATAGCATGGTGGAAGGTAGAGTTGGTGAGAGAATTTTACATGAAGGACAACAACTTAATGCATTACCTCTTGGGTCTAGAGGTGTCACATAACCTAGGTGAGGTTTTCCTTGGACAAGGTACATATGCAATAAAGATTATCAAGAGATTTTAAATGATGGACTATAACACCTTGTTTACTCCCATGGTTACTAAATATGAAGTCATGTTTTTAGATTCAATTTGATTGATCCAGTTTTGTATAGATAATGGATAAGGTCTATCATTTATATGGTAAACACCATATTTGCATTTTTCTTGTAATCAACACCTTGATTTAATACATGGTGGAACCTTAGTAGGTTCATTAGGTCACTTCAAAACATGTGCTTCGATACTTGGCCTTAGGACTTATTGTGCTCTCGTACCTTTTGTGTGACATACTTCCTACATTATTGGGATAGTGGGACTCTCTTTCATCAACTTCCACCATTTCAATATTTTACACTCACTGATGTGATGCCCATCAAAACTACAAACATGGGTCTCAAACCTTATTTTTTTAACCTGCAAACATAGGGTCTCAAATAGTGGAGACCCATGTAACATATTTCCTACATTATTGGGATAGTGGGACCCTCTTTCATCACCTTCCATAGTTGCAATCCATAATTCCATAGGGGATACCCTCATCGATGGGATTTGGGTCGTCGATCAAGATTGGTAGGTGTGATCTTAATTATAAATGGCAAGGCATGTACTTCTCCGCCAAAGAAATTTTCAATTGTGTGAACAATCATGGACCATTGATCCAGATATGTGAGTGAGATCCTAGCCATTTGCAACAAAGCATGTACCTCCAACTCAAGCCTTCTCAAATCTATGTAAGTTAGCTTGGGTTGCTCATCTAGATCCACATATGTGAGCTTAATTGTTTGTAGCAGAATAGGTACCTTTACACCAAAGAATCCTCAACATGCACAAGTAATTGCCAATTATTAATCTAAATTTATTGGAGTTTATCTTGGTCGTTTGTGGCAAAGAATCCCTTAATGAAGTGTGTGCACATGAAATGCCATGGATTTTTCTTCGTCATTGATCATCTCTATCAAATTCATCGATTTTTCTTCAATCCAAATCGATTGTTGACATTTAGCCTTGTCTTTCACCATAACATTCCTAGAAATTAAGGAATATTGCATGGGTTTATTATCATTTATCTATAACTAAGTTTTCCCGATACATCTATGTCTATTTATAATCTTCCAAATGCCCAAATTTTCTCAATTTGATCACAAATAATTGTGAAGAATGTTGTCCCCTTCTAAAAAATACTCAATTTTGGCACAATGTTGAAGCTAAGATTTGATACCACACTATGGCATCCCTACCCGACACTCCTATCCAATGAACAAGTCGTCACAAAATAGGGATTTCAAATCAAGACTCTTAGAGGCGATATCTCCACAATACTAAGAAAGTCTCCCATAAGATTAGAATTAAAATAAATGCATATATAGGTGCAATAATTAAAATGCACTAAAAAAACATGGATTGCCATAAATTCATGGCAGCCAAATTCCCAAGACCAAATTCAAGCATAATTGCACACATCATACAAAATACATATATTATCATGCTATACATAACATTAATTGCATATCCATAAACAATAATAACACACTTGTAATAGAATAAAGTCCAAGAAACTAGTTGCATAAAAGAAAATTCCCACCCGACCATAGGCATTCAATGCAGATACCATCCCCAAGCTACATAAGAAATTACCACCTCCAAAATATATCTTAAATAAGAAATGAATAAAAAAGTAATTAAGAGTTAATTAGCATCACTAATCACATAATAAGTCAAACCCCTATTTTCCCCCAAAAAACATTTTTGGTTGCACAACAAACAATGTGGGCCAGTTACCTTATTTTGCACGGGACACCATGTGGGGTTAATTCAAAATTTTCAACTGACAAAATCCCTCTTTTTTTCGTCTTCCCCAAAATCTGTTATCAAACCAAGTCGTTTTCTTGCTTGAATGAACTCTATTTGTTACCAAACCAAGTCGTTTTCCTACTTGAACAAACTCTATCTGTTACCAAAAGCTTGAGTGAACTCTATCTGTTACCAAACCAGGTCATTTTCCTGATTGAACTAACTCTTTAAGAGAACATGTCAACACATCATGTGGGATCCCCTGCTTGAGTGAACCTAGTAAGAAGAAAACCCTGTGAAAAAATGAAGTCCAAATGCCTTGCTTTAACACTCAAGATCAACAATTGGGTAAGGATCGAGATCAGGGTAATGATTAATTCACGAGCAACAAGGTCAGTGTAATGATTTTATAGGAAAATGTTGTTTTATTTTGTGAATTACGGTTTTTGGAGTGAACAAAGGGTATGCATTCACATTTGGCATGTTTTATGTTTGACTCAGGGATCTTGCCTACTACATTTACTGGTGGATCCGAGGAACTTTCCAAGCGTTCTTCCGATGAAGGGCCAGGAGTGTCAGGGTTCGAATCAATTTTACTCGTTATTATTTGATGCAGAAATATGTTTGGACCATCTATAGACATAGATTCGAGTTATTGTAGAAAAGCATTGCGGGCTTAAAAATGATTCTAGGCTCGGTTCGTTTCTTGAAGTTTAATTGATGTAACTACTAAGAGCCTCTATTCTTGGGTGTTATATTCTCATAAGACTTGTTAATTTGCTTTTCTAATTTATGTTGTGCAATTTTTTGTCTATAAGAAGGCTATAAAGTTATTTATCAAATACTGTATATTCATATTAATCAATTTTATCCTTTATTATTTGACGCAGAAATTTGTTTGGACCATTTCTATGCAAATCTAAAACCCTAATTGGAAGGAGAAAAAAAGCAAAAGTTCTTACCAAAGGTTAGTTATTATGTAGTATTTATATTATGTCCATAGAAATACCCTATTTTTTTTCGCTCTTGATTTCCAATTAAGAGATCTCATGTGTAACATGTGCAGGCCTTTTGGGCATCCTGTCATGATTGTGGATTTTTAATTTGTATAAATTTAATCATGTCCAATACAGACTCTAATATGTTGCCACATAAAGAACAAAATTCATTGCCACCCGAAGTTATATAAGAAGCTTTTCGAATACTTTTTGAAGACAACGCTAAACAAGAAAAGAGACTGCAAATGAAGCAACAATTATCTATACAACGACAAAAGTCATGGCAATTGTCTACAATTGCAAATTCTAATTATTGGAGTGACGATGATGTATCTAGCAGTAAAGATCTCCATATCCAACCTAATGATAGGGAAATACCTTGTCAACTCTGATGTCGTTCAACTATGTTGTTTATTAGGAGCAACGCTCCAGACTTTGATACAATTGCTCTTATAAAAGGAGAAAAAGGTTCAAAAGACATCATTATCTACAAAGTTATAGATGAGTCCCATATAGGAAGCCTAGAGTTGACATGTTTGGATCCTTGTGGAAATGATCAAGTTCTTTACTCTTATGGTAATAATGGCACATGGACACATAACATGGATGATGTTCTTCCTGTTCAAATGGTTTATGCAGATGAAAGTGGCAAGCTTGTGCTACACAATACTTCACTATCTCAAATAAAAACAAAGTTATCTTCATGTGCGTCAGATGAAAAACATAAAAAACATTCCACTGCAGTCATCAAGCGAGGGTATTATATGGGATCTTATTCAGATGTGACTCCCTCATTGACTCGAAATGGTTATTTTATGAACATTGGTAGAAATAAATTCATTCAAATGGATGGGATTTTGGTGCTCAACACAAATCCATTTGCTTTTTCCATAGAGGCAGGCATGTACATTGTCCGTATTTATTGTGAAAATTTTCCTAGAATGTCTGAAGATGATTCACTGAAAATTCTATATCCTATAGAAGTATTGGATTGTTTAGTAGATCTTTCCACTAATGGAACATTTTATTGGGTAAGATCATTTGAAAATCATGTAGATGTTATTGGTAGAGGCCACCATCTTCCCAAAGGTGTGAATTTGCATCCACACGAGGTGTTTTATATAAAACAAGGATTGATGATACCAACTAAAATCATCGATGGTGAGTATACATGTATCTTTCAATATTTCTTTTTCAACTCATATGTGAAAAATTATTTATAGTATCTAATGTTATATTATATTTTGTTGTAGGTATTGTTGATGTTTATTTTAACTGTAAGCTCTATTAAGAGGTGTGGCACAAGCACTTGAAAGGGATAATCTTTTTTGCCATTTTATTGTATGAATGATGCTAAGCACACCACTTTCCAACTTCTTGCAACAAAAGGTGACAATGAAGTTGTGACTGCTAGACTAGTTGCCTCTACAGAATATGGGACACACAATGCATTGCCATCATATCTTGAAGTATTGAAACCTAATTTAATACATCGTCACAATATTCATCTTCTTTCTTACAAATTTTTCAATCACATAAGGTCTCGGAACATTATATGCAGTGAAGCTTATGTGGAAATTCCTTGTTCAGATGAAAGTTTCATGGTTACTTTCGAACTAATTGCAATGCATTTTGTATCTCCTGGGATCGTAAAGAAGAAGAATTCATTAGAGTTCATCATAGAAGGTTGTGGGAATCTTAAGGATGTTAGTTTCTATACCTGGGAAACCTTCCCAGATAGATTTTAGCCAACTTCAAGCTCAAGCGATCAAACTCAACCTCCTAGTAAATGGAGAGTGGGACCAACATTTAGATTTCGATCTTTGTATAATAGCCTACATATTCATGTGTAAGTATACTTTTCATGGGATACACACCAATGGGATCATGTCCATCATTGTTATGGATTTAGGGATGAGCACTGGTGTACCCCATTTGGAGTTGTAAACATTATACCTTTCATTAATATATTTTTATACTATTTGGCGTTATCTATATGGTGAATTCTATAATTTAATATATATGATTATTTATTTGTTACATTATGTTATTTCTGTCATGGTATATTTTAATGTTATGTCAAAAATGGTTTTTATTTTCTAAGAAAAAATTCTTTATATATGGAATTTGAAAGTTTGAAATGATAACATACATTTTCTAGCCTGTGGGTTGTTGAGAATATGCTTCTTTACTATATTGAACCTATCCTAAAAAATTCTTATACAATCCTCAAGAATCAACATAACATGCCAAGTGAGGATCTACGCTTACAAAAAACATAGAGTAGAACTTTCCAAAAACAAAAACATTACAACTGTTGGAAATAATGTAACTTCGGAAGTTATTCTTATTGTATTTTATTGTACTAATGTTGTACCTCATTTAGGAGAAGATATTGATGTATTTGATCATGTAAAATCCTTGAAAGAATCATTGTAAACCTTGGGTTAGAATTAACAATGGAAATAATTATTAAATGTAATTTTTGTATTCCCCCAAGACAAGTCGGCCCAGTTAAGGAAAAATTCATTTTTTACTAGTATAATTAGAGAGGTCGCACCTCTTATTTGGTCACTCACTCAACTCAAGCAAGTTCGCTCTAGGAGAGAGAAAGGTTTGCTATTGCAGCTGGAGAAGGGTTTCTTGGGGCTACTACACTTGGAGAAGTTTCTATTTCTCTCTCTCTTTATTGATATCTAGATGACACTGATCTCTGAACTATTTATCTCTATAGGAAGGTTGTTGGGTTTCCCAAGATAAATTATGTGTCTATTGTTTACGTGCTTGGTTATTCTTTTAGTGGTCCTATTTTATTATCTGCAAATAAATTATATTGCTAGAATTGTACAAAAACTAACAACCATTATTTTCTTCATCTTTGTAGGACAAACCATATAAATTAAAAATCAGTTGTGTTTTTTCTTTTAACAGAAACAGTTGTTTTGTATTTATCAAAAAAATAGGAGGATGCAGCCTAACCGTTCATACTACTATTACATCCATAGTTCACATAGTTTGATGGTTGTACATTATTTATGAGGATATTCAAAAACTCCAAGATATTTGCATTTTATCACTACATGTCTGCTACTGGAATTACAATCATTCTTACTTGCATAGATCCTACAAAGGTTACCTAACAATAGTATACACTTGTAATGCATTTACAAGATTTGAGAAAAAAATGACCATAAAGTTCTGTTCCAAAATCATCCTAAAAACATCTTTATGATAGTCTTTGTCTTTAAAATTCGCAAAATCTGATAATTGTTGTCCATTGTTCTTCATGAAAATACTGGACCAAAAAATGTCTGGACTGCAACACTCGAACATGCATGTTAACATAATTGCATAGATTTTAACCAAAAAGGATAAGAGTCATGTCCATTAGAGGCACGTTCCATTCCCCTCCTGGAGGAGTTCCCGATGTATTTCTTGCTCAGCAAATTCATTTTCATTCATAGTCTCTGCCTCCATATTAGCCTCTACCAAAGCTCCATCAATCTCAGGGGTACTGTTATGCATATCCATTGAAGAAATAACCGTGTCTTGAGTAGGGTCACCATCTTCTTATGGTTCTTTCAAACCATGATTTTGCAAGATACATTTTAATACTCTAATTTCTTCCTCATACTTCTTGACTTTGCCTTTTAGGTGTTTAATCTCCACCTCTACCATCACCAATTTTGTTCTCATGTTGATATTATGAACATTCAAAATATGAAACTGATATTGTGAAATATTTATGTTTCTTTAAATAATGTCCCTCGGGCCCCTATTGACAATACGTATCATATTCTTTGGAATGTTATCTCTCCTCCCTTCATCATTTCGACTTACCAAGTTTCTTTGCCCTTCTAAGTTTTCCATACCACTCAACTTAGCAATATTTCTACTAGGTTCAACTTCACCCAAATGATTAATGAAATTAGTGCTCCAACCAAGAGCTATTCAATACTCTTCTGCAAACCAACACCAATGTAGAAATCAAACCGAAGCTATGAAAATTTGTCTTCATAGTGACTGTATATACTAAAATAACAACTAAGTTTCCATTAAGTCTAAACCGAGTAAATGACCCATCATTGTAGGAAACTAAAAGAGATTTTTGTGAACAATGTAACTAGCTTCATGACTGTAGCTTTACTTTCAATTAATGACCAATGTACAAACTGTGGTATGCATTTTACTAAGCCCATTTTGCAAATTTACACTCTGTTTTTACATCACACTCCGTAAATCTATTTTAATTTTGTTTTATCTTTTGTACACAATGTGCAAAGCTTGTGAAGCCCAAATATATATATATATATATAGATAGATAGATAGATAGATGTAAAATAAGGTGTAAAATAATAATTCACACCACTTCCGATTTAAATCGCTCAAAAAGACTCGTAATGAGGTTTGGACGTGCATTTTACTAAAGTGCGTAAAGTTGGGTCCATAAAAGAAAAATTGTCATCTTGGCATATTCATTGTGGACAAATGACCCATCATTTTAGGAAACTGAAAGATGTTTTTGTGAATAATATAAACACCACTTGCATTTAAATCACTCAAAAAGACTCGATAATGAGGGTTGGGTGTGCATTTTATCGATGTGGGTAAACATGGGTCCAAAAATGAAAAATTGTCATCTTGGCAAATTCATTGTGAGCAAATGAAACATCATTTTAGGAATATGAAAGATGGTTTTTGTGAAAAATGTAACTATTTTTCAGGCATGTAGATTTAATTTCAATTAATAACCAATGTACAAATTGTGGTGTGCATTTTACTAAGCACATTTTTGCAAATCTACACCTCGTTTCTTACAACGCCGTAAATCTATTTTAATATTGCTTTCTCTTTTTTACACAATGTGCAAAGTTTGTGAAGCCCAACAAAAATAGATAGATGTACAAGAAGGTGGAAAATAGTAATACGCACCATTCCAATTTAAATCACTAAAAAAGACCCAATAATGACGGTTGGATGTGCATTTTATCGAAGTGGGTAAAGATGGGTCCAAAAATGAAAAATTGTTATCTTGGCAGATTGATTTCATGCAAATGAAACATAATTTTAGGAATATGAAAGAGGTTCTTGTGAACAATGTAACTATCTTCATGATTGTGGTTTTATTTTCAATTATTGACCAATATACATACTGTGGCGTGCATTTTACTAAGCCCATTTTAACAAATTTACATTTTGTTTTTTACACAACAGTGTAAATCTATTTTAATTTTGATTTCTCATTTTTACACAATGTGCAAATTTTGTGAAGCCCAACAAAAATAAATAGATCTACAATAAGGTGTAAATTATTAATCCACACCACTTGCAACTTAAATCACTCAAAAAGACCTGATAATGAGGGTTGGGCATGCATCTTATCGAAGTGGGTAAATATGGGTCCAAAAATGAAAATTGTCATCTTGGTAATGAATGGGTCCAAAAATGAAAAATTGTCATCTTGGAAAATTCATTGCAAGCAAAAGAAACGTCATTTTAAGAATCTGAAAGAGGTTTTTGTGAACAATGTAACTATCTTCAGGACTATGGGTTTACTTTCAATTAATAACCAATGCGCAGACTATGGTCTGCATTTTACTAACCCCATGTAAGGTGCCGCCTAGGGCACATAAGCAATTAACTCAAGAAGACAAAAGGATAGGCATCAAAGCACATATTCTTCTCATTAATTAATGTATATATACAATCAGAAGTGACCCTTGGATTTCGAATTCCAAGTGGTCTCTTGGACTCCCGGGTGACTCTTGGTCTACCCTTAATGACTATTAATCTTCTTTTCACATGAATGTTGCACACCAATCCTAACACCAAGGATTAGGCTCCAACAAATCCCCCCTTTATCCGAAGGATGTATATGAGTCCAAGAAAAAGAAGAGAGCTGAGTAAGTGGAAGTGGACAGCTAGTACTAGTCGAACATTTCCATCTCGAACATCCTTTACTAAGAAGGCTAGCTATAAGCTTGCACATGCTTCTGCTAAATACAATAGCTCTCTAAAGGGATGGTTTTTAGGCTGACCATCAACCGAAATGGGCTAGCGTAAGGTTGAAATCTTCTACTATGTGTGTGGTTCAATGTTGATCACAAACTCTTGAACTTAGTGATAACAAACGCTCAGAGTTCTCTAGACTGATGGTTTTAGGTTGACCACAAACCAACTAGAGATATGAAAACAGGAAGTGAACAGCATCAACTAGCTGAACATTTCCATCTTGACAACCTTTTGCCAAGTTAGATAGAAGCTTGCACATGCTTTTGCTAAAATAAATTGCTCTCGATATCGGTGGTTTTAGGATGACCACCAACTCTAGAGCTCAGTCGAACATATCTCTTCACAAGATCGCTTGTTCCGGCTCGCTTGTACTCGCTCGCTTGTTACTGACGGTCTTCATCCCCCCTTGTCAGGAACAATGTGAGGAGAGAAGAGTCTCATGGTGTCACAACTAGACACAAAACACATGAGTACTCTATGTCATGTATATCTCTTTTGTCTTCAGAATGCTTGCATATCAGTTGGCATCTCTCACTTTGGTGGTTATCCAAACTCGTTGTGGATCAGGCTCGCTTGATATGACTTACTTGAGCAAGGTTGTAACTGTTTGTTTTCAGAAGGACAAGTCTTCAAAACTTGAAGCTTGGCATCATGTTCCCCCCTGTCCGGTACAAAGTAAGAAGCAATACAATAATATGTTGCAAGTTTCACTCTTGCAGGTTTCTTTAGCTTCACACACCGATCTAAAGAATGGTTGCACTTCCCACAATGGCGACAAGGATGAAGATCAAAACACTGATATTTCACATGGCCAACTATGTCACACTGTTGGTATTTGGAACTCTAAATGGATTGTATATATGACATAATTTCATTGTTTTCCGGCAGCTGATAGGAATCATCTTCAAACAAGGGGTTATCCTGAACAAGCATTAGTTCACAATGTCGATGTGCATCTTCCTCAATGGATTTCAAATTCTGCAATTGATCTATGACAGTTTGGAGTGTGTCTTTGTTGATTGTGATTGAGTCATCTGCAGCTGAATGTACTAGAGTGTTCAACAAATCTAATGTTTCTTTTGTATTAGAAAAGACAACTTGAGGCCTCCTTGTGCAGGTAGGACCAAATACAAGGACTCAATCAGACTGAGAGCATCTTGCAAATCTGCCCTTTACAAGCAAAATTTCAACAGATTCAAACTTAAAGAGAACGGGTGTCGATATCAATCGAAAATGCACCCACATACAATCTACTGTTCAACTTGACTTCAGTTTGGTACTATACACAAAACACAAATGCACGTACCAAAACAAATACCAGAACTCACAAAAAAAACACCGTTTGCAAGTTACATTCATGAAGTTGAATGATGAATCTGCTATACCTGAATAATGTAGAAATTCTTCTTTTGGAGCAATTGTAGCAACTGCAAACTTGCTTGGATCCTTCAAGCAGGCACACCAAACTGATCTCGAATCTTCTCTGCAATAGTCATCAATCTTGTTTGTGAAGGGAATATGCCGCATCAGTGGAATTTCACCAGCAGTACAAAACTTGTACGCTTCAGATTCAAACTTCAATGCACTTTAGCTACACAAAGCTTCAAAGAAAGGTCACACACAGCTATGTTCTGCCAATACTTTGCCTCTGCACGTTTAAAGATATGAATCCTTGCAATTTAAATGAGATAATATTCATTACTAAAATTCATATGCTATACCCAAATGGTTGTAGGTGCATTCACTCAACCAATGGGGAAACATATCATTGCAGTTATCATGAATAGACTAACATTTATCAATTTAATTAAATGAATACAGCAGAATGTTCAAAAAATATGGCTTATCAAAATCTCCAATTGAATAGTTTACCTACAGCTCCAATTAGAAGAGGTCATTCACCAATCAATTCAATGCAGCAGACAGTCTCCACTAAGGAACGCTGCAAGTGGAACGCTGCAAATAATCTTCGGTTGAGTTCGCGGGAAACCAAGGAATGGTTCCCAAATTCACCAAAAGAGAGGTGGAAATATTCAGTGTGGAGAAGAGGTCGTAGCTCTTCTATATGCAGCTCCAAGTATTCAATGTTAGATAGATCGAGCTGGTAAATTCTTCATGGGGATCGTGGTCTTCTTCAATGCACTTGTTCAAACGGAGAGAAATCTTAAAAAATTGAAATGTAGCTCATCTTCATCGTGGATCGATGCACCGGTTCATGGCATGAATCTCCTTCGCCATATTTATTTTGGTATTCAGATACCATTGTATCTTCACACAACAATAGAGAGAGGTGTTCATACTTCCATCAGTTCGCAGGCTCTAGAAGTCACTCTTAAAAACGATGGTAGCACCACAAACAGTAAACTCCCTTCTGTAGATGTCGACTGTGGTGAGCATAACCAAGAACTAGATGTGGTTCAAGGTTTGCGGCTTTCCACTCTTCCTTCTAATATAATATTCTCCCCATCAGCGACCACATGATTTCAATTCACATTCGATACCCACATGCTCGTGCGATCCACCAATAATCATCACGTCATGTTGTCACATCTTGTTTCAATGCACAAAGATGGCAAGAATGTGTTTCTTCTTGCAATTCACCAACAAAGGGAATCTTCCTTCATGCATAGATTGTAGGTCGAGGAGAGGTCATTGAAGGAGAGAACTCATTCACAATGGGTTCACCAACGCATGAAAATAGAGATTAGAGTTTACTCAATGTCGTGGTCACAACTCTTTGAGGGTGAGAAGATTTCAGAGTTCCTTGCAGGTTTTACGTGCAGAGATCGATGTTGTCTTTACACATGTATTTACGGCGTGAGCTTAAAAAGTATGTACGTTCAGGCCATCGGAGGGCAGAGAAGCGGAGTCAACCACAGTGAGGAATATATTCGCGTGAATGAGGAGGTGGTAACAACTAGATAGAATGTCTCTCACACGGCACATAGGAGACCATCAGAAGGGGAGGACTCCACATAATGCTAGGGTTTTCATTTACACAACAACCACTCCACGATCTCGTGGAAAGTTCCGAAGGGAGAGGGTGCAAGTAGAAACAATTAGGGTTCACATTACAACAAAGGAGTATTGGAGTGTAGGAGATGTCAAAGCTGAGATGAAACGCTCTTAGCAGATAATAAATGCAGATTGCAAATTGTCATGGAGCAGAAATCAGAAGTGTCTGCAGTGATCATATTGGGTTAGCATAAATTCCTTTCGTAGATGTATGCCAAAGATGGTAGGTGGAAGTCTGAGAGGGACGACTAGAGGACATGCATGAATTATCGCCAGAAGATAATGGCACAGGTCCAAGAATGGAATATATTATAACGTATAGCAGATGGCAGGCAGAATAATAACGTATAGCAGAGGGTAGGAAGAATAATAAATTATAGCAGAGGGCAGGAAGAATAATAACGTACCCATCACAATCACAGAAATGCAGGAGGAAGCATAGGCCACAGAATAATAATTTCTCGAATACCACTGTAAGGTGCCATCTATGGCACATAAGCAATTAACTCAATAAGACAAAAGGATAGGCGTCAAAGCACATATTCTTCTCATTAATAAATGTATATATTCAATGAGAAGTGAATCTTGAATTTCGAATTCGAAGTGATCTCTTGGACTCCCGGGTGACTCTTGGTCTATCCTTAATGACCATTTATCTTCTTTTCACATGAATGTTGCACACCAATCCTAACACCAAGGATTAGGCTCCAACAACCCATTTTTGCAAACTTACAATTTGTTTTTTACACTTGACACTGTGTAAATCTATTTTAATTTTGCTTTTTCTTTTCTACACAATGTGCAAAGTTTTTGAATCCCAACAAAAATAGATAGATGTACAAGAAGTTGGAAGATAGTAATCCACACCATTTCCAATTTAAATCACTGAAAAACACCCAATAATGAGGGCTACACGTGCATTTTATTGAAGTGGAGAAAGATGGTCAAAAAATGAAAAATTGTCATCTTTGTAGATTGAATTCGAGCAAATGAAACATCATTTTAGGAATATGAAAGAGGTTCTTGTGAACAATGTAACTATCTTCAAGACTGTGGTTTTAATTTTGGATTATTGACCAATGTACATATTGTGGCTTGCATTTTACTAAGTCCATTTTTGCAAATTTACACTTCATTTTTTACACAACGTTGTGTAAATTTAATTTAATTTTGATTTATGTTTTTTACACAGTGTGCAAAGTTTGTGAAGCCCAACAAAAATAGATAGATCTACAATAAGGTGGAAAATAGTAATCCACACCACTTGCAATTTAAATCACTAAAAAATGCCCAATAAGGAGGGTTGGGCATACATTTTATTGAAATGGATAAAGATGAGTTCAAAAATGAAAAAATGGCATCTTGACAGATTCATTGCAAGCAAATGAAACTTCTTTCTAGGAATTTGAAAGAGATTTTTGTGAAAAAATGTAACTAGCTTCAAGCATGTAGCTTTACTTTCTATTAATGACCAATGTACAGATTGTGGTGTGCATTTCACTAAGCACATTTTCGCAAATTTACACTTCGTTTTTTACATAACAATGTAAATCTATTTAATATTGTTTTCTCTTTTTTACATAACGTGAAAAGTTTATGAAGCCTAACAAAAATATATAGATGTACAAGAAGGTGGAAAATATTAATCCACACCATTTCAAATTTAAATTTAAATCGCTGCTGAAAAAGATCACATAATGAGGGTGGAGTGCATTTTACTAAGACCATTTTAGCAAATTTACACTTTGCTTTTACACAACACTAAGTAAATCTATTTTAATTTTGATTTCTCTTTTTATACAATGTGCAAAGCTTGTGAAGACCAACAAAAATAGATAGATCTGCAATAAGGTGGAAAATAGTAATCCACACCACTCAAAAAGACTCAATAATGAGGGTTGGGTGTGCATTTTATCGAAGTGGGTAAAGATTGATCAAAGAATGAAAAAATTTCATCTTGGTAGATTCATTGCTAGCAAATGAAACATTATTTTACAAATCTGAAAGAGGTTTTTTGTGAAAAATGTAAAAAGATTCAGGCATGTAGCTTTACTTTCAATTAATGACCAATGTACAGGTTGTAGTGTGCATGTTACTAAGCACATTTTTGCAAATTTATACTTCGTATTTTACATAACACTGTAAATCTATTTTAATTTTGCTTTCTCTTTTTTACACAATGTGCAAAGTTTGTGAAGCCCAACAAGAAATCCACGCCATTTCTAATTTAAATCACTGAAAAAAGATCCAATAATGAGGGTTGGGCGTGCATTTTATCGAAGTGGGTAAATATGGGTCCAAAAATGAAAAATTGTCATCTTGGCATATTGATTTCGAGCAAATGAAACATCATTTTAGAAATCTGAAAGAGGTTCTTTTGAACAATGTAACTATCTTTAGGGCTATGGTTTTATTTCCAATTATTGACCAATGTACGATGGCGTGCATTTTACTAAGCCAATTTTAGCAAATTTATACTTTGTTTTTTACACAACATTGTGTAAATCTATTTTGATTTTTATTTTTATTTTTTACACAAATCTGCAAAGTTTGTGAATCTCAACAAAAATAGATAGATCTACAATAAGGTGGAAATAGTAATCCACGCCACTTTCAATTTAGCATTTTATCGAAGTGGGTAAAGATGGGTCCAAAAATGAAAAATTGTCATCTTGGCATATTCATTGCGAGCAAATGAAACATCATTTTAGGAATATGAAAGAGGTTTTTGTGAACAATGTCGAGCAAATGAAATATCATTTTAGAAATATGAAAGAGGTTTTTGTGAACAATGTAACTAGATTCAAACATGTAGTTTTACCTTCAATTAATGACCAATGTACTAGTACAAACTGTGGTGTGCATTTTACTAAGCACATTTTTGCAAATTTACACTTTGTTTTTTACATAACATTGTAAATCTATTTTAATTTTGTTTTCTTTTCTTTTTATACAACATACAAAGTTTGTGAAGCCCAACAAAAATATATAGATGTAAAAGAAAGTGAAAAATAGTAATCTACACTATTTTCAATTTAAATCATTGAAAAAGATCCAATAATGAGGGTTGGGCATGCATTTTTTCAAAGTGGGTAAAAATGGATCCAAAAACGAAAAATTGTTATCTTGGTAGATTGATTTCGAGCAAATGAGACATCATTTTAGGAACTCCAGAGAGGTTCTTGTGAACAATGTAACTATCTTCAGGACTATGGTTTTACTTTCAATTATTAACCAATTTACTTATTGTGGCATGCATTTTACTAACCTCATTGTAGCAAATTTACACTTTGTTTTTTATACAACACTATGCAAATCTATTTTAATTTTGATTTCTCTTTTTAATACAACGTGTAAAGTTTGTGAATCCCAACTGGATAGATCTACAATAAGGTGGAAAATAGTAATCCACACCACTTGCATTTTAAATCACTCAAAGAGACCCGATAATGAGGATTGTGTGTGCATTTTATCAAAGTGGGTAAAGATGGATCCAAGAATTAAAAATTGTCATCTGGACAGATTCATTACGAGCAAATGAAACATCATTTTAGGAATTTAAAAGAGGTTTTTGTGAACAATGTAATTAACTTCAAGCCTGTAACTTTAATTTTAATTAATGACCAATGTACAAATTGTGGTGTACATTTTACTAAGCACATTTTTGCAAACTTGCACTTCGTTTTTTACACAACATTCTGCGCAAATCTATTTTAATTTTGTTTTTGTTTTTTACATAATGTGCAATGTTTGTGAATCCCAACAAAAATAGATAGATGTACAAAAGGTGGGAAATAGTAATCCACACCACTTTCAATTTAAATCACTTAGAAAGACACGATAATGAGGATTGGGCGTGCATTTTATCGAAGTGGGTAAAGATGGCTCCATAAATGAAAAATTGTCATCTTGGTAGATTCATTGTAGGCAAATGAGTAATCATTACAGGAAACTGAAAGAGGTTTTTGTGAACAATGTAACTAGCTTCAGGACTGTGGTTTTACTTTCAATTAATGACCAATGTGCATACTGTGGTGTGCATTTTACTAAGCTCATTTTTGCAAATTTACACTTTGTTTTTTACATAACAGTCTATGTAAATCTATTTTAATTTCGATTTCTCTTTGCTTTTACATAAATTTTCTTTCCATTTGTTTTTACATCATTTTTCTTTGTGACTTCAAATAGCCTAAACTTTGAAATTCAAATGCCAACCATTTGCTAAAATACCCTCCCGTGGAAAGTTAACCTTACAAATCAAGTTTCCAAAGTTGATATGAATGCTACATTAAATTATATATAAATAATTTTTGAACTTTTGTCATTATTCTACTCCTTCATTATATTGTGTTTGAAACACAAAATGCCCTTAATTCCAAAATTTAGAAAAGAGCATTTAAATATCTTAAACAATGTCAACCAAGAGAAAGGTAGGCATGCCCAAGTCTTGAAATATTACTTTAAAGTACTTCTAAGTCTCCTACACATATGATTGAATTCAAATGAATACTTATAAAAAATATAACTTTATATGAGATATTGGATAATGTTATTCACTTCATGATGCACAATATATGAAATACATTTTTAAAAAAAACATTTTGCTTGCTTTTGTCATTGCCCATTCCTTAGCGTGCATTTGACCATTGTGTGAAAAATCTGTACGGAACGAGCTTATGCACAATTTCAGTTTCGAACATAGACAACCATGGTCCCATATGAATCAAGGGCATCCTCTTCCACAACCGCAGTTGAAACAAGGGCATACTTTGTCATGATCGTAGTTGAAACAGGGACATTCACAGTAAAAAACTTCCAAGAGTGTACTGGTGCATGGAAAGATGAAAAAAAATGGACACTAGGTATGCAAAGTATACTCAGGAAAGTAGAAGTGTATGGATTTTTGTTTGGACAATTCAATTTTGTTAATGAGAAGATAGATGAATCCGTTTATAATTATGATGTCGAGGCCATGGAGTTGATGATTTTTTGGAACAAGGTATATTTGGACCCTAATTTGGTTGTCAAAGCAACCAAAATTCCACGCATAGGGGGAGCCATGTTTAACTCTAGGAAAACCCCCAAATAGGAAAAGAAGGATATGGCCAATAAATTTTGTGGGCAAAAGGTATTTGTTCCCATGAATGTTTTAAAAATGCAAGATGTCCCCCTGGACTATACAAAACCTGGATTCAGATTGTCTTTAGGATGATTATGAATCATCACAAGTAGGATATTTTAGGTGACTGTATGATGTTAATTATACATTACGTTGAAGACAAACCCATAGATGTTCCTTGTCTATTGGCTAAGAAAATTCATTCTACCTTACAAGAGAGCCAATTGAAGAAAATTAAGTTCAGTTTCTCGAGCACATTGCAGAAAATTATTGATCTATATCGACCAAAACCACTTGTTTCTAAAACATACTTCAAGAAACGTATTGGGAAGGGAAACAATGAGGAAGTGTCAATACAGTCTCCTTTGCATAGTGAGGAAGTTCCAATACAATATCCTAAGCACAATGAGTATGGTTTGGGCATATCCAATTACAGTTTCGACATTGATTTTGTCACCCATGATGTAGTTGTTGCTGATATAACTTTAAAATGGCTAAATGCACATAATGTTGAAGCTTAGGGGCAGGAACCGAATGGACAATGAAATGGAACCAAGTAATGATGTCTTTTCCTTTCCCGACCAGAGTAATTTCGATAGAATTCTTCCAAAACAGTTGGCACTTGAGTATAGTGACTCTGTAAAATTAGGTTCAAGGCATTTTAGTTTGCATTTAGATTATCCATCTTATAATTGTTTTGGTAGATTTGTGTTTGCATATGATAAAATTGTGCATTTCAAACAACAAGCTGTGATGGAGGTTGAGTCCTCCTCTATAGAGAAATTGGAGAAAATGTACAGCGTCAAGGATAGGAATATTGCATAATGCTTCAAGGAGACTACATAGTTGCAAAAAACAATTGTGTAGAATCAAATAAATGCAGACAGAATTATAAAAGCAAAATTTGTCACTATTGCAAGATTATCCATCTCAATTGATAAAATTGTTGAAGATGCTAAAAATTATATTCAATCACTGAATGATAGCTTTGAAAAGGCTTTGGAAAAAATTGAAAAAGAAAATGCTAGGCTTGAAAAAGAGTTGAAAAAAAGACCATTTGTTTTGATATACTATCATTAAAAATAGAGATTGGTCTGGTAACCGAATTGAAGAAGAAATTGAAAGAAAATAAAAAATGAATTAAAAGATATGACTTGAAATTGAAAGAGAAGCATGAAGAGCATGCACAAAAAATTGCACAATCGAATTCAATATTTCCAAATTGAAAAAAACCATTGACAAGCAAGGTAAAAATTTGCTAGGGAACCGGTTGGAAACGATATCTGGAGCACTGGAGCTTAAAGAAAGAAATAAATAAAAAGTTATTGATAGTAAATAAGGTGTTAAGGATATTCATAGTTCCTTGAAAGAGTGAGAGAAGAGCTTAAAAAATTAGAGAGAAACATTTGCAAGAATATCTTGCAGCAATGAATGTTGGAGGCGATGGTTTTTGTTCATTGCCAAGATATGAGGCATTGAAAGAGAAGGTAGCTTAAAAGAATCAAAGATTACAAAGCTGAAGCAAAATATCTTAGAGGGTCGAAAAGCACAGCATTTGGAATGCGATGAGGAAATTGGAAATCTAAAATCCACAATGGTAGATTTGCAGGGAAAATTACAGAAGCATGATGTTGACTGCATGGTGGCAATTCCTATCACTGCAAATGAGAAATATTTGGGGGATAAAGAGATATAGAAGGAAGTGGATAAATTGAAAACTAAATTGGTTCATGTTAAAAATTAGTCAGACAATAACACATGAGATTTTGAATTGAAGGAAAAATAACACACGGAGAAGTATAAGAAAAATGTGGAAATGGTGACCAAGTTGATCAACGAAAAAAGTAATTTGTATAGCAATTTGCAAACTTATTCCTGAAAAATGCAGAGACCTTGAAATAAAATTACAACAAGAGCCTCCTACAGCTCCTGAAGAATCTGAGGATTCTGAGAAAGGAAAGAGACACTGTGCAAAAATTTCTTCTTCTTAAGAGAGGGATTGCAAAAATCTTAGAAACAAGCTAGAATTGTATAAAACATTGTATTTATGTATTTATCAGAAGTTAATGGAAAATGCAGTTTACTGGATGGATTTATTAAATTCTATCTCATTTATAGTTCTCTTTATTTTTCTCTTAATCTACATTAGTGAGTGATAAAAAATGAATCCCATTGTTTATACACTCATGGCAGATTATTTTTTAAGATGCCAGGCACATGCTATTATTAAAATATCTCATTTTTAAAGCATTTCCAACTTCCCATGAGTTTTTAATATCCTTCCCTTATGTTGTCTATGATGACACTGTCAATTTCAGCAGTAACATTGATACTTGTGCTCGATTATATTTCTATGAAATAGAAAATGTACTATTTTTTTCTTGGGAAAAAAATAATAACTGCACATGTAACAAATGTGATCACAATAGAAGGAATTTCGAATATGATGAAATCTCAACAATTGCTTTGTACATGATATGATTTTTTCACCATTTCGCATACAATGTTGATTTTCTTTCATCATGTACTTCTTTTTGCTTGTCTCTTGCTCGGTTTACCAACACTAGTTTTTGTATGATTTTCTACTTCTATGATTTGGATGGCAACAATTGTCCCTTGGATTACTTGTTTTTTAGCACTTTGGTCATCCCATTTATTGAGGATGAAACACCCATTCTGTTGTGAATCATAGCTCCCATCATTGGCATATCAACACTATTTGTTCCATTCACTTCTTGTGTTTTATCAATCCTCCCTGTCTCATCTCTTGGGAATGAAACACCAATTTCAATGCAATTTTCAGTTTCCATTATGGGTATGTCATCAAAAGATTCTCATTTCATTTCTTGTGTTTGAATGGTCTGCAATTCCTCTTCCCTTAAGGATGAAACATCCAAATTTTCAATATTGTTAATGTTATCAAGCATCATTGGGGTATTAGAAACAACTTCCCCTTGCATTTGTTGTGTTTTATCACTCTGACCTGGCTAATTTCCTGAAATCGGCGAGATTGAGAAAGTTATAGTTCAAGCAAAAGATGTACCTTTCACAAATCAACTAGATTGACAAAGACATAATGATATGTAATAAATTGAATGAACATAACACTCACTAGTGGATGGAAATCCACGTTGTTGCTTTTTTTTTTTTTAGCACCATTTTTTGCCTCGTTCTTTCTAAAGCAATGAGATTCACGATAAGCCTCTTCACCATATTTGTTGATTGGACTTGATCTCAGAATAAATTTATCGAACTGTGAGGACATATCAATAATTAAACACACACATTATGACTCCTCACACTATAAAATGAAAATTGAACGAGATACTATTTGAAATTAAGACACACCTATTGTTGGTTGTGCAATTGATGATTTCTTAGACTGTTTTACCCATGAGTCAAAGAGTTGTTTCACTTGTTGTGTAGTGACATCAGGGAAACAAGATGCCAACTGTGTCGTTGTTTCTTCATTCAATTGATTTCTTGGCTTATCATATTCAAAACGAAGTTGACTTCTAATATTTGATGGCAAGAATCTTCTTTGTATAAACTTTTGGAAAGTACCTTTTGATCTCATAAAAAGATTGAAAAAATTTCCTCTCATCTCATTTACAAGACACATCCTGTCATGTTCAAATGTGCTTCTATTCTCCTTAGGAACTCCTCTCCCTCCTCCTTGGTTTCTATTCAAATTTTTCATTTTCTAATGCTTGCGCTCTATTTCTTCATTCCTTAACCATACCAAAGTAAATGGATGAATATTTCGATGAATATGGATTTTTTGGAACTTTGAATGTTGATTTTGCAAATCACACTTTTCATCTCCAGCTACACTTGCATATAAGAAAATAATTATCCTTATTATCAAGGTATTTTGTAGCTTGCATAGAAGAAACTAATTATCCTTATTATAAAGGCATTTCATAGCTTGTATATAAGACACTAATTATCCTTATTATCAGGATATTTACAAGAGAGTAAGTGTTAGAATTTTGATACTTCCAGTATGGTTATGTTAGATCTTCAAACAATTTATATTATTATCACAATAACCACATACAATAGGATCACTGAAAGATAGACAAGCACATCATAACAAGAGAACACAAAGATTTACCCTGGGAAAACCCTCTCACGAGAAAAACCCAGCAAAGATTCTTCAGTATAGATTCATCAAAAAGTACAATGTCAATCTCATACAATAACCCGAGAACAAGATACAATAGAAACCCCAAGAAAAGATGTCTTCAATGCAGCTACTCTTTCTCCTAAGTGAACTTTCCTTTCTGCTACTACTCATGAGAACTTGCTTGAGTGAGATGATGCACAAATGAGCTAGGTGCCACCCTATTTATACTGGTCACAAAACTGGCCTTTTTACATAACTGGGTCGACCTGACTAGGGCAGTTTTACCCATTGTTTGGGGCAGTTAACCCACTGAGCTGACTTGTCTATTTTACATTATTTATTTTATGGTTTTTACATCATCAAATACAATATGAATATTTCCCAAATGAAGTATAATAAAAATACAATAAGAATGTATTCTGAAGTTACATTCTTCAACACTCCCTCTTAACAAGGAAGGTATTCTTCTAGCGTTATCATCATCATCACTATTGTTGCAACTATGTACTCTAACCATTGACTTCTGACATGTCTCTCGAATCTATACATCACAATAAGTTCTACAAAGCCAGCCCTTTTTCATGTTGGATGTACTCGCCTTTGCAGTGCCAAGCTTTTTTCATGCTAGATGCAACACTCTACAGTGCCAACCATTTTTCATGTTGGATGTAACCATCTTTGTAGTGTCGACCCTTTTTCATGCTAGATGCCAACCTCTACAGTGCAAACCCTTTTTCATGTTGGATGTAACCATCCTTGCAGTGCTAGCCCTTTTTCATGCTAAATGCAAACCTCTACAATGCCAACCCTTTTTCATGATGGATGTAACCATCATTGCAATTCTAGCCCTTTTTCATGCTAGATGCAAACCTCTACAGTGCCAGCCCTTTTTCATGCTAGATGTAACCATCCTTGCAGTGCTAGCCCTTTTTCATGCTAGATGCAAACCTCTACAGTGCCAACCCTTTTTCGTATTAGATGTAGCCATCTTTGCAGCACCAGTCCTTTTTCATATTGGATGCATCTCTACAGTGCCAATCCTTTTTCATACTAGATGTATCCATCTCTGTAGTGCTATTCCTTTTTCATACTGGATGAAAATCTACAGTGCCAATCCTTTTTCATACTAGTTGTAGTCATCAGCCCTTTTTCATAAACCAAGCAAGCCATCTAGTGGGTCTAGCCCAGGAGCGTACATTACGTTGCAACCACCTGCGTTATCTCACCACGTGTCCATATCATCTCATAGTCTAGGAGACTCAATTACGTCACATAACCCGTGACTACCTGCTACCACGTCACATATCAACGTCAGGACAACACACCTTGAGTGTAGCCTAGGAAACTCAATTACGTCACATAACTAGTGACTACCTGCTACAACTCACATCTCAAGTGGAGATGCCTAAGAGACTCAATCACGTCACATGAGCGATGACTACCTGTGTTTCACACATGCTATGTTACTCATCACTCCCCCTTGATCTAAACCACCCCAATCTTGTCCCTAAAGTACTCAAACTTCACTCTTAACAAAGGCTTGTTCAACACATCGACTATCTTCTCCTTTGTCATTATATACTGGAGCCTCACTACCCCTATCTGCACCATTTCCCTAATATAGTGATACCTGATCTCGATGTGCTTCGACTTGTCATGCAACAGCAAGTTCTCAGACAATTTCACAGAGCTCTGGTTGTCACAAAAGACACAAGTCGCCTCTAACTCGAGATCAAACAAACCTGCAAGCAACTTCTGAAGCCACACTGCCTCACAACATGTCGAACAAGTTTCCATATACTCTGCTTCGGTTGTACTGAGTGCCATTCTCGTATGCTTCCTACGGAACCATGAGATCATACCAGATCCCAAATTGAAGCAGCATCCTCGTGTGCTCTTTCTATCTGTGACACTACCAGCCCAATCTGCATCAACATAACCCTATAGGTTAATCCTCTGATTTGATGCATATCTGAGGCCATAATCAACCGTACCCCTCAGGTACCTCAACACATGCGTTGCCGCAACTAGGTGAACACGTCTCGGCTCCAGGGTATTTTTTAAGGATTCTAATATTATAATTAAGTATAGTATCTTAGGCGATTATTTTGGATTGAAGAAAACATGTATATAGATAGGTAGGCGAATATTAAATATGAAACATACAATTTACTACTAAAATGTGTAAATTTTGGAAAATATTATGATAAACAAACATATTTTATGTAAATATAGGCGATATTAGAGACTAAAAATGACCAAATAGCAAATTTATTTTTTGAGAAAAAGTCCGAAAAATAGTCAATTGGCAAAATTTTGCCCTTAAAAATTACCCTGCTCAATTCTAGCATGTACTAACTCAGTGTGTTCACCGCAAAGCATAAACCTGGCCTCGTGTTCGTTAAATACATCAATGAACCAATCATCTGCCTGTATACCGTGGCATTCACCATCTCTGAAGAAGTATCACACAACAACTTCATATTCAATTCCATTGGTGTGGCCATGGCCTTACAATCCATCATCCCAAATCTCTTCAGGATCTCTACTGCTTATTTTCTTTGACTCAGGAAAATTTCTTCTGGATTCTTCCACACCACATCCTGGGTGCCTATTTCAAACCATACAGAACCTTCTTCAATTTGCACACATGTGTCTGCCTGTCATGTGTCTCAAATCCTAGTGGTTGCTCCACATACACTTCCTCTTCTACTACACCATTTAGAAAAGAAGTTTTCACGTCCATTTGGTGTACCTTCCACTTCATCACTGCAACTATCATAAGTATAGGTCTAATTGAAGTGTATCTTTCTACAGGAGCAACAACATCTCATCACAATAGACTCCCTCTTTCTAAGAGAAACCATGAACCTTGCCTTGTACTTCTGTAGTATGCTTGATTTTGTAAATTTGCTTGAACCTTCATCACTTGTTCTTTGGAACAAGTCTTATCATCCTTCTCTTGTAGGTCATACCACACAATCTTTCCTACAAGTCCAATTTAGTCATATGATTAGTAACATTCCATGTAATGACAACTTCTTATGCATAATGCACATAGTCATGTATCCAATGCTTCGGCACAACACTCATCCATATCCTGTATACACACGGTAACTATCTAGATGTCTTCCATCTCTACCAGAACATACTATTAAGAACGTGCACTGCTCTTAATATGTTAGCAAAGAGGTTTCATCCTAGACTAGCTCCATCAAGGGCTTGTCGGATGTTGTGCAGCACTATAGGCCACTTACCCATAACATGCACTACATGAGCCTACTGCTAGTCAATCTTAATCATATAGAAATGCAGAAAAGAAAACTGCATCATAGATCTACATGTAACTGTTATGAGTAATATCCTTCAAAAGATACTTAGAAATTCAAATGACAGTAAATACTTATCTTTTATGTGTTTTGTAGGCTCCCTCTTGGTTTATGCCACCTTGCAAAAGTTACTGGAGTTTCTGGAAGCATACTCTGCTTTCATCATTTGATTCTGAAGACCTTGATCTTCTTCTTCGTCTAGTCTAGAACTTTCTGAAGTCTTTATCCTTGGTCCCCATGTATTGGATTGAAGATCTCCTTCGCTTTGATATCGCTTCTTGAAAATGAACTCTTCACATTCTTGCCTCATGCACATCCTCTGCACATGCCTTCATGTTTTGTCTGGATCTCGGGTGGACCTGCCGGTAAATCCTTGTAGTGTACTTGTTTCCATAGTGCCATGAACCAATGCTTGATTTGATTTGCCTTTTACTTTGTACAAGCCTCCCTCTTGCTCTCCAACTACTATTGTATCATCAAAAGTTCAAGACATATTCTTCATCACTTGAGGAATCTTCCCTTGCTTTCTTCTTAATTGGTTCGTCATCTTCTACAGTATGAGCATGATGCCTCTTCTTATTTCCTTTCTTATTGTTTCCTTTCTTCTTGGGGCGATTTCTTGCAACGTGTCCCATTTCATCGCAATTGTAACATTTGAAGTTTGAGTAGTCTTTGGGAGGTCTTTGATTCTTGTGGAATCTTCTAGACTTTTGAGAGTGATCTTCTTTCTTGAACTTCTCTTTCTTCGTATGTGCTACCAATGTTTGGTCATCATCTTCACCCATCTTCTCTTCTCTGGCTTCAATTCTGGTTTCTTCCTGAGCATAAGTTTCCCAAAGCCTGCTGAAATTGATGAGCTTCCTTCTAGAACATATTCCTTGAATGAATGCTTCCCGTGATCTTGGGAGACCATTCAATGTAGTCATCACCAATTCTGAACTTTCAACATGATCTCCAATAGCTTCCAGTTGTTCTTTGATCTAGGAGACCCTTTTGAAAAAAGATTGAATATTTTTTGAGCTCAACATCTTCACACCCTTGAGTTGATTTCTCAAGGTCATATTTCTATTGATGTTCTTCCCTTCGAATAATCTCTTTAATGCATCAAACATCTATTTCGTAGTTTGCAGAGATGACATGTGGGGGATCAAGTGATTCTTTATGGAATCATCAATGATCCTCTTGGACTTAATCAAGTTCTTCTTGTGATTGGATTTATCTTCATCTCCCTCTGGCTCTACATCTTCTTCTTTGATATAATTGTCCAACTCATTCTCTTCTAGAATGAGCATCACTCTATACTTCCAAGAACGGAAGTTATCTGCTCCTTCAAGCTATCCTCAAGCTTGGTATGGTTTGTCATATTGATAAAATGAGAACCTCAAATGGAAATAAGGATAGTAAGACTTACCAATTCATATGCTCCAACCAAGTGCTTGCTTTAATGTCTTATGAGATCTGACTTCAAGATGACCTAGGGTTTGTCATAGAAACCCTAATTTTTCAACTCGGGAACTTGAAAAATTGAATGGAGGAAAAGATGTGCCTCCCTAATTCGAGTTGAGCAAAGATACTATTCTTCTGAAACTGTGGATAGATCTGCCAAAAACCCGATGCCCTAGTTTTCCCGAGCACCAGTGATAGGCCCAAAAATGAAATTTCTCTGATCGAAATTCTGCCTCAATGGAAAAATTCGCCCTCCTAGGGCGAGTTGCCTTGACCTTCTTTTTCAATCAAACTGTGGTAAAAATCCTTTGGAAAGAGAAACCCTAGTTTTCACTTCCAGCAGTTGCAGCTACACAATGTATTCTTTCAAGCTAGCTCTGATACCATGTTAGAATTTTGATATTTCTAGTATGGTTATGTTAGATCTTCAAACAATTTATATTATTATCACAATAACCACATACAATAGGATCATTGAAAGATAGACAAGCACAACATAACAAGAGAAGACAAATATTTACCCTGGGAAAACCCTCTCACAGGAAAAACCTAGCAAAACTTCTTCAATATAGATTCATTAGAAAGTACAATGTCAATCTCATACAATAACCCGAGAACAAGATACAATAGAAACCCCAAGAAAATATGTCTTCAATGCAGCTACTCTTTCTCCCAAGTGAACTTTCCTTTCTGCTACTACTCATGTGAACTTGCTTGAGTGAGATGATGCACAAATGAGCTAGGCGCCACCCTATTTATATTGGTCACAAAACTGGCCTTTTTACATAACTGGCCCAACCTGACTTTCTCTAACTGGGGTAGTTCTGCCCATTGTTTGGGGCAGTTTACCCACTAAGCCGACTTGTCTATTTTACATGATTTATTTTATGGTTTTTACATCATCAAATGCAATATGAATATTTCCCCAAGGAAGTACAATAAAAATACAATAAGAATATCTTCCGAAGTTACGTTCTTCAACAATAAAAATAAAATAAGAATGTCTTCTGAAGTTACATTCTTCAAGAATAAGGAGTAACCACCAAACTTTGATTTCAAGAACACGATTAGCTAGAACCATTTAAATTGCGTGTATGGCTGAGTAAACCAACCTCATGTCACTTCCAAGTCCAGCTACAAAGTTCAACCTCCTTATACTACTCATTGGTAAACGATGTAATTGCTCATCAACATATACACCCTTGAGTTTCTTTCAATCATGGATGGGGGATAATCTTTTTGGCTATGCTCTATGAATTTCAACATCATTTGATTGTTTTTTGTGATATAATAAGAAAATTTATGGTGTTTTGGCAAGTCTCCTTCATATTTTGTCTTCTAATTTCTCAAACAATACACAGTCCAACTCTTGTACATCATGTTGCATGAATGAATCATATGTATCCCAACCAAAATATTGTATGAATGAAGCATATGTATCCCAACCAAAATATTTCGTTAAATCTCTTGTTGGCAATGTATCATTGTATTGAAGTTTGTAGAACAAAACTCTGGGTAACCCAGTAAATGCTATCTAATGGTACACCATTTTCAGTCGTGGGTGTATGATACACATATGGCAAGTAAACTTTTTTCATCTACTAAGATGGATATTCAAAAGCTTACCCACATAACAATCCGATAAACCAATTATGCTAACTAGTAGTGCTTTGGCTTGACTGTGTAAACATTTTGATGGAACCATAAGCTTGGCATGTATAAATTTCAATGTTGGTATTTATATTCCATTTGAGTCTAATAGATGGTCCAATCAAGGGTAATGGTGTCAATGGCTAGAGAAGAGATGAATTGGCACCCATGCTAGTATGGGATCTCGATGATAATTGTCTTGATGCTACATGAACATCCATGGATTTGCTATTACCGGGAGTTTTCTTCTTTAAATTGATTTCGAATGAGCTTTTGAATTGGCCCGAAAGTGTTGCGGTGGAAAATAAAAAGGTGAATGTGTTGCAAGAGGTTTCAAAATATGAATGTTTTGAATTTTGAAAAAGGTTGAAAGGTTGTTGGTGAGGTTTTCAAACAAAGTTCTGTTTTTCTATTTTTTTTTATGCCTATTGGAGTAATTAAAATAAAATAAAATTTGCAAGGTCTTTTTCTTAATGAAATATTGGTAAATTTTAAATGAAAGTTTTATTTTATAATAAATAATTTCAAATTAAGGAACCTACTATATCTTAATGAAAAGGAAGTTAAGGGATCTGAATGAATTAAATTAATTTGAATGTTAAGAAGCTAAATTCAAGCTTACACAAATGCTTTGAAGTTGCATAACTATAGAAGACTATAACTTCTTTATATGAACTTTGATCAACAAACCATCTTTTCAAGGTGTAGTTGATATATAGGATTTTCAAACGAGTGGTCACACATTTGGCTTCAATCTAAATTTAGTAGTGTACATAATCCATGAAGTACAACCTAGCTCATTAGTGAGAAATTCTAATCGCACATCTTCATACTTGCAAGTGTTAGAATTGGATTTTGATAGTGGCATGGAGCCCATAATATTTGAAAACCTATAGGTAGCCTATCCTAGAGATTAAAATATAATTAATATTTTCACAAGTAGTAAACATTTTGAAGATATGGAGAACCTGTGTGAAATTTTGTACTCAAAATTTCACACGTGTTCTCCATATTTTAGATCATTAAAATATCATCTTTGTCCAAGACTAAAAATTGTGTGAAGGCATTTTTAATGGAAATATGAGTCTTAGTGAAAATGATGCCTTACCCAAATTGAATTCTATTAACTCACCTTACATCTCGTTATATAGGATTTTGGGATGCTAACAAACTTTGGCATGATTCATTGGCATATGAAAGATTTTAATTCACGAAAATGGTCCATTGGCATCTAGAGCATCTAATACCAAACACTTGGGGAAATGGTAGATTCTCCCTAAGACATTGTTTTGAGTCAATCGGGCATGCAAAACAACTTAAGTGAGCCTAGGTAAAATTGCATACACTACGATGTAGGTTGAGGCTAATTAAATCCAAGAGGAACAACATCAAAAATATGATATATGCAATATGATGAAAACAAAAAAATGAACTTGCGAGGTAGACCCTATTCTAAAATGCAATTGAAGCAAACTTTTATGGTTGCATATCAAAATAGAGAAATCAAACATGCATCTAGTAAATGTTAGTCTAGAAAATGACATTCAAATGCCAATTAAAGTTAAAAGAATGAAGTCCAAGGACATAGTGCATAGTTAAAAAGTTAAAAGCGGATCCCAAGTCAGTTTCCTTGGGCTTGTTGAGGCCTCAACACACTCATATTAATCATGGTTCGTAATTTTCAGTTGTATATGTCTCATTGATTTGACATGATTTGAGGGTGAATATGTTATGTGATTTAACATTATAATTGAAGAAGATAAGGGTTGTTTCATTGTTGTATTCACTACTATAAATAAGGGTTTTCAAATTTGGTTTATCCATGATAAGATTTCCCTAAAACACTAAAATTTATCATAACACGGGTATCTTTTCTCTTGGATTTCCTAGAAGTTTGAGGTTGTTAAGAGTTGAAATATAGTCCATTATTTTTGTTGTTTTATTCATATTTCATAACATCCCTAAGGCTAAAAATCCAAGGGTTAATATTTGGGAAACCTCTTGTTAAGAGGTGAAATTTATGTTTTTCATTAAAACCCCAAGGTTCATAAATTTCCACATGGCATTAGAGCTTTTGTGGTTGATATCACTCTATGTGTAAGAGGGGTCTTGCATTTCTACTAAATATTACCTACGAGAGGTCTTAACCTTGTTTGAGGCTGTTGGGTGTGAAACCCTAGGTTGATTGAGACAAGTATCCTCACCCTTGAAAGGATTGTTTCTTCTTGATATTGTTTATTTTCAGGATGTGTATAGCTTTGGTCTCTTGTCCTTTAACACCATGTCAAGTGTTGGATGGTATGTGGATAGTGAATCTTAAAGACATATGACATATGACACATTTTTATTCAACGTGATTAAGGAGAAAGGAGGCATGAGTGTGGAGCTTGGAGTTGATGCCACTTATCTTGTGAGAGGATTTGAATCCATTTCCTTCCAAACATCTTTAGGTGATGATCTTGAGTTGAATAATTTTTTGTTTGTTCCTAGGTTTAAGAAGAATCTTCTTTCAATGCCCTGCATGATAGATGTAGAGTGGAGAGTTGCATTTGAGGGACAATAGTGCGCCATCACTGGTTGTAGTCTTGCTAGCTTGAGGACTTTAGCTAAAGAGGTGAGAGTGATGGATCGGGTCCTGTCACTAAGAGAGGGGGTGAATCAGTGACACAATTTTATATCAATTTCTTTTACTTAGTTAATTATAGTTTGCAGATATAACAACAAATTTGAACTCAATGATTTATTGTGGAACCCAATTGGGAAAACCACCAACACTTTTCTATTAACTGCAAAATTTGTTTTACAATTTACAATAGAAGGAAGATGTTTTATTCCTCTTTGGATCAACACCCACTTATCAGGATGCACCCACACCCCTATTTAGTCAGTTACAACTGACAAGGAAGCACCTACTCCCCTGCAGGCACCAACCTGCCCTAGCTCCTCCCAGCCATCCTTTTTCATACATCTGGAAATGAGATATGCAGTCCTATAGAGGTCTTCTGTATCAGACACTGGACTTCATAACTGTTGTTCTGTCTTCTTTTGTTCTTGGTCTTCAATAACTTTTCGACATACGCACTTTTTCTTCTTCACATCTCATGATACTTATAGTTCTTAAAAATCTTCAATGTAACTCTTCATAACCATCACACCTCTTCATAAAAAAAAAATTATAAAGACATAACAAATTTGTCATTTTTTAATTTTTTTTCCATCGTGAATCACACCTCTTCATAAATAAATAAAAAATCATAAAAACATAACAAATTTGTCATTTTTAATTTTGTTCCATCATGAATGATTCATTTTAACCATGTCTTCATGCAAAGTAACTGTCTTTGTTTTTCCAAGGGTTTTACTAACTTTGGTGATCCTCCAGAACTGGAATTATGCCAAAAACTATGATAAGAGTAGTAACCTCACCATTGGTTCTGCCAACCATTATATTAGTCAACTACTTTGCCATTTTTTCCAAAAGGTAGGGGGCTTGACAGGTCGTACTAGGCTCCAGGCTGGTGATTACTCGTGGAGTCCAAGCACCTAAAGCCCCACCATACTCTTGCACTACGCATCGAATAGCAATAGTAAGGCCGGTGCATATAAACACATAAAAACTTAAACGCGCTGCCAATGTGGGATAAACCCCAATCGTCGAATCAATCTCCATCGTTGATTATTTGATCCAACGGTTCCTGAGTCTCTTGCTTGCAATTCTTCTGATTTCACCCGCCTTCTAAAATAACACTCTGGAGCATCAATTTAAAGGCAAGACCTCTGGAGAACATTCTACGAGTGACACCTTTAATCTTTCCATCTCTTTACAGTGCTCCTCGAACTCGGCAAAGGCAACAAATAGCTCCTCATTCTGCCCATCCTCCCCGAGTTGCTCGACCGCCCTCTCATAACACTGTCAAGCCTTGGCAACATCCCCATTCTTCATCTCAAACTTGGCATAACGAATCCAAGACTTGACAGTAGGGTGGCATCTCACATACCTCTCATAGATGGCCCTAGCTTTGTCCAGTTCATTATACCTGAGCTCAAACTTGATGTAGGCAGCCCAGCCATGGTGATTGGGCTCCCAATAGACAAATCAATCACCTTGGAACACTTCCTACACGTCAACCCAAAATATTGAATTCCATTGTTGCTTTATACTAAGTTGGGATCTCCATAAGTGCAACAACTGCATTGACTGTCTTCTGCTCTTGTGGGCTTAATTTCTCAGCGCTTGTATCACTATGCTTGGTTACTTGTCCATCTACAATAATAACAAGAACATGAAACTGGCCACCACTAGCTTCCACAATTCCCATTGAAGCCTCAACAACTGGAGCAAAATATGTTGGACCAACCCTTTTTAGATGTGGAACAATCTCCTTATAGTGCTCAAGTACTTGTTCAAACCCCTAGCAGGGTCGATTGTTTTCATAGAAGTTGAAGACATTATCATCATGTTTCCATAGAAGCTAAAGCCATTATCATCATTACAGGCCATGTAATAACAGAGTGCCTCATAACCATCATTGGTCATGTCATCTTAAATGCATGCCCAATGCATATTGCTTTTCTATCAATGCCAACCATCTGCTTTGTCATCGTACTACCTCATCCATGGCTCTGTCAACATAGACATACATGTCAGCATATGCAACGTCTCTCATCTATTTTCCATCAATGCCAACCTATATTTCCATATTGCCAACAAAGAGAGGGTGTCCTTTACAAGTTACTTGTTAATTTGGTGGCACTTTTACATTCTAGTGGGAGGTTCGAAGAGCCTTGTAGCTTTGAGGAGGCATATGCAATGCATGCATGGTGGGGTGGCTTGGAGACATGTTCAAAACCTATTGATGGATACAA
Source organism: Larix kaempferi (assembly GCA_027924585.1). Lineage (NCBI taxonomy): Eukaryota > Viridiplantae > Streptophyta > Pinopsida > Pinales > Pinaceae > Larix > Larix kaempferi. Next base: position 3,890,266 of record BSBM01000275.1, on the reverse strand, counting down.
TGATACTTTACAACTTATAAAATAATATTCTAACAAATTGGGAGGTTTTGGTGCACAAAGATATGATATTTAATGAGGACATGAGGTTTTCTAGTTCATAGAATTATCCTTCAGTGGTTGAGGAGAGAGAGGAGGTTTTTATTCCAAAGACTAATTTAGAGACTCAAGATTAGTCAAATTTAGAACGATATGTGGTGAGATTGGATTTGGGCATTCCCTCACCTTCTTCCCAACACATAGGAGGTCGAGATTTCCCACTCAAACCCTTTGATATTTTTCATAATTTGAATTTACAGTTGATAATTGGTTTTGAATTTTAATATCTTCTATTGTTAATTTTCTTGTGTAGATCAAACTACGGTCGGGCTACAATGCTCTTTTGTTTAGTAGAGTAGAGTACAACAAATATCTATATAGCAGTATTGCACCCCTTCTTTCTACAGTTTGAACCACATTTATGAGAGTGCACTAGCATTTATGAAGGAGAAAGAGAAAAGAGGCACATCCATGTGCCCATATTCAATGCATTTTTGTATGTAGACACTATAATTAACAATTTAGCTACTCTAGTTACTCTATATTAGAGTGAGGATATCAGTTGGAAGATGCTCCTGCAAAATACGCTTAGAGCCATGCGAATGAACAAGACATATATTGTCGCCACCTACTTGATGAATTTTACTGAAATCCGTGATCAACATGCAACTATTGAAGAAGAGGTCAAGAATGAATAGTTAGTACCCATAGAATTAAATTGGTAATTTTCTTCTTAATAATGTTTTTCCATGGGCTTTGTGCTTAAGAAAAGATTCCCACATTTGAGAAGCTATGGGAGGACTTCATCTAGGAGGAAACAAGATTGAAGAGTGTTGTAGGGATAGAGGAGGAGGAGAAAAATATTTCCCTCATTTATGATGAAGGGAAAGAAGAAATAATAACTTGAGAAGGGTTAGAAGGGAAGAAAAAGGATCCAAGCTCCTCTAACTAGGGAAAGGACTTGAGCCACATTGAGTTTTTTAATTATCAAAAGTTTATCCATTATGCTTCTTAGTGTCATGGAAAGAAGGGGAAGGGAAAGCAACAGCAACAGAAGTAATTTGCAGGGAGTGTACAAGCATTAGGTTGAGTGGATGAGCTTTCATCTAAGCTTGATATACACGTATTCATGGTCTCATAACTATCATTTAACATTGTGTTTGGTGTTTGTTGGTATGTTGGAAGTGAAGCATCCAAACTTATGATCTCTAACAAGAAGGTCGTCAATAAGCTTCAGAAGTACAAGGCAGGCATGCAAGTGGAACTTGGTGATGATGCCATGTATCCAATAATAGGAGTGGGATCCATCTCATTCCATATGCCATTAGGTGATATACTCAAGCTTATTGGTGTTTTATAGGTACTTGGCTTAACTGAGATCCTCCTTTTAGTTTCAATGATCACAAATCTAGGATATATGACTAAGTTTGATGATCAACAAGTTCTCATCTAAAATAAATTCCCATATCTTGGTCAGGTTTTGGTTAGAGGTATTTGAGAGGGTGGTCTATATATGTTGCATTGAGATATTGTGAGAGCCCTAGTGCATGGAAATGGCAACTTGTGTGATCTTTGACACAAGCACCATGGAGCATTTCCAATATTGAAGGACATGGTGTAGGGATTGTTGCACTTCAAGGTTGAGAAGGAATGAGTGTGAAAGGGTTGTGCACTTGGAAAGAAAGTGAAGGTTGATTTCTTAGCAGTGACCATAGGTCAAGATATTCTAGACCTAATCCACTTGTATGCATGTGGACCAGGGACTTCAACTTCCTTATCAGGAACATTTATTGTGTCATTTATTAATGATTCCACTAGAAAACCCTCAATTTACTTCATGAATACCAAGGGTGAGGTATTTGGAAAGTTTCAAGAGTTTAAGGCTCTTGTAAAAAATCAAACAAGAAAAAATATTAAGATGTCGATCTCTGACAATGGAGGGGAGTATGCTTTCAAAGAGTTTGAAACTTTTGCAAGCAATCAAGGATCAAGAAAGCTCTCATATTTCCTTACAACCCTTATCAAAATGAGATTGTAGAGAGGAAGAATGGGTCCATCGTAGAAACATCGAAGTCTATGAATCATTATCTATATTTTCCAATATGTGTATGGGAAGAAGCATGTATTACAAGTGTCTTTATTTCAAATAAATGTCCTCATAGAGTTTTGAAGGATAAGATGTGAAAGAAAGAACTCACAAGTGAGAATCCTTAGGCAGTGCATATTCATGTTTTCATTTGTCCTATCTACATGCATATTCTTGATGAAATAAAGACCAAGTTGGAATCTTCTAGTTTTGAAGGGTATCTGTGTGGGTTACAATGAGATCTCCAAAGCTTATAGAGTCTATATTTAATCTCAACTAAAGGTATTCATGAGTAGATATGCGAGGTTTGATGAGGATGCATGGTCCTCTAGGTCTTAGGAACCGCTAGCGGTGATTAAGTAGGTAGAACAAGCTGCTTCCCCAAAGACTGATTTGTATATTTCAACAAAATCAAATCCAAATCAATAAGATTTTGGAGGTGAAGAGGATGCCTCTTTACCTTCCAGTTCAGTCATAAATCCTAAATGGACCACTTAGACATTATAGGGGGCATAGGGGCAAGTTGGAACTCTTAAGGATTCATTTTGGGCAATTCATCATCCCAAGAAATCTTTGAAGTATGTGGCATGTATTTCTTCCATCACTGATATAGGGCCTTCTAGTTTTTAGGAGTTAATAAATCAACAAGTTTAGTAGGATGCCATGGTGGAGTACAACTCCATTGTGAAGATTGATGTGTGGGAAGTTATGTGTATACTAGAGGGGAAGTCAATGATTTATTTTGAGTGTTTGTACAATATTAAGCATGTAGTAGATGAAGGTTAAGCATGCAACAAATGAAAACATAGATAAATCCAAACCTTGGTTTGTGTCTAAAGTGTTCTCCTAGAAAGAGGGAGTTTATTATGCTGAGAATTTTTCTCTTGTTATTAGGTATATTCCATCAGATTCATTATGTTTTTAGCATCAATGGTTGGTTGAATTTATTTCAAATGGGTGTGAAGATAAATTTTCTTAATAGTTTGATTGAGGAGGAGGTGTACATAAATTGACCAAGAGGATTTAAGGTGCATGGGTTTGAGACCCATGTTTGCAGGTTAGAGAAATCCCTTCATGGGTTGTATTAGGCACTACATGCATGGTACTCCAGGATTGATGAGTATCTTTCAAATTTGGGTTTCACTAAGACATACACAAATTCCAACCATTTGCTATTTGGTTGATGATTTTAATATTCTAGTTTTGGTCATGTATGTCAATGATCTTATACTTACTAAAGTTCAAACAAACTCATAGCATGGTGCAAGGTAGATTTGGTGAGAGGATTTTACATGAAGGACAACAACTTGATGCACTACCTCTTGGGTCTAGAGCTGTCAGGTATCCTAGGTGAGGTTTTCCTTGAACAAGGTACATATGCAATAAAGATTATGAAGAGACTTTAGATGGTGGACTATAACACCCTGTCTACTCCTATGGTTACTAAATATGAATTCATCTTTTTAGATTCAGTTTGATTGACCCATTTGTGTATAGATAGTGGATAAAATCCATCATTTATATGGTAAATGCCATATTTTCATTTTTCTTGTAACCAACACCTTGATTTAATACATGGTGGAACCCTAGTAGGTTCATTGGGTCACTTCAAAACATGTGCTTCAATACTTGAAAGGAACAATACATTTTGGTTCGAGGTATGTTGGTGATGGAGAGTTGGTATTGCATGGGTTTATAGAATCTAATTAGGGAGGTAGTGATAGTGACAAGTTTGAGCACCTCAAGGTGTTGCTTCAGTTTGGATTTATATATGGCTTCTTGGTTTAATAGGAAGCAAACTTCAATGGAACTTAGTCCAATAGAGGCAGAGTATATGGTGGCTAGCTCTGGTATTTGTGAATACATTTAGCATTGCAAGTTGTTAGAAAAGTTGATAGATCAGAATTTGGACACTATCAAGTTTTACTTCGGACATGACAAATTTTGCATGATTATCAAGTCATGTTTATGTCAGCCTTAAGGATTATTGTGCTCTCATACCTTTTATGTGACATACTTCCTACATTATTGGGATAGTAGGACCCTCTTTCATCACCTTCCATAGTTTCAATATTTTACACTAATCAATGGGATACCCATCAAACCTACAAACACGGATCTCAAACCCTATTTCTCGAACCTGCAAACATATGGTCTCGAACAATGGAGACCCATTTGACATACTTACTACATTATTCAAATAGTGGAACCCTCTTTCATCACCTCCCATAGTTTCAATCCATAGTTCCATAGGCAATACCCTCATCGAGGGGATTTGGGTTGTCAATCAATATTGGTAGGTGTGATCTAAATTATTCATGGAAAGGCATGTACTTCTCCACCAAAGAAATTTTCAGTTGCATGAAAAATCACGGACCATTGATCTGGATATGTGGGTGAGATCTTGGCCATTTGAAATAATGCATATGCCTCCAACTAAAGCCTTCTCCAATCTGTGTAAGTTAGCTTGGGATGCTCATCTAGATCCACACATGTGATCTTAATTGTTTGTAGCAGAATAGGTACCTCTACACCCAAGGATCCTCCACATGCACAAGTGATTGTCAACTATTGATCTAAATTTATTGGAGTTTATCTTGGTCGTTTGTGGCAAATCACCCCTTAATGAGGTGCATGCACATGAAATTCCATGGATTTCTCTTCATCATTGATCTCTCTCTATCACATTCATCAATTTTTATTCAAGCCAAATTGATTGTTGACATTTGGCATTTTCTTTAACCACAACATTCCTAGAAATTAAGGTATATTGCATGGGTTTATTATCATTGATCTATAACTATGTTTTCCCAATACATCTATTTTTGTTTACAATCTTCCAAATGCCCATTTTTTTTCAATTTGATCACAAATAATGGTGAAGAATGTTGTCCCCTTCTAAAAAATGCTGATTTTTGGCACAATGTTGAAGCTAAGATATGATACCACACTATGGCATCCCTACCCAACACTCCTATCCAGTGAATGGGTCATCACAAAATAGGGATTTCAAATCAAGACTCTTATATATCCACAATACTAACTAAGAAAGTCTCCCGTAGGATTAGAATTAAAATAAATGCATGTATAGGTGCAATAATTAAAATGCAATAAAAAAACATGGATTGCCATAAATCCGTGGCAACCAAATGGCCAAGACCAAATTCAAGCATAATTGCACACATCATACAAAATACATATATTATCATGTTATAAAATAACATTAATTGCATATCCTCAAACTATAATAACACACTTATAATAGAATAAAGTTCAAGAAACTAGTTGTATAAAAGAAAATTTCCGCCCAACCATAGGCATTCAATGTAGATACCATCCTCAAGCTAGGCTATTAGGCCACTAGGGTAAAGGAAACAACATGAATACTTCAGCTTATTTAACCCAACCCATTTACTCTCATTCTTGGCTAATCATCTCATTACAATCCAATGATAAAATAGCGATGGAACTCTCTTCCATTGCACAAAACAACACAAGGAATATCTTCCTTTCTGTAATCAACAATACCTTAGACATATTCTTCCCTCTAGTGATTTTCAATGTAAGGAGAAAGAGCCCAAACCGCTTTATGCTCTTTGGGAATCACCTACAAGGATAACACTTTTAAACTTTCCCATGATGATTGTACTTAGCCCACACTTCCATAACTCTATGAGAAGACTTCCCCACATAACCCTTGCATGCATCCAACGATTTGTTCTATAAGTCAATGGACGTAGATGGATTCGAAGTTTAAGGCACGCGTTGGAAAATAAATGAGATCTAACATTGACACTTAGTAATAGAGGATTTACTTTCCCATAGGCCCCCTTTTCTCTTCCCCTCTAGTGGAATACTAGACCCTCTCATGTTATTCATAGTGATCTTGGACCATTAGATATTATATTTCAACATTAACATTTACATAGCTTGAGTTCGCCCTACAAGTTGATCAAATGATACATATAATTATATTTACATCGTCTACTTATCTATCCATTCACTAGTCAATCCTTGGTCTTGAGATCCACACTATGAATCCATACTAGCATATTGACATCATTTACATATGGAGTCATGTATTTAAGCTCACATGGATTGACACTTGTCATTATAACCACACATTTACAAATTATACATATTTTGATTCAATACATTCTACAAATCAAACTAGGGTATTGCAATATATGCGTATCTCATCAAGTGTGGAATGATGTTGAGAAGAATTTGAAAGGCCTCATTGTCAATTAGAGCCTTCATGTATTGGCCATGTCTCCATTAAAAATTGTAGAGACCATGACAACAATAGTAGTGAAAATTGACTTGGCTATAAACTAGAGCCTTTAAGTATTAGCCTTATTTATCTTGCAAGATGTAGAGTTCAAGACAATGAAACAAGTGAAGGGGTTCAATATATTAGTTAATGAAGGGATTCACTATCAACTACAACACCTATATATTACCTTGAACTCTCTTACAAAAAAAATAAAGCTCGATCATAAAAACAAAACAAGTGACGTGCTTCACCATGACCTAGATCCTATAGATATTAACCCTATATATTCTTGCAAAATGTATAGATCATGACGACCAAGTAGGATAAGAGAAGCAAGTGAAGAGATTTGCGATGGAAGTTAGTGCCAAGATTCATTATCAACTAGATCGTTTATGTGTTATCCTTATCACGCTTTCAAATTGTAGAGATCTAGACCATAAAACACATGAAGGGATTAAATATTACATAAATCCTTAAGTATTGTCTCTATCTCTCTTCTAAACTATAAATAATATGAAAACAATATAAGTGAATGGAAATTAGTGAAGGAATTCACTATGGAAGTCAATGAGGGTATTCACTATCAATTAGAGTCTCTAGGTATTATCCTTATCTCTCTTTCAAATTATACATGTCATGAGATAAAAACAAGTGAAGGGTGTCATTATCCCCGACTATGACCTCAAAGTATTAGTCAATTCTCTCTTGTAAACTCTAGAGATGATGATGACAACCAAGTGAAAGGAAGTTAGTGAAGGGATTCACTGTGGCAGTTATAGAGGGATTCACTGTTAGCTAGAACCTTTATGTCATTATCTAGGCATCTCTTGCAAATTTTAGAGATCATTACAACAAAATAAGTGAAGTGCAATCAATGAAAGGACTCACAATCTCCAAAAACCTCCAAAGTTGCAAACTATAGAGATCGTGACAATGAAACAAATGAGAGATTCATTATCAACTAGATCATTTAGGTATGAGCCTTGTCTCTCTTAAAATTTGCATATATAATTACAAAAAAGTAAGCAAAAGAAAATTAATTAAAGGATTCACTATGGCAAACATTGGGGGCTTGCATCAACTATGACCTCTAGGTATTATCCCCATGTCTGTTGCAAAGTTTCAAGATCATGAAACCAAGTAATTGAAGGGAAGTTAAGGTATAGAAAAGCATCCATGGATTAGCCATGTCTCTCTTGCAAACTATATATTTCATGACAATAAAACATGTTGAAGATGTTTTGTAAATTTAGGGAATGGAATCAAGGCCTCGGGCCTTTTAAATCGTACAAGTACTGTACCTAAATTATATCCTCATAAATAGAGTTCATTTTGTCCATGCCATGTTGGTGTAATGTAATGCTTGGCATTTTATGCCTTTAATAAAACTTACTAAGACAGGAGAGCTATTACTAAAATAAGTAGACAACCTCTAACATAGAGTTCACTAAACCCATCAAAGGACATTAAGCATGTAGAGTAAATAGTTATCTATGAGTTGCAATAATGTAATGTTAGGATATTTAGACACTTAGGAGTTAGTTAAGATCAACTTATGTAATATATCCGTTAGGAAAAGTGTGTTTCTTTAGTATGCATTTGTACATATTTAATCTGACGGTCACGATATGTTGTGATCCGACGGCTCAACTTCTCTTAGATCATACCTACCCTTGATCTGTGGCTTAACACCCGATTGGTCCATGATCTCTATTTAAAGAGCATGGAGGGTCATTGGAAAGTTGATCGATTATGAGAAGCTCATTTGTAACTTTCTTTCTTTGCATAATAAATTGCTCCATAGAAGCTATTTGGTCGGGGCCATGGAGTGTTTCCCTCTCAAGGGTTTAAACCACGTCAAACCATCGGTGTGTCGATCTGTGATCTATTTGTGTGAAGTGGTTGCTCTATGTGTTCGGTCTTTTGGGAGTACCCTGTGTACCCGAACATGGTATCAGAGCTTTTATGAAGAGCCGCTTCCGGTTATGATCTAGATATTGAACTGTTGTTGCCGAAACTTGAAAGGGTTTCTGGTTCTGGTATTTCTGTGCATTTCTGGGTTGTGGAAGGTGTTCCATTGCACTCGGAGCGTCGTTTTCATTGGGAAATAGTTTTCGTTTGATCGAAAACGGTTCTCGGTTGCTTCATAAACGCGTATTTCATCAAATCTGAAAGTATAATGTTACAGTGACGTTTTTTTTAATTTATGTTTTAAAAGAAAAAAATATATCTCATATTTTATCAGTTTTTATTATTAGATTTTTTTTAGTTTCGGATTTTTGTTTTCCCTGTCTGCGTATGTTCTTTGTCGTGCACCTTGCGCGATCTCGGCGAATCAGAAACAGAAAGGGAAAGGGTTTTTCTCGGCTGCGTATGCTCTTTGCTGTGCACCTTGTGCAATCTCGGCAAATCAAAAACAGAGAGAAGACACGGACTTTCCGAGCAAGCTAACGAGATCTAACCCCACAAGTGTGGAATTTTTTTTTTGTTTTGGTTTATGGTGTGATTTGCAGGAAAAAATGAAAGCACGGAAACCGAGCAAGAAGAGTAAAAAAAAAAAAAAACCTTCTTCTTTCCCATATTTTACATACCTTTTAATCTAGCTCACTTGGTTCAAAGTTGTTTTATTCCTTAATAGGTCTTGAGTTCAAGTCTTAGGAAGTTACTTTTAAAAGAAAAAATGCATGCAATTTCTATTTTCAAGTTACTTTATTGTAAAAGTGCATCTTAGTTAAATAATAAAAAATAAAAATAAAAAGTGAATCACTTAAGTTCTTTTTTATTGCTGCACTATTTAAAGTAACATCATTGTAAAAATGAAATCACTTATTTTACAAAAGTGATTCACTTAAAACAACTTTCTTGTAAAGTGATTGTCAAAGGTTCATCTTAGGAAGAGGGGGGTCCATTTTTTTAGCTGGTCATTCTCTATCTGCCACGTCACTATTGGGGACATCTTCAACATTTTCTTTGATCAAGCATAACTTCATCATACGGAGTCAGTTTTCAGTACCGTTTTTTTAAATTGCCTATTTTTTCAAGCTCTTTGTATCCAGACAATTGGTTTCTGCTTTTACAGTCATTAATTTAAAAATATGGCCACCCCTTGTGATATTCTACTTACCAGTTCCAACTATTTCTCATGGAAATCTTGTATGGAAGATGTTCTACGAAGTAAATGACTTTTCAGAATTACTTCAGAGAAAGAAACAGAACCCACTGATGATGATAAGAAAATAAAATGGGCAAATAGATGTGACGAAGCTCGTGGATTGATTGGGATGTTAATCTCTACTGATTTGCGATTCCACATATCTGGAATCGATGAACCTAATGCTGCTTGGGACAAGTTGGAATCTGTGTTTGGTAAACACAATGAAATTCGAGGTCACCAACTCGAAAATGAGTTGATTTCTTTAAATCTAAGTGATTTTTCATGCATACAAGATTATTTATCTAAGTACAAAACTCTTAAACTCTTATGTGAAGAATGCAAGATTAAGAGGGAAGACAAACAATGCATTTATCATATTCTTTCCAAACTTGGACCTACATATTTTGTTTTTGTATCTACATTTTACTCCATGAAAGAATCATTGAATGCAGCTAGCTATCAAGAGCCTAGTCTTGAATCTTTTTGTGATTCCTTGATTAGAGAGCAAAATAAGCTCATCCATCTTGGAATAATTAACAATGCATATACATCTGGGAAAGCCTTATTGTCCCAACAGAAAGAAAAGTCCAAGCCTCCCAAGAAACAGAATTTTCACAATAATAAGTCAAACAAGGATCCCAAACCCTCTCAGTCAGCTCCTTCTTTAAAAAATGACAAAGGATCCAAGCCAAAAGGCAAGAAGACTAAACGTCATTGCAACTATTGCGGGAAAGATAATCATGATGAAAATTGAAAATTTCTTTGAAATGATTTATTTCTTCAAAAAAATATAAAAATTGCGCATTGAGGGGATCATTGAAGCACCAAGCATGTGGTTTGCTAATGGTTGGAAAATGGTGAAGAATAGATAAGGTGGGTTTACATGCTTTCCTTATTTTGCTTACTTAGCATATATGTGTATTCATGAAATAAAAGAGAATATGGTATCATCGTGGTGTGATGCCATCTATTTGTATCTTAATTGTGCCATTGTTGTTTTAATCCTAAGTATCTTGTGTTTGTAGCTCACATTACAAAAGGCATGTATTGTTAAATAGCGCACACGTGGTTCTGCATGGCTCCCCCTGCACAACCTATGTTTTCCACACTAGTATTATTATATTAAGAGTGTATTTTTATATTGAGTGATTTCTAAGAGAATGAATTATCTTCATTTAGAAAAGCTATTAAATTGGTAGATAATAAATAAATTGTTGCAGGGTTGAAAAGTGAAGAAAAAAAACTATTAGATAAGTAATTATTAAATCAATTATGTGAAGGAAATTAAACATGTTTGTATATTTAAGTATTTTGATTTAGTTTTAAAAGATTTCTAAAAAAGATAATTGATTATTTTTTACGTTTTTTTTTCAACTTTTGGAAAAGATTCTGCAAGGAGAGTTTGGTGTAAATAAAATAAGGAAGATAAGCCACATGGAGGGAGTTATGAAGGAAAAAATTGAATCTTACTTTGTCATATCATTATTGTTACAATTTTGTTTTAAAGAATATTTTTTAATTATAAAAAAAAATAAGGAAGATAAGCCACATCGAGGGAGTTATGAAGGAAAAAATTAAATCTTACTTTGTCATATCATTATTGTTACAGTTTTGTTTTAAAGAATATTTTTTAATTATAAAAATATCTTTATTGTATTATGAAAATTAAATTAGTTTAATTACCTTATAATAGAGTATGGGCTTTACACATTTATTCGTTCATTGTCGATTTACACAGGCAGTCTGGGCGGATATTCGCAATCATTTGCATATACAGTTGTGGTGGAGGGGCGAGAGCGTCCTGGCGGCTTTCCAGGAGTGGTGGACATTACACAACACTACTTCTTTACGGGCCATTCCGTGTATACTCGCCTGGGGGATCTGGATTACCAGAAATCATCATATTTTCCAGGATCGCAGGGTACAGATCGAGACTGTCGGGGCACAGGCTGTAGCGGTGATACTACAATACATGGTCCCTGCCCGGGCGATTAGAACACGTGCTGTGTGTGAGGAACAGATTGATAAATCATTCCCATGGGCATTTTTTGATGGAGCATCATTGGACCATGGATCGGTTTGTGGAGGGGGGGGAATTCTTTACAAAGCTGAGGACCACTATTTTCATCTGGTGGCTGGATTGGGGAGAGGATCAAATAACTACGCTGAACTCATGTCACTTAAACTATTGATGTTATTTGATCTTGAACAAGGCTGTCTATCACTTCAGATTTTTGGAGATTCCATGGTAGTTATAAACTGGGCTAAGGAGATCACAGCATGCCATGTGATGGTACTATCACCTATCCTGGAGGAGGTGATTCGATTGAAGCAGTCTTTTAATCACATATCATTTACTCATATTTACCGGGAGAGAAATGGGATGGCTGACCAGCTCTCAAAGGATGCAACGCAGCAGGAATTAGATATTGGTATTTGGAGGATTACAATTCATTCTCCTGGAGATACTTTCAGCTATTATCATAGACCTTTTCATGAGGTTATAGAGGCACAGAATTGAGCAATAGCTCAGTTTTGGATGACAAATGATGGTTTTGTTTTCTGTTATAGTAATAGGGTTTTTTTGCTATATGCGGGAACTATGGTCAACAGTGACTTGTTTGTATGGGAAAATTAGCTATGAGATCAATATGGGACAGTAAATATGGGACAATGTAGGGAACTGAATCTACTACATGTGCAGAGTGTAATTTTATTCATCTATTTGAAATAAAATTACGATTTTTTCCGAGGAAAAAAAAAAAAAAAAAAAATAGAGTATGGGCTTTTATTTATTTAGTTTTAGTTATTATAATTATTAAATAAACTTTTAAATTAATTAGTTATTATCATCCAAATTAATTATAATTTCAAGCTTAATTTAAAAGGCTAGTCCTTAAGGACCTTACACTAATAATAGCTTGTAAAAACATTAAACCTAGGACTTATAGGTTGCATGCTTAATCCAAAAATTTGAAACATGTCAAAGTAAACCTTGATGTAAATTACAAATATAATAGTATGTTGAATTATATAAAAAATTATTTTTAATCCGTAAAATAGAAAAGAATATTATGGGGTTGGGATTTGAACCTTAATCTTCTTTTAAGGTTGCAAAGGCCTTATTTAGGCTACACACATAATAAAAAAACATGGATCTCTAAACTAAAACAATCCATGAACCTTAATTATTGAAATCTAAATCTTCTTTTTATGAAGAGTAATTTTGAATATTAGGGGATTTTTACCATTGAAAAATCCTTACTAAAAAACTTTGTTCTTTATTTCTCATAAACAACCCTAGAATATATGTGTATATCTATGTGTATGCATAAAGAGAAAAGATAGGGATTAAAAAAACTAAGTGAATTAAAAATTTAACTAAAAAATAGGTGTTTTGGGGGTTTAAGGGTTATCACTTCCCACAGGGAGTTGAGTTACTTCCATTAGCCAATTATCATTAATGTAGTAATAATGATAGGTCATGCATTTTCCAAAGGACATGACATATTACTCTCTCTATGTGTATTTATATATACGTCAATTGTACTCAAGTAATCATTATGGAATATATGATAATACATCATATATCATCGAGAAGGCATGGATTCATCTTATTATGATGGATGTTGAAGTGAAGTAACCTATTTGGTTGCCTCAATTGGTATTAGAGCAAGGTTATGTTTCAAATAATTCATTTTTCCAGTGGAAGTAACTCCAGGCTTGTGGCCAATTGGTTTTTCCAAATACTATCACTTAACACTGCTCCAAAAAATTAAAGATCGGAACTAGAACTAAGGAAGGTTAAATTACTGAGAGGTCGAATACTTCAGAGTCATGATATCATGTGTCAGTGGGGATCAACATTGAACATGTCATAGCCCGCCAGAGAGATTCTAGCACGTCCTATAAGTGTTATTAAACAATTTCCTGTCAAAAACAGATAATTTTTAATTTTAATGTTTTATGAGAGAGTGCAACAATTAAATTAAAATTATATAAGAAGTGTTAAGTTTCAAATTTCTCGTCAAACAATTTGAATCCATTGTTCAGCTTTGGATGTACTACTGTCGTTAATTATGTTAGGAAATGTACTACAATAATGCTAGCTCGATCAACGATGGCCATCCATGTTCCCAAGTCTCCCTTGAAAAAAAAGAAACGACTATTAAATGCATTATTATGAACTTACATGTATACATGAGGAACCCTAACTCCATGATTTTGGTATCTAATCTCACCAAGATTGAGATTCAATTTTTTATTCATTTCATTAATAACAAAAGGACAATGGACTTGATAGGCTATCGAGTCAGCGACATGATCTGATCGATATTTGCACAATTATATTTTTAAACTTTAAGAAGTATTATGACTCAGGGACTATTGACATGGAATGTGACGTCATGTGAACCACAAGATTAATCATCCTCCATGCTCATGCACGTCCCTATCATTATTTCTTCAACGAGAGAGGGATTAAGGAGGCATCCGCCTCATAGGATCTTTTTCAAATTATTCACATGAAAAACATTGGGCGGTATCGAATTACGAGCTTAATTTATTTTACTCAACATTCATCCCATGGAATTATTATAATTTATAGTTCGCATTCATCCCTGCTCGGTGGCCTAAAACTTTGATTACCTGCATTTGGATTGCAGTGATCTAATATCAACGAGAAAACATAAGTATTTCTTACTCCTAAGCATCCAAGCCTCGATTCAAGCATGTGTCAACCTCACTAGTTGTGGCGTTCTTGGATTTCTCCAAAATAGGGATTAAATGGACTCGATTCTATCCAAACAATTACCTAATTCTTTTTTTTTCAAACTGGAAAAAAAAAAAAAAAAAAATTTATATTAAAGTAAAAGTTGTATCAAATATTACATCTATAGCGATAAAGAAGCGATGTCTTCTCTATATCCCCGATCCTGATCATGTCCAAAGAAGAGACATCTTTCACCAGATCAAAAAAACTTAAAAAAACATGACTGCATCTACAATACAACAAATATAGTCTCAAAGTGCTTATGAAATAAGCCTCAAATAAGTAGATTGCCTCTACGTCCTATATGCAATAGACGTCTATAATGTCGATAACAAGAGAAAGGCCATCTCCACAAAACTACAAAAAACAAGAGACAGAACAAAACTAGCCTCCATCAAAGAAATAAATGTTGTCCGAAGAGATTAAAGCCCCATCCCTTCACTCTTCGACATAAATTCTACCATCCATAGAGCCAATAGCGGACTTTGAGAGTTGATCCGCTACACCATTTATCTCCATGAATATATGCAATAAATGTATTTGAGCAAATGATGCAATCAGGTTTTTAACTCGCGTAATCCAAGGTGCCAACCGGAGTGACTACATCGAGGAGGATTTCAATGCCCAATTAATGACTCACCATGAATCACCAACAACATGTAAAGTTGAAATGAATTTATGAGTCTCCATTGCTGAGCATATCATACTGATACATGATACAAGGAATGAGTAATACATCATTGCGAAGTGTACATTTTATTTTATTTAAGACTAGATTTATTGTGGTCTGTAAAAAGTTTGTTGAGATTTTAGTTTTATGAAGAGTGGACGTGTACCTCTTTTACAAATCCAAGAGCCCTTTTGTGAAAGATTGCTAAATATTATTGTGTATTAGTACTGGAAAAGTTTTAATGTACTCTATCTTCGCAAATCCAATAATCCTTTTTCTCAAAATTTCCATTGAAAATTTTGATTGTATTTAACATTCACAGTGGTTCAAGTATTGGCATCCATGGAATTGCGGAACTTAGTGTTAGTCGGTCTATATTTCTCTGTCTAAATGATTGAGATGCTTTTTTATAGAACTTTCCTGCCATTCCTCACTAACAATAGAAGGACGAGAGCATTCAAAATCCACATTTTCAAACAAAGGGTTTGAAAACATTTTCATTTTCAAAGTGTTTGCAATGTTATATCTTATTTTCAAATCATTTGCATAGAGTCACAAGGAAATGCTCTAATTTTGATCCTTGGAGGGATGGTAAGTAAATCCTCCTCATTTTTTTCCTTTGAAGTTCACTAAAACCAATTTTTTGTAGGTTTTATTAGGATTTGTATGTTGACTAGATTTTTTCACTACGAATTTTGGTTGCAGTGTGGTGGCTCTGTGTTGTTCTTACTTTTTGGACAACTATTGCAATGAATCAAAGAGAATAGAGTGTTTCTATGAATCAAGAAGGATAAATAGGCTCTTTTTTAACGAAGTATTAATTGAATTTGGTAAGTTAAATCTGCCCTTTTTAGTACAAGGTTTAATAGACAAATGGACTTGAATAGGTACATAATTCAATAAGAAAAGGTTTAATTTATAGCAAACTATGACTGGTCTACAAATTTTAATGCTTGGATTATCAACTATCCATTCTCCTTTTTAATGCTTGGATAAGAATGGACTACAATCAATACCTAACTATCCACAATTATTCTTGGGTAATGCATAACTACAGTATTGCAATATTGGGTATGGACTACAAATTTGTAGTAGTTTTATATTGACATCCAAATATAACCTATGCCATGTTAAACTATAGAGGTTCTTTCCTTTTGTATGAGTTACAATTCTTGTTAAATTTCATTGGTATTGAGATATTATAATATCCAATAGTGCAATAGGAAATGGTAACATCTACATGGCTTAGTGTTATCAACTCAATATGAATTATTTGTTTTCATTTCACATTACTGATTAGTATATCATTATTTTTTGTTTTTATATTTCTTTATTTCATTGATTGAATATAGGGATACATTATTGAGAAATGTTACCTCTTAGTCGTCCTAAGAAAGATAAGAAACAACTTTCACTTGTTGATGCATTTGGTATCCCTCAACACTCCAATCAACATGCCACTTTGAAAAGGAAGTTTATGACCATCCACTTTAAGACCATGAATCATATAGTGCACAACTTCTTAAAGAGGAACCAACATCAAAGAGTCCCAAAAGAGCATTGAAGTCCAAATGGAAAACGCAATTTCCATGGGCTTATGTTGTAAATGATTGTAATGGTGTTCAAAGGATAAAGTGTTTGTGGTGTGTAAAGTTTAAAATGGAAACTCCATTTGCTAAAGAAGGGAGTATGACTCTTCAAGTTATTGGTCTAAACATCCATGCAATATCAAAGGCTAATAAATTTTCTTTGCAACATTTTGAATGGAAAAGCAAACAGAGTAATCTTCCAGTTACTAAACATGTAGAGCTAATGGTAGATGATGAGAAGGAGAGAATTATACCGGTGATTGAAAACATGTATTTTGTTGCCATACATGATTTACCTTTAGAAGCATATGAGTCAATATGTGATTTGAATAGGTATAAAAACACTCCATACATGCCTCTAATAAATTAATACTCTTCATATAGAAACACAACATATGGAAAAGAGTTTTTACAAGCTACTAAGGAGGTATATTGGGAAAAATTAAAAGATGAGATTTCCAATAGCTCATTTTACTCAATTTTTGGTGATGAAAGTATTAATAGGACTATGGTGCAACATTTGATCATTTATATTACATATTTGACAATGAACGAAGAGGTCAGTGTGTTACCAAATTCATGAAGTTCCTTCAAATTAAATATGGAACATCACAGTCTATGTATGATGATGTGGCATCTATTTGATCATAAATGGATCTATCCTTGATAAAGTTAGTTGGATTTGGATATGATGGGGTTTCATCCATGAGGGGTATTTATGAAGGTTTATCTACTAAGCTTTGTCAACATGCTCCTCATTTATTAGATATCCACTGCATAGCTCATCGAGAAGCATTAGCAGCAAATGATGCTTCATCTTATTTTCCAAATTTGCAAGCTATTGATAAGTTTGCAAACAAGGTTTATTCATGGCTTGGGAAATTTGATAAAAGACATGGAGAACTAAAAGAGCTCATGGATTCATTTCAAATCACAAGGTTGGAAGTGTTACAAATTCATCACATTAGGTGTTTGTCTAGAGGCAAAGTCATGGAAAGACTTGTTAAACTCATGCCTGCTTTGTTAAGAGACTGGGAGTTGGGGAAGTAAAAAATGTATGAGTTGGCCATAATATTTCAAGTGCAATTTTGCATCCATTTACTTGCAGATGTGCTTATTGAGTTGAATAAGTTGGATCAAAACTTCCAAGAGGTTCACATTGATATTAGATTTGTTGGAACTACTTTGGATATTACTATTAGCTTGCTTCATAAACAATTTCTAAGAGGCATATTTGGGGAATTTGAAATGCACATATCATCTTTTTTCAATAAAACACAACAAGGAACTCTTGAGTTTGTAGATTGCATAGGTATGGTACATGTACATGCATTGAGGTTTTAGGTTTTTCCCAAGTCACAAAGATCGGGGACACTAGATGATTGCATTATGTTGGGAAAAAACTTTGCAATGAAGGTGATTGACTCTCTCAATGCAAGGTTCACAAATTTACCTATATTTAATGCTATTAAGTTTTTTAGTCCTTGTAATTATTACGAGGATATGGATGATGGGAGCTCTCAAACAAAAACATAGCTAACCTACTTATGTGAGAAATTTAGTGTAGGGGACTCACATATTATGGATAGTGTTAAATGTTTCGGTGAAATGGATGAATTTATTTGTACTGCTATAGATCATACCCAAAAATACATATGTTTGGAGCAGGGTATCTATGTGGAGGTGAGCATGAATGGTTTGAAGGATTTCCATGTTTGATGCGACTATGGCAAGTTATTCTTGTTATTCCAACTAGCACAACAATATGTGAAATAGGCTTTTCAAAATTTAGTCGAATAAAAAGTGATGATAGATCAAGACTTTCTCTAGAAACATTGGATATGTTAATGCTTCTCTCTCTAAGTGCACCTCATACTCTAAATGAGGTAGATCGGAATGTTATTTATGATGTATGGAAACAAGTGAAAGCTAGAAATCCTCTTCCACTAGGATAATAGATTCATATATTTAATGATCTAAGATGTGGTAATTTTGAAGAATGGGAATATAAAGTTCAATCATAACACTACAAAACACTTGGTAAAACCACTCATTTATTTGAATTGTTTGTAATGAAAAATATGGATATTTGGTAGTTACTTTTTGGAAGTTTTTGGGACAGATGTACAGTCTCGTAGCAGTAAGTTGAGGAGATGTGTAGCAATGGACAGTTTGGAGTGACCTTCATGGTGAAGGTTGGGTTGCAACAAATCTCACCTTCTTAGTCTATTGAGGGTTATGTTGGTTTTAGGACATGAATTGGGGATAGATGGAATGTGGTCGGTAAAACCACTCAAGTATAGTTTTGTTTTGGGGATATAATGTATTATTTCATTTTGAAAAGAATTAATACAATTTAAAAGACTTCTTCTATTATGTATTTGTTGTATTAAAGAATTAATACTATGTTTTTAGGCAACTATTTTCAAGGGGTGAGGAATTTGAGGTCTCCCTCTTCCTCAAATAATTGTTTGATGTAATTTTTGCAATAGATCCAAATATTTATGAGCTTTAAAATCCGCTCAATCCACTCCTTGTTGCAGAGATCCAGTTGGCCAACTCCATGCTACACAGACCTACTTGACTCACATTGTTTCAATTGACAAATGTGTTGCAAAGATATATGTAGAGAATTCTTGTCTTTCTTGTTCAAGATCGAACAAATCTCCACAAAAATCCATCCATCGATCACTTCATCACATTCTCTATTGTTGTAAGACCGCCTACATGTTCTAGATACTCTGGCCAGTGATCGCAACCACCTCATAAGTAATCTCTGTAATTTTATTATCGCAACTTTAATTGCAGTCAAATTGTGATCATTATAGATATTGCTCTTGAAACATGTGGTTGTTGAGTACTCCAACTTTTTACTCTCATTTACAAAATTCAAACAATGAATATGCATTTTGCATTGAGTATACATTATGTGTTGCATTGTGGATATGTTCTACCTTCTCTTCATGTTGAGGACAAGGATTATTAAATAGGTTTCAACCACTTCTTTAATGCGTTTAAGGTTTTTGATGCCTCCAGGATTCTCATGCATTATTTTGTTTGAAGTACACGATTCCATTTTTAATCTAAAAGCTTATCTTCTATATTTGTAAATCAGGTCTTCTTGTGAGGTTTGATCTATGCCAAAGATCAAACATAGTTGGATCAAAATTATCGCCTTTTGGACAGTGGATAGATGCTAAAAGACAAATAAATTATGCACACAACATTTTATCTTGGCCAGGTTTTCTATGATAAATCTGTGTTTATTATTTTTTTCTAATCATAAATTTAATTATAAATACAATATTTTATTTTAATTTTTTTTTATGAAGTGTGTGATTAATTTATTAAAAACTTTTAGTAAAAAAAATACATGAATATATACCTTTCTAAACCCTTCAAATTTGATCACTAGACACACTCGAGTGTAGGTGATACGTCATAGCTATGCCGATTCATCAATTTTAACAAAGGAAGTGGTTACACCAAGCGTTGGGTTTAATTAAAGGATCCTCAGTTACTTGAAAGTGGCTTTATAAAGTGACTCTTGAGTTCACTCTTAATATCAAAATTTTGAGGAACTTCAAAGTTATTTGCAGGTGGATTTATAAAGTGAAGCTTGAGGTTACTTTAAAATCAAAGGTTTAAAAATTCTCGTTTAAAGCTTAGAAAAAAGTTATTTTCTACAGTTTACTTAAAAGTGGTATGATTAAAATAATACGTTATAATTCTTATTCAAGGTTATAAAGGGACATTTGTATTTTTTTTTTGTAGGTCTTATGGGACGTTTCTTTTACTTGCCCGGGGGGATGGTTTCTTTTTGCCTTGGGTGGCGTTGGTTTGTAATGATTGTGGAAATTGGCTGTATTTCTTTTTATACTTAATATTAAAGTATAGTTTTTATTGAGTGAAAAAAAAAGTGACATTTGTAATTGTGTGTCCAATTATTATCAAGAAAGATATAAGTGAGTTTGATTATATATATCTGTATATCCAAGGTGGAGAGTGAAGGTAGTGATATATCTTTATATCTAAGGGGAGGGAGAAAGTTATAAAACTAAATTAACATAAAATTTAATGTTAAAGTTTATTTGTAAGTTTTCCATTCTAAAACTAATTAAGGTTGGAGAATAAGCACATTTTTAATTGGATTATATTTTTTTAGAATTGAAGAAAAAAAATTGATGAAACAATTGAGGGGATTGGATAATATAATATATATGAGTAAGGAGTGCTTTAATCGTCAAGGTGATAAGAAAAATGCATAAATTTGTATCACAAATTGAAAAATTAGCGGATTAAGTAACACAATATGAAGAATGCAATAAAAAATTAAAATGTGTGATTGACATTGAGAAATACTTTAATGGCTTAATCGAGGAAGGCAGTTCTTACCTAAAAAGTCGTATCCAAGAGTTGACCACACAAACCAAGGAATTAGAATATGATAAACAATGCAATCACCATAAAGTTCATGATCTTAGAAGAAGATTCAACAATAAATTATCCGAAAAAGACGAAGAAATTTCTCGTCTAAAAGATCATAGTGAAAAAACTACTTGCTCAAATCAAGAAGTCAAAGCATACAAAGCATCACAACTATAAATTAGAACAGGTGAACCAAGATCTTGAAATTAAATAATTAGAAAAAGATGAAGAGAGTTCTCAGCCAAGGGAGCTCAATCAAAGGTTGCTTAGAGAAATAAAAAGGTTTAAAGAGGAGAAGTAAAAAATTCTAGAACCTAAAAACAATGATGACAAGGTAGAAATTGAGGCCCTAATAATGGAAATTAAAAATCTTGAAAATGATAAATAATGCCTTCTACATGAAGTACATAACCTATAGTGCAAACTAGAAGTGCGGGTTAACAAGTCCAAGGAGCTCAAAAAACAACTACAAGCATCCGATAAAAATAATTTTGAACTACAAGTAAAAGATCAAGCATCGATTCGACAAGATGTTGGGTCTAGAATCACAAGGAAGGCAAGATGACAAGAAAAAGATTAAAAATGTTTTATCAGATAAAGACAAGGAAATTAATCATTTGAAGCGTCATAGTTAGATTCTTCTTACAAAATAACAAAATTAAAACGTAAGGATATATCAATCTTGAAATTAGACAAAGCGACATCCATGGATGCAAGTGAATCAAAGAAGTTTTTAGAAGTTGAGAATGCAGATAAAGGAAACTCAACAGAATTGATTGAACATACAAATAAGAGTATCATTACTGATGAAGCCTTATCAATGAAAGAACATCCAGAAAATGAGTGCAAGAAATAATTCACTAACAAGTCAACCTTTATAGATTTAATGTTGATTGGCATTCCATTGATCATTAATACATTGATGCACCAATGAATACAAAAATATCAAATATCGACATGACAACTTAAGTATTTCATGAAAGGTCTAAAGAAAATATTAAGAAGGATAAACTTATCATGTTACCATATTGGAACCTTAACTACAGAAAGTGCAGAACTCAAAAACAACATACCAGTGTCAACGTTGCTCTTACATATTGAAGCATCCAAACATCAATACATCTCAAAGTCAACAACAAAGAAGATCGAATCCATGCTCTTATCATCAAAGAGATTCAGAAAGAATCCATTTAGGTTGGATTTATCCTTTTTTTATGCGACAGTATATTTCAAAGCTTCGAAATACATATCGCCTTGTGCCTTCATCCTTATTTAATGGACGAGAGTCAGAGGAAAATGGATCATTGTATCAGAAGAAGTGTTTATTATCTCTTCTTCGAGGACAAAGCATTTTTAAAGGGGGAAGATTTGTAATATACCTAGGGCATATTACCACTATGTAATAAATGAATCCTATGAACTCTTATGTAATAAGAATCATTAGAAAATTATCATTAATGTAGTAATGATGAAAAGTCATCCACTTTTCAAAGGAAATGACTTATTACTCTCTCTATGTGTATTTATAACACGCCCATTGTACTCAAGTAATCATTATGGAATATATGAATAATAAATCATATATAATTGAGAATATATATGGATTCGTCCTATCATGATGGATACTGAAGCGAAGTAACATATTGGGTTGGCTTCAATTGGTATTAGAGAGAGGTTATGTTTCCCCACTAGCCTGTGGCCAACAATTCCTTCTAACATTAGCAGTAACTCCGAGCTTGTGGCCAATTTGTTTTTCCAAATACTATCACTTAACACTCCACTCCAAAAATTTTAAGAGAAAATTTAGAACTAAGGAAGGTTAAATTACTAAACAAATTATATAAAAAATAGATACTCAATGGAGAAAGAAAGAATCAAGCATAAAAATGCAGAATTGTAATGTGAAGATATCCATTGCTAACTCTCCTACTAAAAATATAAAGGGGGAATAGTTGAAAGACATTGTCCAAATCCATTCCAAACAATACCATTGGCATTGTATTATTGTCAATAATAATCAAAGCAAGAAACTTCTATTAGTGTGCATTAAACTTTTATAGACAATACCCAATAAATGTTAATATTACCGTAAGAGATCTAATCAAACCAATGTGCATTGAAATTGTATAGATTTAATACCCAATAAATGTAAATATTGCAATCTAACACTTTCTCTAGTACGTTTGAAGGCTACCAAATTACTTCTAATAATTTTAGATGAACTTATAAAATAGAGTGAATAGAACAATGCATATAAAACATGATCTCTCAACCAAATCTACATAAAATTTAACTTCGTTAGCTAAAAATCCATAATGTAAAATAAAGTTACATAAATATAGATATCAACATTTAATGAATAACAATATTAGGCTATATGAATCAAGGTCCTCTTGCAACAATACATTTAGTACATTACTATACATAAAATTTATCTCTCATACAAAATGTTTGATATCTACTACACTACAGTACAAGGAAAACACCCTCTAGCAGAGGTTTTTGCAGATCTTGCACAAAAAAAAAACCATTCATCCGTTTACAGCTGAGGTTTTCCATCGGTGTGCTAAAACACAAAACACACATTGATGTGTTTTACGAAAAGTCACATGGGTGCATCAAAATCGTAAGTGCACTGCCATATCAGTGTGACACACTATGATGCACGCCAACATCAATATTGGTCGATATATATATATATATATATATATATATATTCCCATCAAAACTTGTCGGTACGTGATGGGGAACCCAATGCACCGGTGCGTGTGGGAGTAATAAAGCACCAACCAAAATCTAAAAAATATTATTTTTTATTAAAAATGTATGGCTCACTCTTCATCTATACACCTGCATCGGTGTGCCGACACAACACATGCATTGGTGTGCAACAATAAAAAAGCACTGGTGCCAAAGACAACATAGATCGATGCAATTTCAAAAATATATATATATATATATATATATATATATATATATATTGTTCCCGTAAAAATTGGTGGTACATGATGACGAAACAGATGCACTGGTGTTGGTGAAACTAAATAGCACCGAGCAAAAACCAAAAAAATATTAAAAATAATGTATGGTGCTCCACATCTATCAAAACACACCAATGCACATCATAAATAAGAACCGGTGTCAAAATATTTCAATGGAATTTTTTATAAATGTATTTATTTTATTTTCCCAACAAACCATTTCCAGTGCATTGAAATGAAACAGACGCACTGATGCATGCAACATTGCAACACACTACTTTGGAAAAAATTGTTTTCAATTTACACGTTACGACTCTTTGGTTCGTTAGATCTATAAAGATGCACTAGTGCTTAACAAGATACCATGCATTGCATGATATGTAAAAGATTTTTTTTCTAAATAGATTATCGAACTGTGCTTATGATTAAATGAAGTGCATCGATGCATATCCAAAAAATGAACATTGGTGCACCACTAAATTGGGCACATTGGAATAGGGTAAAATAAAATTTAAAAACGACACCTAAAATTCATTTTGTCATTTTCTCAGTACCGAAGACCGCCTTGGCCCACCCAAGCACCTATGCTACTTTTTGACACCCATGTCCCCTGTACTCGTTGCGTTTCGTTGGATTTCTCCTACGATTTGATTGGTTGGAGGAGTTAGAAACTTTTCCATGCGGTTGGAAAATTTGGTTTCTTCTATACATCACAACCATGCCTCTTGGGCAACCAAGAGTCCAGGTAATTTTTTTATTACCTTATCATTTTTTAGCAAATTAAAGATTGAAAATTTCTTTGAAATGATTTATTTCTTCAAAAAAAAGTAAAAGCTGCGCGTTGAGCATTTTTTGTTCGGATCGCACTGGCCTCAATGATTGATGCATTGTGTTTAAACACATAGCGCACCAGCAACATGCACCCTTTTCAAAAATTGATGCATCATGTGCAGTGTGTTTTCATAACCTGTACACACCATTTTGCGGTGCATGAGATTAAATAAAAATGCACCATTAACCTTAACAAGCAATTAATTTTTAAAAACTCAAAGTGTGACTAAAATAAATGAACACATTGTTATCGATGCTTGACCATAAACATGACGCACCATTCACATGTTGTGAACCTAAACATAGACTCATCATTTAATATAAAAAATTAACACATACACGGTGCAATTTAAATATTCGGACGCACTGTCCATGGTGTGCTCCTTTGCTTAATATGCACCGTAGAAATGATTTTGAAGACACGTTTATATATTTAACACCCAACCCATTTAACATATTTTACAACATACCAGTGCTCACTGTATACACGGATGCACTGGTGCTAAGAAGATATTGACACGCCATCAATGGTGTGTCTTAAGAATAAGCACCATCAATTATATTAATAAAAAAATGTTTTTTATTGGTGCTTTGTTTATATATGCGTGCACCAATGCGTACTAATACTTAAAGCACTTAAAGTTCTATATTTAAAAAAGAAATGTTTGTGTTTCGGCGGTGCACTTTAAATATTGTCAAGCACCATTTCAGGTGCTTGTTTTATTTTATAGCACCACGCACAACGTGAAAAGTTTACATAAGCACTGGTAACGATGGGTCATTGTTTTATGGGTGCATCAAGAACCTTCAAAAAAAAATTGAGAAAGAAATTATTGTTTTCTTTTGATCAATGTTTTATTTATGTATATATCTCTCTATCTATATGTTTCTGGCAAAATTTATATGTGTTTAATCAAATATAGGAGTGACAAGAGCAACAACAAGGCCGGTAGCAGTGACATGACCAATACAATGTTGTCTAAGACTGGGAGACTAGAGAGAGGGATAGGGATTTTCTCCCTCGACCTATTAACCCACAAACTAGATATCTCTTACACGATGTTGGCCTCCAAAATTTTTATGAGGAGGCTACACCACTAAGGGGGAATTCTCAGTTGCTGATGCAGTTGATCTGTTGTTGGGATAAGCAACATCAGGCTTCTAGGGTGGGTCATGATCTGTGGTTCCATCCAGCAGAGGAGTACATATACTTCATCACAGTATTATTAAGAAGAGTGGAGGATTGGTCCCATTTCCCCAATGTCCCACCTGGATTTGTAAAATCCAATCAGATTACTTATGTACTGAGATATGTCAGTGAGGATGCCACTAACCTTGGTGACTTCCAGGTACCCAGTGGCCAGCTCCGGATATCTTCTTTTCGTGCATAGGAGGTTAGATGCCTCTTGCTTTTGGTCACGATAGTGGCCCACGCCACGCCTGATGGGAAACACACTAGTTGTCCATTATTATATTATGTTGATTCTTTAGTGTAGATACCTAGATGTATCACATGGCCTGCCATTTTTTTGTGGCAATTGTTTTTCTCTAGATCGTTGTCATGCTATGTTCGATGGTGGGACAGTCTTCTAGTTTGCTTCAAATTTGTTTTCCTTAATTTTTTGAGAGGATTTTGATCTCTTGACCCTCATTCTACAACCAACCTCCTAGTTTGATGACCAAGGTGCATATGCGCACGTGGGAGCAAATGTTTCCCAAAAGGGTCCAATCTAATTTCCATGGTAGGATCACTCAGGAGTCACTTGATTTAATTGCCAACGAGCATGATAACACCCTAGATATGGTACCATACCCAAATGCAAGGTTGGCTTAGTGAGGATGTCCCAACATCCTATTAAACGCGGATGAGATACCAAATGATAGAGGTAATATTGGATTTATGTTTTGATTAATCTAGTTGTGTTTTACTGTCTACTTTAATGCATATGTAATTTATTATGACATTTTCATTGCATTGTTTAATTAAATTATCTAATTATTGTTCTTTACAATTTTGCAGATATCGTGTTAAGACCTAAATGTCGGCACATTTCCCCCTATATTATGGTGTGTTACATTAGTTTTGATGTCGTATTTGGTCCATTACTTGTAATTGTCATTAGTATGGTTATATTAGTTATGTCATCTTGGGTCAATGAGTTGTAATTGTACCTCTTAATCTTCTATATATAGAAAGGAGATATTTTCATTTGAGCATCTTGTCTTGTCCTGTCTTGTGTACTCAATACATTGTATAAGGAGGTTCCCCCTCAAAGAGGATTTCTATCCATCTCTTTTATTCATTATTAAGGCATGGAGTACTCTTTTTGATCTATTTCTGCTCTTTTTGGAAATTTGTTGCTTAAAATTTGGTATCATAGCTCTTTCCTTGGGTATGGTTTCTTCAAAACAAGTCATCTTGGAATGTTGTACAAGGTTTTAGATAGAAAGGCTTGGAACCCACCTAGGAAACATGCCAAAATATTTGTGGTACAATTTTCAGATCCTGAATCCTTACAGATTCGAAGTTATTTGCATTGGAATTTAGGGTTTCTAACTAGTCCAAAAACTAGTCTCAAACAGGTGTTCTGGGTAAAACTGTTATATCCAGGGCATGTGAGATCCAAATTGAGTGAGACCTGTTGCATCAGAAAGAAAAAATACCATAGTATTTGTAGTATTTTCATACTCTGATACAAAATATTGGACACATGGTAGTCCGTACAAGTTCACTCTTCTGAAAGGATATAAAATAACAAGTGTTGGGAGATTTGCCATATCTTTTTACTAGCATATTATAATTAGGTCAGACTTGTTGCATTGCAAAGAGGAAATATCAAGCTACTACAGGAAATATTTTTAGACTCGGAGGGTCCAAAATTGCAGATATATCTCAGTTTTAAGGTCAGCTAGAAACGCGGTCTTCAAATAGGGGTTTGATAAAGATACACCATTTTAAATTGGAATCATTTTTAGTATAAGCATCTATTTGAGGTGAACCTTAGGGTTTGATATCTATTTATATTGTTCAAAATTCCACCCAAAGGCAGTGGAAAAAATCACACTCCACTCAAACCACCTGAGGATTCATCACCTACGTACGATGAAATGGAAAACCTTTCTTTTCGAATGTCCAAGTTGGAAGATATGATGGGACATATGGAGGAAAATGTGAAAGGGTCTATGAAAACGGTCGATTTACTTAATCTATAGGATAAGTTTGATGGGAAGTATGGAGAAAAATATGAAAAATATTGCTAATCTCATCCAAAATTCAAAGGATACTGTCCCTACAAGTGATGATGTGTTCCAGGGTACTGGAGGACAAGGATAATAAGCATTCCCATAATGGAAGTCATTAGGGATGGTCACCAAGGGGTACGCAACTTCCCAAGATTGAAATAAGAAAGTCTGATGGCAATGATCCAATAACATGGATATTCAATATGGAGCAATTCTTTGATCCACACCAGAGGCCAACTTTGCAAAAGGTAACTATTGCATCATTATATTCAGAGCATGAACAATTTGTATGGTACCAATGGCTTTGTGACCGTAAAAAGGAATCTATTATATCTTGGTCTATATTCATAGAATAATTGATTGCACATTATAGGGATATTAATAGCAACACCTTATTTATCTAGTTAATAAATCTCAAGCAAAAAGGTCCCATTACAGAGCACATCAAGCAGTTTCAGAAGCTAAGTATTAGAGTAAAGAACATTTCAGAATATAATTTGTTGGATCTCTTTATTGGAAGCCTGAAGGATAACATTCAACGTGAGATGTGTCTCTTTGAACCTATTGACACAGCTCTGTTGGCAGGGGTTCACTTTGCACTAATGTCAAAAACATCGATACAGACTCCCTTAAACATCGGCCCAGAAAGGTTTTACCCTTTCTAGCAACATCCACAGAGCGAATGAAGTCTCACCTGAGATGTCTGAGGGGGATGCAAGAACCAAGTTTTTGCAGTTGTAAGGATACGTGCATTATTTCACACTCATTTGCGACATAAACCAAAGATTCGCATCTGCATCAGAACATCACATTATTGACCTATTTACTTAAACATTATATTCACTCGCATTGACACATTATCATATCCCAGTTGTCAAAGTAAACAGATTATCGAAGCATACTTAACAGATCTACATAACATAATTGTGATTTCATTCATAAAGACATATAGAACCATGTAGCGACATTAAACATTGAGACAACACGTATTCAAGCATATCGCGCTAACTCAAAAGAAGATAGATACATAGATCAAGCAATCGTTCTCGTTATTTATCAACTTGTCTCATACATCGCGGAACCATCACAACCTCAGAACAACAGTTGTAATCAAATATACCAAAACCGGATAGATGTTCGCATAGATCGATCCAAAGATGCTCTAAAAAAAGATAGATAGATGGTGATAGATAGAACATGCCCTTAGGCTTACAATCACTCCTATTTAAAGGATCACTTGGGCGTTACAAAATGCTCCAAATGACCCATTACTAACTAACTTAACCGAATACTTTGCACTTATCAGCTCTTTTATACTTCGCAGTCAGTCCTTTGTTCATGTCGATGACCCTTTCGTTGCTTGGTGGTACCGCACTTGTGCGCTTTGGACCCGTGCCAATAGAACCACCATCCTTAGAGAAGGATTTCATGGTGGCAAGGAAGGTTTAAAGTAAAAATATGATGATAGCTACTAGAAAGACCACCTCCAACACATACAGAGAGAATAATGTTCCTTCTTCTAACCCACCTCAAAGGTTGACACCTCGGAAACTAGGTGAAAGAAGAGAAAAATGCATATGCTTTAATTGTGACAGCAAGTATAGTGAGGGACATGAGTGTGGTGAGAAGAAATTATTCTGCATAGATTGTGAAGAGGACGAACCAAAAGAATAGGAACCAACTCCAGATGAAGCAATCGAAGATACTACTTCAGAAGATATTACTCCCACCATATTTTGTCATGCATTGGATGGAATTGGCACTCCTCAAACTATTAAGATCAAAGGATATATCAAAAGAAAAAGGTAACAATGTTGATTGATTTTGGTAGTACTCATAATTTCATTCACTGTAAATTAGCCAAAGTTCTCAATTTCTTTGTATATACAGCACTAGAGTTTCAAGTAATGATTGCAGATGGAGAGACTATCAATTTCTCAAGGAAATGACATAATATCGATCTTACTATGGGGGAAGATGTATTGAATAGTCCAATGATTTCTATTCCAATGGGTGGTGTTGATGTGGTCTTAGGAGTTCAATGGTTACAATCATTGGGGCTTTTAATTTTCAGAAGCTTTTCATGAAATTTTTATGGGAAGGAAATAAATATGAGTTAAATGGTATCATAGGGAAACCAAGCAAGGTGATAATCTCTAATGGTATGACAAAATTGATGAGAAAAGGACATCAAGGTGTAATTGCACAATTATGCTCATTAGATGTTCAAACATCTAAGCCTCCTATGTCCCTAGATCTCTTAAGGGTCATTAATAAGCATTATGAGGTATTTGAAGATATTCCAAAAGGTATAACACCTATTCGAGATTTTGATCATGCTATTCACTTAATTCCAGGAAGTGTTCCTCTTAACATCAGACCTTTGAGATACCCCTATGGCCAGAAGAGTGAAATTGGGAGAATGTTTGAAGAAATGTTAGAGGCTGGCATAATTAGGCCTAGCCAAAGTTCTTACTCTACGCCAGCGCTAATGGTACACAATTTGCATAGATCATGTCGTATGTGTCCAGATTATAGAAAGCTCAACAATATCACCATTAAAGATAAGTTTCCAATTCTTGTCATTGACGAATTGTTAGATGAATTACATGGAGCACTTTTCTTCACAAAGTTGGATCTATGTTCTGGGTATCATCAGATTAGAATGAAGGATGAAGACATCCCAAAAACAACATTTATAACTCATGGAGGTCATTATGAATTTCTGGTCATGCCATTTTGTCTCATGAATGCACCTTCCACACTTCAAGGTTTGATGAATTCCATTTTCAAACTTTTCCATAGAAAATTTGTGCTAGTATTATTTGATGATATACTAATATATAGCAAGTCTTGGGAAGAACATGTTGAACATGTTGACAGGGTACTACAACTACTAAAGGAGAAACAACTATATTCAAAACCTTCCAAATGTTTCTTTGGGGTAAAGGAGGTAGAGTATTTGGGTTATATTGTATATCATGAAGGTGTCAAGGTAGACCCTAACAAAATTAAATCCATGATAGACTGGTTGATTCCCAAAACCCTGAAGAATATTCGTGGGAATCCCTGAAGAATATTCGAGGAGTCTTAGGTCTGACAAGGTATTACCGCAAGTTTGTTCGGAACTATGGAATAATAATAGCACCTCTAACAACATTATTAAAGAAAGATGAATTTTATTGGATTGCAGAGGGAACTCAATCTTTTAAACAACTTAAAGAGGCAATGTGCAAAGCTCCTACTTTGGCCACACTAGACTTCACAAAAACCTTTATTGTGGAATGTGATGCTTTAGGAAATGGTATTGGTGTTGTTCTAAAGCAAGAAGGACACCGCTTGCTTTCACAAATCATTCAATCAAAGGAAATAACTTACAAAAGCCCATTTATGAGAAGGAACTGTTGGAAATATTACATGCTCTTAACAAATGACGTCCTTACCTAATCGGTAGGCCCTTCAAGGTCAAAGAGATCATGATAGTCTTAAATACTTCCTAGAACATAGACTATCTCATAAGAGCAACAAAAATGGGTAACCAAGATGTTGGGATATGACTTTGAAATCATCTATCGAAAAAGGAAATAGAATGTGCTAGTAGATGTGCTCTCCAGAAAAGATGAATATGTTGGGGCATTACTTTGTGCAATTTCCATTCTACAACCAGATTGAGTAGTAACAGCAAGGGAAGAATGGAAAAATGACCTACCTGTATGGACACTTATTCAAAAGCTACAGAATGATCCCAGTGTATCAGATACTTTTGTGTGGAAAAATGATTCACCATGGTAAAAGGATCGCTTATATTTATGCAAAAACTCCCAACTCAAACAAAAGGTCCTCTCAAAATTACACACCTCTCGTATAGGTGGGTGACCTGGATTCTTGAAAACTTACCATAGGGTCAAGAAGTATTTTTTTGGTAAGGTCTTAAATCTGATGTTCAAAGGTTCATGGTCGAATGTTTAGTTTTCCAACAAAATAAGGGTGAAATAGTTAAGACCCCAGGATTTCTACAACCATTAGACATACCTTGCCAGCAATGGGAGGAAGTCTCAATGGATTTTATCACAGGTCTACCCAATTCAGAAGGAAAGAATGTTATTATAGTGGTTGTTGAAAGACTCGTGAAGTATGAACATTTTTTTGCACTCTCTCACCTTTTTAATGCAAGTACGGTAGCTGCAGCCTTTATGGAAACTGTACAGAAGTTACATGGAAATATGAAGATTATTGTAAGTGATAGAGATCCAATTTTTACTGGAAAAAATTGGACTGGATTATTTTCTTGTTTGGGTACCCAATTGGCTCACAATTCATCTTATCATCCTCAATCTAATGGAAAAACTGAGATAGTGAACAAATGTTTGGAAGGATATATTTGTTTCTTTGCATCTGATTAACAAACACGGTGAGTGAAATGGTTGTCTTTGGAAAAATGGTGGTGCAATACTTCATTCCATACATCATCAAAAATGTCTCCATTTATGGAACTTTATGGGTACCAACCTCAATCTATCACATCTCCCTTAAAAGTAAAATCTAAAGTTCAAGTCGTCGAAGATCGCATAGAGCACCAACAAGAATTTCTTCAAATACTTAAGGACAACCTGGCTATGTCGAAAAATAGGATGAAACAACAAGCTGATCAACATCGCAATGAAAGGAGTTTCAAAGAAGGGGATTGGGTATTTATGAGGCTACAGCTTTACAAGAAGATGTCCCTCAAGAAACTAAATAAGAATAATAAATTAGCACCCAAGTATTATGGTCCTTATAAAGTGTTGCAGAAAATTGGAAGTATGAGTTAGAAATTGGAGCTCCCTTCATCTTCAAGATTACATCCAGTTTTCCATGTTTTTTGCTTAAAGAAAGTAATAGGAGACAAGATCCCAATTCAAACAATTTTTTCAGACCTTGATGAAGAAGGAAAATTCATATTGGAACCTGAACAAATCACTAAATAAGGACGAAACGGCTAAGAAATCGGGTTATTATTTAATACCTCATCAAGTGTAAGAACTTACCAGTTGAATATGTGACATGGGAAGATGAGTCATTCATACAAAAGCATCCACAACTAATCAAGCATTGAGGACAACACTTGTTTGAAGGGGAGGGGCATGTCCTCGACCTCCTCCTCATTCTCCTCCTTCTCCACAAGTCCACCAACCACTCTCTCCTCCACCATAGGTCGTCCGACCACCCTCTATTTCTCACCCATTCGACCCACCATGGGTCGATCGACCACCTCTCCTCCTCACCCAATCGACCCACGATAGGTTGTACTACCATCCTCTCCTACTCACCCACTCGACCCATCACAAGTGGATCAACCACTCTCTCTTCCTCTCCCAGTAAACCCATTGCAAGTCTTCCAACCACCCTCTCCTACTCACCCAGTTGACCCTCCATAGGTCAATTAAACACCCTCTTCTCCTCACCCAGTCATCCCACCACCCTCTCATCCTCACCCATTTGAGCCACCACCCTCTCATCCTCACCTAGTCAACCCACCACCACCTCCTAGTACATATCAACCTAATGCTCGCTTGGATACGATGAGTGCCTTGGGTTATACAAATCCTCAAGGAGATATATTTCAGCTGCTTTATTCTGCATTTGTACATGGCAGAGGTACTAATGCAGTGGCTCTGCTAGAGGAGGTAATTATGCCTCTGGCTACGATGGTGGATCTGCTAGCTCATAGCAGTTACTGAGAACATGCATATATTTGACTTTTACATTTATCTTGAGATGTATATTTGTCATATACTATGATTCATATTATTGTTCATATATTGTATGCTAGTTCCATATCGGTTTATGTTGATGTTGATTTATATCATGTTGCATATATCGTTCATGTATATTTCTATCATTTCATGTTATGTTGATGTTGTTTGATTTATAAAATGTATTGTGTGCCTGTGATCTAAATTGGAGATGCAATATAATGTTTAAATATAGTTGAAGATCATTTAATGTCATTTTTCTATAGTAATGATTTAATGTCATTATACGATAACTAACTGATTTTTTATTTATGTTATGTAGATGGCTAACTGGTGAAGATAATATTTTATTATGTTAATAGTTTATTTCAACAAAATTAAATTTTTTATTTACAATAGTCTAAAATTTATAGTATTAAAATTTATATATATTTTAAATCATAATTTATTATGGGTTCGGCATGGCTTAAATGTGTATATATTTTAAGTTTGATTAAGTGTGAATTTAATGTTCATTCAAAAGATTATGTGGAACAATAGTAACAAATTTCTTTAAGATTATTTCAATGTTTTGTGTCATTTTTTACTTTGTCTTTCTCTAAAAAATTATTCTCTTCATATAAAAAAATATATCAGTTGAAGAATGAATAATTTGATCATATTCTTGTCATGGTAAACTTATAAATAGTATGAATTGTCGACGTTGAATGTTATTATTATAATTCAACTCTTATATTAACAAGAGCCACATGGGAGCATATACTCTCTGCTCTTTTGGTGGTCATGCATTTTTTAATTGTGAATAAGAAATATTATTGATTGTTTGATTACATTTTTTGTATGTGACTGAAACATACAAAAAAATACTAAAAATGATGTGAATTGTCTTATGTTTGTATTTTTTTTTTTTAACGAAAACGGTTAGTTTTTATTGAGAAAAGCACGGTTAGGCCATATCCAAATCAACCTCCATTACATTTCCATTAGCCCACTTGGATGAAAGAATCCAGTCCATCTATTACAAGACAAAGAGCTACCTTCCTACGGGATAGGAGACCAAAGAGGAGCATTATCATTCTTTTTCAACTCTGCTTGAGCTAAGCGGCAGCCAATATTTGCCTTAGCATCCGCTTCCTAATTTAGACTCCGGAGAATATGAAATATGGAGGTAGACTTGAAATTCTGCACCAATCTGCGGACCCTCTGCAAGGTCTTGTTGAGCACCGAGTTATTAAAATTGTATTCCGTGTTGAAGATTTTTATTATGATTTCGGAGTCTCCAAAAATTTGAATGTCTTGTCCAACATGACCTTGAGCGAGCTGACAAGCTTTGAGCAAGCCTAGCATTTCAGCTTGGTTATTAGTACTCTACCCTAGTCCCCAGCTAAAGGTGTATTTATGGCCATCCGCACCGTAAATGATACCACCCGCTCCTGCTGGTCCAGGATTACCTTTAGCTGCTCCATCAAAGAAAATCGTGACTTTACCTTGGTTCTGCCACCACAAATGAAATTCAACATCAGTGCTCCGCATTCTTGACTTTGGATTGCTACTTGGACGAGAGGAGGTCTTGTTCTGAATTCTTTGCATAGGAGCTGCAAGCAAGCTAATCTCTTCCGAAAGAAGAAGATTAGCTTGTTTTGGGGGATGATTTTCCAAAGTTTCTACTAGCAGAGCTTTGGCTTTAGCCACCACTATGGTTGGGGAGCATAGGCGATTTTGAAAAATCCTTTCATTTCGGGCTAACCAAACTTCCCAGCAGATGAATTTTGGGAGAGCATGCCAAACTTTGGACCAAAGAGAATTGCTCTTTAACACATGGGGATAACAGTCTTTCTAGGTGGAGAAAAGATGAACAATAGTGCTCTGCGTAGGTACCAAAACGTTGAGCCCCTGCACAGCCAACTTCCACACCTCCTGCGTGTAGGAACAATCAATGAACAAATGGTCAATGGTCTCCTGCGCCAAACAATAGAGAGGGCATCTGTGTGGCCCATGAATACCACGCTTGGTCAGATTCTCCCCTGTCAGTAATCTTCCATGCATGAGAATCCAACACAAAAAAATAATCTTTGGGATGTTATAGAAGTCCCAAACGTGCTTCCACAATTCGTGAGTATGATTCTGGGCAATTTGCATTTGTAGAATAGCGTACCCGTGAGCTGTTGTGTATACTCCAGTAGAGCCCCAGCGCCATTTGTCACGAGCTCGGAGGTGGACGGGGGCTAACCCAGAGAGCGCCATCAGCAGCGAATTCTCTTGCTCACGCATCATTTCAGGAGGTCGTGGATAGCACCATGCGTTCCAATTGCCATTAGGATCCCAAGTCGAGATTTCAGCTAGCGTTTGGATGCCATTCTGGATTAGCCAATCACGAATATATGAGATTTCTTCAATGTGCCTGAGCGGTGGCTTCCCCATAATTTTGTAATCCCAAAGTCTGGTATTCTTCCCATTGCCAGGGATGAGTTATAGGTGGGCTTTGAATAAATTCCATCCACGGCTGCATAGCTTCCAAGTCGTGGTACCTTTGCTGTGAATTCCAGCCTCCGTGTTATTTAGAGAGAGGCCATTCAGATATTTTTTGATGAGCATTTGACTAACAGGATGACTTTGATTTGAGAAGATTTTCCACAGAATTTTCCCTCCCAGAGCCAAATTAGCCAGACCTGGATCTCTTATCTGAAGACCACCAACTGAGAAAGACCATTTCACAATGTCCCAACCGACCAAATGAATTTTTTTTTGGTTCCCCTTACCTCCTTGCCACAGAAACTTACGAATCAGTTGAGACATCTGCTCGGCAATCAATTTAGGAGCCAGAAGAAACGAAGCTTGATATATGGGAAGGGATGAGATAACAGATTTAATGAGCGTCAGCTTTCTAGCAATGGTGAGCCAATGACCACCCCAGGCAGCCAATTTAGCCTTGATTTTGCTAATTATTCCAAGCCAATGAGAGGCCTTAGCAGTGCCTAGAGTTAATGGCAGACCTAAATAATTGATGGATTCTCACTCAGCGTATCCCATAAATCCTAAGGAATGGGCAATCTGAAGGATGGTTGTCTGGTCAACCTTCCATCCATAAACAATACTTTTTCGCTTATTTACCAAAGCTCCAGAGACTCTGCAGAAGTTGTGGATTACAACGTTGAAGGCCCTAGCAATTTTTAATGAGGCACCACCCAGCAGGAGGGAATCATCAGCGAACAAGGCATGATTTAAGGGGTCTAACTCTTTCACCACATGGATGCCAGGGACAATCCTAGCAATCTTCTCAACTGTTAATTTTTGACTAAGAGAATCTACCATCAGAATATACAAGAAAGGGGACAGGGGGCAGCCCTGTTTAATCCCCCTTGTGTCCTGGAAATAATTAGCTGGCATGCCATTAACCATCGAGGCGATCCACAGCTTTTCGATACATGCTTTGATTAACCTGACAAAATCAGTACTAAATCCAAAAGAAAGAAGGACATGAAAAAGAAAGGAGTGTCTTACCCGATCGAAGGCATTAGCCATATCAAGCTTTATGAGCATCCCTTGCTCATGCCAGTGGTAGCTAGAGTGGATGGTTTCCTGAACAAGGATCACATTATCCATGATATGTCTTCCTTTGACAAACCCTCCTTGGCTGGGGGAGATAATTTTATCCAGTAGAGGCTTGATGCGATTTTCTAGGAGCTTAGACAGAATTTTGTATGAAGCATTGCACAAAGATATAGGTCGAAAATGATCAAAGGTCCCAGGGTTTGTCTCCTTGGGGATTAAAGCTAAAAATGTTGAGTTTGTACTGCCTCCAACCTTGGCTTTATGGTGAAAGCCTTTGATCATCCGTAATAAATCAAACTTAATAATGTCCCAGCAAATTCTATAAAAATGGATGGAGAACCCATCGGGCCCAAGGGCTTTGTCCGGCTCCATCGACCAGATTATGTTGTTGATCTCAGTTTCAGAGAAGGTTGCAAAAAACCAACATTTTCCTCCTCATCAACCAGTCTTGGGATATTAATAAGAAATTATGAGAATTCATGTTCAGAAGCCATTCCTTCTTCCGTGTATAGCTGATGAAAATGAGAAGTGGCAGCCTCTTTAAGATGATCAATAATTTTGTGGACAATCCCATCAAGAGTAGTTATTTCATCAACATGATTACGTGAGAGACGAGCTTGAAATTGTTTATGGAAGAAGTTAGTGTTTATGTCGCTAGACTCGAGTCAGAGGCTTCTGGATTTAAGCCTCCAGTGCTCTTCCTCCTGCCTGTAAGAGCGTAAAGTGTTAAGTTGGGAAGCTTGCTCATTCTGAATGTCAGAAACGGTGATATGTTTACACTCCATCTCCATTTGCATATCAATCAGTTGAGCTGTGGTTTGCTTTCTGCAACTAGAAGGAGAGGTAGAAGGCTTTTTTATCCACTGTTTCAAGGCCATTTTAGTAGCTTTTAATTTTTGCTCCCAAACATAGTTGGGCGAGCCTATGACAGGAGTGGTCCAGGCATTTATGACAGTATCCATGAACCCTTCTCTCACATCCCAGAGTGGACTGAAGCGAAAGGGGATAGGTCCCAATCTATCTTCTTCCTCAAGCTGTAAAATAATAGGCTTATGGTCAGAAGTCAATTTTTCCAGAATTCTCGTAGAGATTATCTTTTTCTCCATCAGGAAGGTACTTTGCAGTAAGTATCTATCCAACCGAGCAGCAATGTGTTGATTTCCAACTCTATTATTTGTCCAAGTGTAAATCCCTTTCTTAGGCTTGAAATCCATCAAATCCCATTGCTGAATGATATCTTCCACCAATGGGAGAAAATAGTCTCTGCTGGTAATGCCTCCACGTTTCTCCTTGGGTTCGAAAACTAAATTGCAATCTCCAGCAAGAATTAAATTCTTGGGAGGGCGCATCTCTAAAAAATCGGACTGAGAGTGCCAGCATTCTTTCTTTTCAACATAGTGGACAGGAACATAGAGATTGACAAGAGCAATGGTTAACTTACTAGCTACATGACAAAGCTCGGTGAAGATCCAGTGCTGCGTCTCGAAGGAGCTATTGAGATGAAATTTGTTGTCCTCCCAAAGAGTAGCCAACCCTCCGGAGGAGCCTCGTGAACTAACTGCTTTCCCGGCATTTCTTTCCATTTCGAAGTGCTGATGTCTAGAAGGGATGCCCCTTCAATTTTAGTCTCTTGGAGCAGGAGGATCTTAGGGGTTTCAGATTTCAGTAAATTGTTTACCACTTCAGCTTTCAAGGGGTTCCCCAAACCTCGGCAATTCCAAGATACTAAACGCATTATTTACTGGTAGGTGAAGGAGCAGCTCCTCCATTGGGATGCCTATTTCTCATATTTCTGCCTATGGACATCTCAATCATAGCCTGGCTACCTTTCATTTTTTGCCTTTCAGCTTCTTCACCCCTTGTCTCCCTGTGAGATTTTCACCTGACTCTTTTCGAAGGCTTCTCGAAAGTCTCGTCTTTCGAGGATTCGGATATCTCCGGGGACTTCTTCCTTAGCATTTCTGCATATGAGGGAGGGCTAGTGACTCCTGTTGGGGATCCAGCTTGTAATGATTCTAATTCTTCCAGAATTTTAACTTCAGCATTATTTGTGGCCGGCTGCTCCACCTCATCCGCATCTCTAGCTGGCTGGTCTTCCAGGGTACTAAGAGACTCAAATGGGTTGGAGTTTGACTCTATTCTTAGGGAGGCTAAGCTCCCTTCACCATGGGGCTGCCCAGAGGGAGGGACTGCGCTCCCAACAAGAGCTCCTCTTCCTTTAGTTCTGCTGGTCTATTTAGTAGTTGTTGATTTTTGAACCATAACCCATTGCTCTCCCTTAGTTTTCTCAGCCTCCTCCTCTCCTTTATTTTTGCAGTACCTGGCGAAATGACCATATCCATGGAAAAACCAGCATTTGAATGGGAGTCGTTCGTAGTCCAGCTCTTGTATGTATGCCCAGTTTGCCACCATGAGCTTAATAGCTTCAGGGAGACCCACTTCCAGATCCACCTCTACACAAATTCGTGCACAGGTGTATTGATCTTTCCTCTTTGCACGGTCTATGTATTTTCCAAGCTTATTACCAATGGCCTCTAAAGATTTGGGATTCCAATAGTGCAAAGGTAAGTGCGGCAGCTGAGGGCACATCTTGTGAAGGATCAAAATTCGGAGTCCATTATTCAGGTACAACCCTTGAGGGCCCATAAAATAAGGTCCATTCCTAAAAATCAAATTCATGTCCTTTACACTGTCAAAAACAAAGATAAAAAAACCCTTACCCACTAAAAAGCTTCTGATGCCTTCATGTGTCAAAGCTCTCCAGTTCCTCTGAACCCAGTTATCCACAGCTTTGGGTGATGGCCAGAGGCCGGTGAACTGCCCAAAAAGTCCACGTTCAGCAAGATTCAATGCGTATTTGCAAGGATCTTCCGTTGGTAAAGCGATGGTAGGGATGTTGGCCATATGTTTCACAAACTTCTGCTGCTGCTCGCTAGGTGGGCGTTTACCACTTGCAGCAACCAACAACTTAAACGCTGCTATCTCAGGAGGAAGCAGGGAGGCCTCGGGGCTCCCTCCAGGAGCCATGGGAATGAACCAGCATGTAGGTGAAGGCTTCAGACTAGAAGACTGCCAGACTCACGCTGCCAAGAACTCACACTGCCAAACATTTAACCCAAAAAACGCTCCAAGAGCTCACGCGATTGCTGATTCCTCATGACTCTCGCTATGCTTCTGTCAGGCTCACACTGCTAAAAATCTCACACGATCGCTCCAAGCCCATAGATGAATTTAAGAATTTTGATGTAAAATTCAAACCAGAAAACGCTCCTTATGTTTGTATTTTAGATCTCTAGTCATGGTCATACTTTTAATGGGAAAATACCAACTTTATAAAAATGTAATAGAAGTTATTGTTTGTATTTTTAATTGTATATTTTGTAATGTTTTGGGATTTAATTTTTTCAAAAAACATTATACATTTTATTTAAAATAAAATAATGTTTTTATAAAATTTTACATCTTTTCAAATGAAAACACAATGGTTAAACATTCTAAATATACAATAATTTTGATAAAAAAATATTTAGAATTTTTTGCATCAAAATATTCACTTAACAAAGCATTTTAAATTTGCAAATTTTATATCAAAATTATAAAATATTTAAATTGCATCTAATTGCCCTTAATTCCACAAATTTTAATTCAAGTATATCAATAACAACACATTTGGCAAGTTATCTTAGGGTGAATCCATGAAGATGGGTAACGATTTTTGGCCAAACGTGATGGTGAAAATACGATATTTTACTCGTTTATTAAATTGAAGCCCTCAAAACTCATATATGTTGTTATATAAAAAAATATAACATAAAACAATATATATATATATATATATATATAATAACAATAACAATAATTAATTATTAAAGAGGATTTATGAAAAAAAGTGTCTTTTTGAAAAGACGTGACCATTAGTAAAGGGTGGTATATATATTGAACCCTAAAGTTGTAATATCTCATCAATTCATTTTCAATATTATTTATTCTTTCCAAATGGAGTTATTTTCTATTGGTTGATTATTCACTTGAATAATCATTGAGAATATTCAGATATGGATATTACATTGGTATCAGAGTGATCCGTCCCTCGGCCATTATTTACACTTTGTGTAATTTGGCTTTTAGCCATTGTCCTAGGGCTTCCCAAAAATTGTGGTCTTTGACCAAAACATTAGGTAAAGAAGAAAAAGAAGAATAAAACGAAAAGTAAAAAAAATTAAGAAAACAACACTTGGTTTTAAAAAGAAAACCACACGTTGTTTTTTATAAAAGAAGAAGAAAGAAAGATAGACACCGTGGGAGAAAAGAGAAAAAAAAGAATAGAAAAAAAGAACACATTGTTTTATAAAACCACAAGTGGTTTTATAAAACAATCAAGGAAGTGTGAGTGAAAGATAATAAAGCATAGAAGTATATAAAATATAAAAGTGATATTTGAACAAGGTAACAATCATTCCTCCCAACCACCCAATCCACGCCATTTTTATTATCCTTACACTCCAAAAAAAGTTATTATAATTAATAATAATAATTATTATCATTAATAATAATTATTATCATAATAATTATAATATTATATTTATTAGTTATATTATTATTATTAACTTTTAATAATAGTAATAATTATTACTATTATTTAAAATATATATATTGAAGGGAGTAATTGAAGCGATTATTGAAGAAGTGAGTGGTGACTTATAGATTCCATATATAAGTCCAAATTTTGGACTAAGTTCCCTTATCACGAATTAGAATTTGAGTATTTGTCATTTTCTAAAAATTGCGATCGCTCCTGTCCGATATGTAGCAAATATTTTACTATGGAAGAATATCAAGAAAATTCTCAATTGCAATCACAAATAGCAAAATTGGAAGGTGGACTACGATATTACCAGGAAAGCAATAAAAAATTACAATTTGAAAATGACAAAGATAAGTATTTTAATGATTTAATAAATACACAAAATTGCAAAGTGAAAGATCATATTCAGGAGTCCACCAAACAAACTAAGGAATTTGAAACTGCGAGAAACAAATTTGACAAGGACATACAAGAAGGAGATGAAGAGATCTCTCATCTAAGATATCATAATTAGAAATCGCTACTTCAAATCAAGAATATCGAGGATAAAACACAGTACAAACAAATTTAGAAGAGAAGATTCTCCAACAAAAATTACTAGGAAAAGACGAAGAAAATTTCTCCATGAAGAAGGTTAATCAAGAATTGCTAGAGGAAATAAAAACGTTAAGAAAAAGAGAGTAAGAGAATCAAGATGGTCAAAACGAAGTTGAGAAGTCAAATTATAAGGAAGAACTCTTACACTTAAGGAGATACAATCAAGACTTACTCATACAAATTAGAAAACTAATGCATGATAAGAAATCTGTACAAGAAGAGTTAAATCACAAAAAATCAATCGTTGACAAAGATACGATGACTAGCCCAATAGAAAAGTCATCAGACACTCAAATTCAAACACCAAAAAGAAGAACAAATTCACACTCAATTGAATTATTATCAACCCATAAATCGCAAAAAGTTGAAGTTTCTACAAACACTCCACAAACGACTCGAATACCTTATCATCATCTAAAGAGTCGTTATGACCAATGACACAGTCAAAAGGAAAATAAACAGTATTATTCTTACAGACAAACCAACTACCACATTGAAAAATTACGAATACAAAATCAACTTGTATGGAAGCAGAAATTGAGAAGTTCTATTCGAACAATCGATCAACAAACAGTTTCATTGAAAATAGATCTCGGATAAACCACTTCACAAATGATGCAACATTTTCACTCAATGTTTAAAATAATGTATCATCTCATTTCGTCAAGCATCACGGCTACCAACACAGAATATCACAAAAAATCATTACGAGAAAGAACAAGGGATAAAAGTCTTCCATAATCATGCTTTGAGGACAAAGCATCTCTAAGAGGAAGGCAATGTTATATAAAAAAATATAACATAAAACAATATATAAATAATAATAATAATTAATTATCAAAGAGGTTTTATGAAAAATAAGTTTCTTTTCGAAAAGACATGACCATTAGTAAATGGCGGTATATATATGAACCCTAAAGTTGTAATATCTCATCAATTCATATTTAATATTATTTATTCTTTCCAAATGGAGTTATTTTCTATTGGTTGATTATCCACTTGAGTAATCCTTGAGAATACCCAGATACAGATATTAAATATGCCTTGTGAATTTCGACATACAACAAAAAACAAATTATAGGGAGTTATGTTGTATTTTTAGTTATATTTAAAAAAACAATAATAATATCATTTAATGTGTCAAAATTGCATTTAATCAAAGGCTTGTTCTTGTAAATTTCAGGAAAAGTTAACAAGTGGCTTGTAAAATATCCTGCTCTGCCTATTAAAAGCGATCCCCCACCTGTCCTGCGAGCCCCTTTGCTTATAAGGAAAGGCATCAACTGGAAACGAGACAACGCAACTCCAACTAGGGGAGCGTGTCCACTTCCATGGTGTGATCATTGAGAAGCAACGTGCTTG
Source organism: Larix kaempferi (assembly GCA_027924585.1). Lineage (NCBI taxonomy): Eukaryota > Viridiplantae > Streptophyta > Pinopsida > Pinales > Pinaceae > Larix > Larix kaempferi. The sequence goes on along the minus strand of BSBM01000275.1, from coordinate 3,846,370 downwards.
GTGCCAGCGAAGCTGCCCTGTTAGCAACCCGATCAGCCTCCATGTTGTTCTTACGGAGTACATGGAAAAATTGAAGGTTTCGGAAGAGGGAGACCAGATCAAGGATTCTGGTGACGTTTTGTTTCAACTGGATTTCAATCGGATTTGAGTTGTTGATCACGAGATTGATGAGACTTTGGGAATCTCCAATAATTCTTGCTTGCGTGATGCCTTTTTTCTTGAGCTGACGAAGGTCCCGAAGAAGAGCCAAAGCCTTGTCTTGATTATTGGTTGAGATGCCTAAGCCCCATGAGTATTGAAGTTCTATTGTTTCATCGGGACTAAGGATTATCCCTCCCCCTCCTGCCACCCCAGCCCAACACTGGTCATTCTTGCTACCATCACCCACTTGATATAATTTTCTCCATCCTTGTATGGAAATTGAAGTCACTTGTATGCTTTCTTGTACGACAATCCTACACCTAGGACACTCATATTCATAGACCTTTCTAGGTGTAGATTTACATAGCTGAGTTCATAGCTTATTAGGAGTTGTATGAGCCTTCATTACAAAATCTGTGCTCCAACTATTCATAGCAAGTATTCCACTTGTTTTGTATCTAATAACTTAGATTTATATCGAGAAGTAGTCCAATAAAGTTGGGTCATTGTAAAGAATAAGGGCCATCCAAATTTCATGTTGTCTCCAACATTGTGTTAACCCAATCCTGTAAAGTCATTGAAACACGCGATGTAAGAGGAGAAGTACAATCTCGACTCAAAAACTATGGAATTGCATCAATTCGAAGTACTAAATCGATCTACTCAGTTCATTACATTTTCAAGTCTATTGTCTTCGAGGGTAGATTCTCCCCTCCATTTAATTCATTGATTCGAAAGAAGCGCTATCCTTCAAAGAATATAAATTGTTGAAGGGACAACATGTTGCAGGGCATTACCCATTTTAGTAACTGTAAAGGAAGATCTTTTGTGCGTAGGTATTTTGATCTGGAGCTCGATGGCGATTATGGATACACTGGTTAGGGTTTTAGGTTGTTGTGTTGGCCTTGCTAGTGGAGGCTCCTGGTGGTAGTACTGTGACGCTTAAGCTCGGAGTTCACTAATCTTCTTAATTAGTTAGTACCAACCAAGTCTAAAAATAAGTGGGAAGCTGGCGTTTTTATCTCTGTATTTGGTGGGTTACTATTTCTCCGGTCTACCTGTCGTCACCGGGGTTTCTGTGGTTCTTGGTTGTATCGATTTTTACGGTACTGTCCTTTTCCTTGTTAGCATGTGACATGTTGCTGGCAATGATGTCATCGACTAGGGTTTCTTTGTCTGGTCTTGGTTTGGATGCTACGGCAGGTGGGGAGTTAGGCACACCGGGCACCTTGAATGATGAGAGGTGTCTCTTTCAGACTCCAAAGGATGGATTTCAGGTTAACCCTAATTTTTTGGTGGAGTACGCTTGTAAGGTCTCCGCGGTTGTTGGGTCTCTTTTCTCGACTGGTTTGGATGGTGAAGCTGGGGGTTTACTCGGATCTCCCCTTCCGAGGTCTTTCTCTACTCGTGCTGGCCAGCCTAAGGGTTATGGTGGATCTTCACGCTTGCCTTCTGGGGAACATGCTCGTCGTCGGCGTAAGATTAAGTTGGAAAGAGTTAGCCTTAAGAAACCGTCGTGCATGTTGGGAAAGGATGTAACTTTTGATATGGTGATTAGTCTCTCTAAGCGGGCTCTTCTGAGTAGGTTTGAATTCATTCGTTTGTCCAAACCGGAAATTATTGAGTGGATGGCTAAGTTTTGGAAACCTATTATTAATTATATCCCCCAGGTGACTCTGTTGGAAAACGGCTGGAACAGTTTTCATTTCCTTACAAAGGATAGTTTGTAGGCGATTGAAGGTCGTTTCTATGTCATTGGCGTCGGTACTCTGGTTTTCAAGCGGTGGCACTCTGGGTTCAATCCTTGGAAGGAGAAGCTTGTGAAGCGCAACCTGTGGGTTGTTCTCCCAGGTTTTCCTCTACAATGTTGGTCCTTTGGAGGTTTCCCTTCGGTGGCGAACTCGATTGGTAGATTTATTATGGTGGAAGATGCTACCCTTATGGCTGCTGACTGGAGGGCACCGCGTATTTTGGTGGAAGTTGATGTTTCTCAGGGTTTACCGGTGGAGGTGGAGGTTTCCTGGAGTGAGGGTGTGTTTAATCAAATCTTGGATTATTGGCGCCTTCCCTTTCGCTGCTTTAGGTGCCATGGTGTGGGCCACCTTAAGGAAAATTGTCCTAGTGATATGGAGCTTCAGTCAGAACCTTCACAGGATTGCGGGTGCTCAGTGGATACGGATTCCCTTCTACTCCACTCGGTTCCACTTAACCATTCTTCGACGCTGGAGTGTCTTGGTAAGTTACGAAACTCTCTTGTTGTTATACAGAAATTTATTCCTAAGGAGGAGTTCATTTCCTTGTTATTTGGGGTGGATACTGGTTTTGGGGAGGAGCTGGGGGTTACTTCCGGGAATCCTCTGTTGGTGGATGAAAACTCGCCTTGTTTACCCACCCCTGTTACTTGTGATGTGGAGGCGATCGGCCTTGAGCCTCTAGTGTTGTGTAATACTCCCCAGTCTGAGCAGTCCTTGGGGATCGAGGTGGTTTCTGCCTCTCCTCGCTCTACGGGTAACATCCCGGTGTCTGTACCTGTTTCTTCTTCTGTGTCGTTGGAGGGTTTAGGGGGGGATAGGGGCTCTCCTTCGGGTTTTCATGGTACCTTGGATACTACTACTGCTTCTAGCCCTACCTCTATTCTGGTCTTCTCGGCATTACAAGGTAATGATGATGTGCTTCCCATTGCTTCCATTCATTCCCTGAATGTTACTGTGCGAAAGAAAAGGGGTAAGAAGGGCTCTCGACTAGAGCCTACTCCTAGTATGGATTCCCAGTTCTCCTTTGAAAACCCTCGATTGTCGGATATGACGTCAGTGGGGAAAGTCTTGTCCTTTGTCAGCCCCCATTCTTATCTTGAGGCCTTTAGAGCAAGAAACCCTTATTCATATGGGTCTTAATGCTTATTCACTCTCTGAATGTTCGAGGGTTTGGCAGTGGACCCAAGCGCATTGCTCTGAAACGTTTATTTTTTTCTTCGAAGCCTGATGTTATTCTGCTCCAAGAAACTATGGTTCCTTTTGCTCAAGCTTGTGACTCTTTCTTAAAAATTATCCCTAATTGGTACTATTGTGGTTGTGACTCGGTTGGTCTCTCTGGGGGATTATTGTCGGCATGGAATCCCTTATATGCTCAGTTTTCTGCATCTGTGGTGAATGCAGGCCTTATGTTGGAAGGAGAGTTTAAAAATCTAGATAGAACAATTCACATTCTAAATGTCTATGGTCCTTATTCAGGTAAGGAGCGTTTTTGGGATGGCATTTTTTAGAGTGGTGTACTTAAGGATCCCTACTTGATTGTGGTTGGTGATTTCAACCTCACACTGTCACCAGAGGAAAGTTGGGGTTCTAATGGTTGAACGGATCCTCTTATGGATTATTTTCGGGAGGCTTTTGAGGAAGCAGGTTTATTTGATGTGGTGCCGGCGGTTCTCTCGTCTACCTGGAGTAATGGTCGGGTGGCAGGGATGGCTGTGCGAAACGTTTGGATCGGTTTTTGATGACTGAGGAGCTTGGTAACACTTTTGGTAAATATCGTAGCTGGTCTCTTTCTACTGGTATTTCGGATCACAGGCCGGTCTTTTTGGAGATGGATTTGGGCATGCCGAGGGGGAGCTACCCCTTTAAATTCAATCATAGTTATCTAGATATCTCTAGCTTCTACTCCTTGGTTCGTAATAAGTGGTTGGTGTACTCTCGGGAAGATTCGGGCTTTGCGTGTTTGTCTTTGGTGTCCAAACTCCAGAAGTTGCGATTTGAAGTCATTAATTGGGAAGTGATTTTAAGGAAGAGCAGCACGCTGAACTTCTCCTTCTTGAAGATGAGTTACGGCTTATGGGGGATGTTGTTGACTCATTATTTGCTCATGATCATAGAGAGCATTTTTTATCTTTGGAAAAGGCCAAACGTGACATTCTTGCGAGGGAGGAGGAAGGGTGGAGATTGAAAAGTAGAGCTACGTGGATCAAGTGTGGGGATAGCAACACTAAGCTTTTCCAAAATTATGCAAATATGAGGGGAAATTGCAACGCTATTTGGAAATTGGAGGGTGACGGGGGTCAGCTGCTTAATGATCAGCACGAACTGGAATCTGGTGCGGCAAAGTATTTCGAGGGGATATATCATTAGGACTCGGTGGATAATTTGCTTGATCAGCTCTCGGTGATTCGTAATTACCCTAGAATTTTTCCTCCTGAAATTGAAGGGGTTATTGATGCTGTTGTGTCTCTGGAAGAAATCAAGGAGGTCCTTATCCATTTTGAGAAGGCGAAAAGCCCTGGACTAGATGGCTGGCCGATTGAGTTTTTTTTACATTTCTTTGAACTGATGGGCCTGGATCTACTCAGGGCAGTGAAAGAATCGCGAATTAAGGGTGTCATTCCGGCTAAACTCAACTCGACTTTCATTACTCTTATCCCTAAAAAGGATAAACCATCATCTTTTTGTGATTATCAACCGATCTCTGTATGTAATCTCGTCTATAAGCTAGTGTCTAAGATTATTGCGAACAGGATCAAGCCATATCTTGAGGCTAGTTTATCCATGGAACAATTCGGGTTCTTATCAAATCGGCAAATCTTAGACGCCATTGGAGTGGCCCAGGAAGGTCTTCATACTATTAAGCAGACGAAGCTAAATGCCTTGGTTCTGAAAATGGATCTTTCGAAGGCTTATGATAGAGTAGATTGGTCCTACCTTCGCTTTGTCCTTATACAGACGGGACTACCTGTGGCTGCTATTGAGTGGGTTATGGCTTGTGTCACGAGTTTTAATTATGATGTATTGGTTAATGTCCATCCCTCGGCTTTCTTCAAAGGGGAAAGAGGTCTACGACAAGGATGCCCCTTGTCACCACTGTTTTTTTTTTTTTTCTGGTTATTGAAGGGTTGAGTCTTTTGATCAATGCTGCTAAGAAGGACAAGCTTTTTTTGGGGGTGAAGGTGGCTCCGGCTTTGTTCATCTCTCATTTGTTCTTCATCGATGATGTCCTCATCTTTGGCAGGGGTAATTTTCAGGATTGGCACACTCTTTGGGAACTGTTAAAGAGTTTCTGTCTGGCTTCTGGGATGTTGGTAAGTTCGGAAAAATCTACTTTTTACTTCTTTGAAGACTTTGACCCTGTCCTGCGGCTGAGTATTGGGTCTCTTTTTCCTTACAAGTGGAATGCTTTACCGAATGGTTTTATGTACCTGGGGTTTTTTCTGAAGCCTAATTGCTATCTGATTGAAGATTGGAAATGGCTTCTTATTCGTGTGGAAAAATGTATAAATGTCTGGGCTTATCGGTTCTTGTCTTTGGGTGGTCGCCTAGTCCTTCTTCAGTCGGTGTTACATGGCCTACCGATTTACTGGATGTCATTATCCATGTTGCTTCTTTCGGTGTTGGATGGGATTAGGCGTCACATGTTTCATTTCCTTTGGGCGGGTTCACTAAACATTTCCAAATTCCATTTGGTGTCCTGGAAATGTTTGGCACTACCTAAAAAGCTCGGGGGCTGGGGTCTTTTGAACATTTTTTGGTTTAATGAAGCTCTGGGAGCTAAAGCTTTGTGGCGGGCTCTGTTTGGATCGACTCTCTGGAGTCTGGTGATTCGTAAGAAGTATCTTAAGGCGTCACATCCTTTTGTTTGGCTGAGGGATACTCCTCCCCTAAGTGGAAATTCATCTGTGATTTGGAAAGGATTGTTTAAGAAACTTCCCACTATGAAACGCTATCTCTCTTGGCATATTGGTAGGGGTATATGGCCTTATATTGGTATTGATCCCATCATTGGGCTTATAGAGGATTTCAGGCTCTCAGCTAATCTCATTATGGCTCTACATGCTCTAAATATGGAGGTCTTGGCTCAGGCTCGTAATTCGGAGGGGACACTAGATGCTAATAATTACTGGTTGATTACGAATGCTTTGGGCCTGTCTGGCAGGATGGCCGTGGAATGGGACTGTTATATTTTAAAGCTGAAAGCTGCGGGAATTAATTTATCTAATACTTCCGACCTCTTGGTTTGGGATTGGCAGAACTCAAATGGTGTAATCTCGAAAAAATTGGCATATTACTATATTGTCTCTTCGCAGGCTCTTTTAATGTCTTGCCCCATTGCTCATAAATTATGGCGCTGGAAGCTCCCACTTAAAGTCAGGTGCTTTATTTGGTTGTGCTGGAACAATTGTATTTTAACTTGGGATAACCTGTGCAAGAGGGGTTTTGTTGGACCGAGAAGATGCCCTCTTTGTTTGCAGCATGAAGAAATGGTTTCCCATTTATTTGTATATTGCCCCTTCTTCGTTTCAGTCCTTGAAGCCTGCCAACAACTGTTAGTCTGTGTTATTCCGTGGGGACAGGAGACTTTTGCTGCTAGTTTGGAACACTGGGTGAAGGGTAGGTTTGAATTTGTGGAACTTCCTTTCTTTGTTATATGGGAAGTTTGGAAACAGAGGAACCGCTTGGTATTTCAAGATTTATTTTTGAGCATTGCTCAGGTGGTTTTTAAGGCGGTGGCGTCATTCTCCGACTGGAGACAGCTTAAAGTGGTGTGTCGGAAACGCATTCTGGTTCCTCCTTATTTGGATTTTTCTAGACCAGTGGGTTTGTTTGATGGTGCACAACAAAATGGTCATTGTGGAGCGGGGATGGTTCTTTATATATCGGCGTCGCATTTCTTTCATATCAAGTTGCAGGCTGGTATCGGAACTAATACCCGCGCTGAGCTGTTGGCTCTATGGGGCTGCTGTTTTTTGGCCTTCACCAGGGGATTGATTCGCTTCAAGTTTTCGGTGATTCACTGGTGATTATCAACTGGGCAGCTGGGATTGCTAGGTTGAAAGTTATCCAGCTCCTGCCCTGGATGGATCGAGTTCGTGCTCTTATTCTCGGCATTGCACATATTGAATTCGCCCACATTTACCGAGAATTTAATACTTTGGCTGATTCTTTGTCAAAATCAGCCATTGGTCCGATGGATGGTTGTCTGATTTTTGATGAGTTTCTGGGAGGGTCATGCATGGACCCGAGCTCCTTTCATGTGTTCTAATATGTCCTGGAGCGTCTCTCGGTAGATTGGCTATGGGTTATTTTGTCACTGAAGAATGAATGCTGGGACAATATTTAGTGTTTTGTAAACTCTGTTAGCTTTTGTCAAAATGTAGTTTTCTTTGATGTAGACTGTTTGATCATTTTAGTATAGTAGATATGATGGTCCACAATAGCAAACTTGATGTTATAGATACTCTTAATGTAACTTTGATTCATATCTTTTGAATAACAAATTACCTTTTTTTCGGTGTGAAAAATATAAATGGTTAAAGAGACCTTTGTTTGAGTATAAAAATATTTTCTAAAGACCTCTAATGATTTGAAATGCTATAACCGCATGTATCGAAATACAATAACCACATGTATTGATAATGCTAGTTGCATTTATTATGAAATGACACCATTATATGTTTGTGTTATAGTGGCTAAGAATAACCTGTTTTGTCATTACCCATTAAGCTTTATATATTTGTCTTTGCCCCTAAAAAATATATATACATGAATATAGAACTTGTTTTGTCACCATCACATGAGATCTCGTATGGACCCTCCTTTAAAGTGGATTTCGATATCTCTATATTTATTATTATTTCGATATAAATATTGTTAATCTCGATCTTAAAGTATGGTTTAGAGTCCCCTATATTGATGATACTAGGTGCATTTATTCTCATATCAATGAAAGACTTGGAATGTTATAGCCTTGTGCAATATACATAGATTATGGTCTCCGTACCATCAAACAATTAATAAAGATACCGTCCGTTAGTATGTGGTCATTTGATTATATATATATATATTTATTGATTTTTAATATATATATATATTAATTTTTTAAAAGAAAAAATACACAATCTTCATTATAAAAACATAGATAAAGTTGAGAGGCTCTTAACACTCTTTATCCATTCAAAATTGATAGCAAATTAAAACTAACATTATATAATTTATAAATATTGTTTTTGCTTTCTAAAAAATAAAATTAATAATTATATTTTGATGCAGATATTCTCTCTCGGCATGGTCTTATGGCACCTAAAGATCGTATTTATTTTGAGATTTCTTCCAGTTCTATCATGTCTTCCTTCGGTTACTGGCAGTTATTTCCTCACTAGCTCGTCATGCTGGGGATGACATTTTGTTTTCTGTGGGCTGATCGACATTCGGGCCTTCTTCCTTCGTTTTTATTCTTGATCGTGAGAGTTTTTTTGATGTTAGCAGCTTTCATTTTCCTTACTTTTTCCATTGTACAGAGCGACAATCCAATGTACAGCACAACTTCTTTTTCCTTACTTCTCCTCTTTGCTTGTTTTTTTGGTTCTATCCTCGATTACGACTGATTATGGAGGATTGGCATATCCTGGGTTATCTACTTTGTAATGGTTGATCTGCTGGTGTTGTAATGATCGTTTCCTACTTATCTCTTGGGGGATGGTATGGCTCTCACGGTTCTGGGCTATCTCTTGATATGATGCTGTAGCTTACTTGATCATCTTCACATCGATTTTTATACTTCAATATAAAGTATAATAATTTTTAAGTGAAAAAACAATTATATTTTTCACATCATTAAAAAATTAACATTTATGTGTTACTTATTCTCCATTACCATTTTTTTTAAATTGTTTATTTTAAATTTTTAAACTACACTCATAAAATCAAATTGTACAGACACTTGTTCCATCATGCTTCAATTTAGAAAAAAACATAAATAATAATCCACCCCAAATTCTAAAATATAAACACGTATTAATATAATTAAATAAAAAAAACAATTCAACTCAATTTAAAAAAAAAAACAATTCAACTCAATTTTAAAAAAACAACAACAATTCAAACTCAATTTTGACCACGAAGTTGACCACTAAGTAAGTGTATCCCCAGCCTTGGCAAAACTAAAACTATAAAAACTAAAAAAATAATGATTTCATTGATTCTTTCCACATGGAATATCTATTTTAATTATCGCGTTGACAACAATCTATTTTCCGGTGGCGGTGGGGCTGTTGAAAAGGTATACAGATCTTTCGGTGCGTTCTTCAATAATTTTCCAAAAATAAAAACAAAACCCCTTGAATATAATGGACAGACCCCGGAGCAAGCCTCCCGATCCCTGTCTCCTTAAGAGTTCATTCAAAGCTGTACAAGACTCAGAGGATCGTATTATCCATACAGGGAGCAACAATGTGGCCAAGGAGTATCACCAAGCCTGCCGTTAATGGCGGAGACGATGCAGAGGAGGGGCCGAGAATTGGCGCAGGGCTGAGGAAGAAAGGGATGGGCGTGAGGGCATGGTTGCTGCTGGACGCCTCAGGGCAGGCGCAGCTCGTGGAGGCCGGAAAACATGTGATAATGCGGCGCACGGGGCTCCCGGCCCGGGACCTACGCATTCTGGACCCTCTGCTATCTTACCCTTTCGCCATACTTGGCCGAGAGCGAGCCATTGTGATAAATTTGGAGCACATTAAGGCCATCATCACTGCCCAGGAGGTCCTTTTGCTCAATTCCAGAGATCCTGCCGTGGTTCCCTTCATTGCCGACCTCCAGCGCAGACTCCATGTGCCCGTCCAACAGGTATTATGATATGCTTATATTTCTCTTGGCCGAATTGGCTGAACTTTTATCGATTCTTCGATTCTTTATTGGATAATTGTACTTCACACCAGGAACGGTGTCCAAATCAGATTCCCAGACACCTCAAAAATGTGTGTGCTCTGAAATTAATCAACATGGACAAGGTGCTCTTTGTGCTCTGAAATTAATCAACATGGACAAGGTGAATTGCTGAAAGCCACGGGTTCACTTGGAGGAAACCCATGTTCAAACCATTTTAGCAATATTTAAGAACCCATATGAATACAATTCTATGAAAAAATAAGTAAAGAAAAATTCTAATACTAATAGAATCATAGTAGCAATATTTTAGTAAGAATATGAATAGGATTTTATTTGGAAAAAGTATATAAAGAAAAATTCTAATACTACAAAAAAATATGGAAGAGGACCTCTCGTGATTACAAAAATTATGCATTTTAAATATATATGAAAAGAGAATTTAATATGGCCTCAGGGTGGTGTTACACTGTATGTATATATTTTAATTATTAAGTAATGTGTCTGGCTTCAAGGGTGATGGGTTATGTGAACAGTAATCACAAATTTGTTTGAAATAATTTTTGAGTTTTTACGTGTAAAAATTTAATTTTGTTTTATTCTACAAAATCATTTATGTTTGTATAATTTGAGTTTAATTTTGTTTGGAAGAAAAAATTCATATTTTCATTTCCAAAAAGGATAGAAAGTACATTTCTCATGTGGTCGAAGCTTTGTAAACAAAAAGTGGCTATCCATACCTGCTTTCATGGTTTCATTGCTGCCATTCATTCTCCAACTGTGCTAATCTGCTATCTTATGCTAGCATAGCTATTATCTTTTGCACATATTTGCAAACTATAATTATAAAGAAAAAACCAAACTAGCCAAAATTCTGTAGATATATCAGTTTATCATCAAGAGGAGCGTCTAAAAATTCAAAGGAAATCAATTTTGGAGGAAAATTCTCGACTGGAGCCACCCTGAAAAGTAGTAAAGACCATCTGACCCGGCTGCAACTGAACTCCTTCCTTCGACAATCGATCAGCCATCATATTCAGCTCTCTGTATATGTGACATATCTGAAATCTGTTGAAGGAGCCCGCAACATCCTTTAGTCGATTCCCGATGGCTTGTAGATTAGCGTTGCCCAGGGTAATCTGATCGAGCATCCAATTGATCACTAAAGCCGAGTCGCCGAAGACCTGAAGATCACGAATGCCTCCATCCAGAGCAAGTTTCAACAAGGACCAGAGGGCTAAGAATTCTGCACTGTTATTTGTGCTCCTCTCACAATTTGCTTTGAAAGTTATATAATGTTCATCCGATAAGAATAAAACTCCGTGAATGCCACAGATTTGTTCCTGCCCTTGGCATGACCCATCAAAGAAACTCCAGCAACAACTCTTATCAACTTGAAGATCTGTCACATACCCCAATTTTTGTAAAAATTATGAAATTATTTCATTATATTCCTGAGACATTATGTTAAATTTAATGCTAAGTAGGAATTGATGACTCAGCAGAGTCACTAGAAATGGAATGTAATTCAGAATATTTTATTATTTAATAAATAATTATGGAGACAACAGCATGGGAGAGCTGTTAAAAAGAGGTTACTGGTCAAACTGGTGGATGGAACTAGGTGGAAAGGCAAAAGACAAGTGGCAGCATCCTCAAACACTTCCTAAGTTGCAGGTGGCAACTTCCCTATATTTGGGGTCATGATTTCCCAAGAAAGTGGAATCTGAGCAGGTGGCTCATTAATGACAGTTAACCCAACAAAGACCTAGGCAATCTTTTAAATAGTACTCAATGAACTGAGCTGGGGGTTCGATTTTGTTCTAGAGGGAGAAAGCATTTAGGTGAATGTTATTCAGGAATCCCATTGAGGAAGAGGGAATTACAGTAAGGAAGTTGTTTGAGAGGAATGTTGCAGTAACTTGGTTCCAGTATAGCTGTTTGGGCTGAGTGAATAATTTTGCTGCACCTGGTTCCAGCCAGGGAGACCAGAGCAAGCTTGGGGGTCCTGAGAAGTGCTGTCTGGGCACTCTCCAGTAGTTGGTAGGGAGGAACAACCTCCCATTGCTGTTGTTGTCCACAGAAACAGGTTCTGCTATTTATTCCTTTATGTTTATTAAGTACAAATGAATGTATGTTGTGTATATCATCTATAGGTCGGAATAGTATTTAGTTTATTAAAAGTTAGCATCTCTGAATATCAGTAATAGATTTGACGAGAATTACTGTGTTTCCAGCATCCCTTAGTATCATTATTACATTACTGATAAAGTATCTTTAATGTTTTCCGTACAATGGTAATAGTCAGAGCAATAGTTATTATTGTAATTTTAATCCTAGTTTAATTATGATGCTCAAGTAAAGAAGTAAGAGATACATATAAATTATTTATGCTCTGTGTAAACAAAATGAAATAAACAGTCATAGAAGACAACAGTAATTATAACCATAAAAACAATTACATTTATTATATCTTTGTCGACAGACCTTATAGGAGATTTTGTAGTCATAGATAGGACCTTTATATTAGAGTACAAAACCCTAATCAAAATTTAACCAGTCCCTTCATAGCAACTAATTTATTGTGCAGAAACCTTAACAGAATATTATTACAAGGAATTATCAACAGTTTTAATAACCTAGTTATTAATTTAAACAGTAGGGTTAGAAGTTTAGTATCTAGCTCATTATCAAGCTTAAACATTATAATAATATCTTTCGTTTGACTCTCATTATCGACAGAGTCTTATTCGTAAACCTAGTTACTGTTTAAAAACCAAATGACTAGCAGAACAGTAATTTTGCTCAGGGTTTTATCAAGGTTTTGAAATTTAACTTATTATAAGGTTTTTGCTTGTACCTTGGGCTTGTTCGTCGCATGCATTTTAGTTCTATGCTATTTCAGCAGCAAGTAAATTTTAAGTTTGTAATCCACTTACACAGTGGATTTGTGTCTTGGCTGTATATGAAAACATTGCATTAACTATTTAGCAAATGCTTTGCTTGTTCAAACGGCGCTGGTCAGGTTGACTCGAACTATTTTACTGTTGAAGAAGTCAGTTCGAATGTTTAAGCTGTCATATACAATGCGACTCTGTTGATAAATTCTTGTGTAATAATACTGCAGGGTTTATATACCTAGATTTTGTTTTGTTGTTGAGCTCTTAAGTTATCCAGGGTTTTCATCTCGGTTTGACAAAGTAACTCTATTAAAGTTTCTCCTATAATTTTTGAGCTGGGTGTGGCGTGTATTTTGAATTCTATGTTTTTAAAATCACTTAAACAGTGATCCTTGGCCGTGGCCATAGGTGAATCGTTATCTTAAATCTCAATTGTTTATTTACTTGTAAAGTCTGGAATGATGGGTTCGATCCGAAACGACAGTAGTGGTTTTGTTTAGATGCTGATTCTGTAGTTACGATTTTTATTTAGATGTTTATTCTATTGTTATGAATATGCTTCTGTTGGTAGTTGAGAAACAAGTGAACGATATTATTAAACAGTTGAGCTCGATAAATGAGCAAAATTACTGTTCTGCTAGTCATTTGGTTTTTAAACAGTAACTAGGTTTACGAATAAGACTCTGTCGATAATGAGAGTCAAACGAAAGATATTATTATAATGTTTAAGCTCGATAATGAGCTAGATACTAAACTTCTAACCCTACTGTTTAAATTAATAACTAGGTTATTAAAACTGTTGATAATTCCTTGTAATAATATTCTGTTAAGGTTTCTGCACAATAAATTAGTTGCTATGAAGGGACTGGTTAAATTTTGATTAGGGTTTTGTACTCTTATATAAAGGTCCTATCTATGACTACAAAATCTCCTGTAAGGTCTGTCGACAAAGATATAATAAATGTAATTGTTTTTATGGTTATAATTACTGTTGTCTTCTATGACTGTTTATTTCATTTTGTTTACACAGAGCATAAATAATTTATATGTATCTCTTACTTCTTTACTTGAGCATCATAATTAAACTAGGATTAAAATTACAATAATAACTATTGCTCTAACTATTACCATTGTACGGAAAACATTAGAGATACTTTATCAGTAATGTAATAATGATACTAAGGGATGCTGGAAACACAATGATTCTCGTCAAATCTATTACTGATATTCAGAGATGCTAACTTTTAATAAACTAAATACTATTCCGACCTATAGATGATAGACACAACATACATTCATTTGTACTTAATAAACATAAAGGAATAAATAGCAGAACCTGTTTCTGTGGACAACAACAGCAATGGGAGGCTGTTCCTCCCTACCAACTCCTGGAGAGTGCCCAGACAGCACTTCTCAGGACCCCCGAGCTTGCTCTGGTCTCCCTGGCTGGAACCAGGTGCAGCAAAATTATTCACTCAGCCCAAACAGCTATACTGGAACCAAGTTACTGCAACATTCCTCTCAAACAACTCCCTTACTGTAATTCCCTCTTCCTCAATGGGATTCTTGAATAACATTCACCTAAATGCTTTCTCCCTCTAGAACAAAATCGAACCCCCAGCTCAGTTCATTGAGTACTATTTAAAAGATTGCCTAGGTCTTTGTTGGGTTAACTGTCATTAATGAGCCACCTGCTCAGATTCCACTTTCTTGGGAAATCATGACCCCAAATATAGGGAAGTTGCCACCTGCAACTTAGGAAGTGTTTGAGGATGCTGCCACTTGTCTTTTGCCTTTCCACCTAGTTCCATCCACCAGTTTGACCAGTAACCTCTTTTTAACAGCTCTCCCATGCTGTTGTCTCCATAATTATTTATTAAATAATAAAATATTCTGAATTACATTCCATTTCTAGTGACTCTGCTGAGTCATCAATTCCTACTTAGCATTAAATTTAACATAATGTCTCAGGAATATAATGAAATAATTTCATAATTTTTACAAAAATTGGGGTATGTGACATACACACCCCCTTAAAATGTAACATCGTCCTCGATGTTACTTATTCCTCATCCTCAGCCACCTTCTGGAATAGATTTGGGTATGCTTCCCGCATCTTATTTTCCAGTTCCTAGGTAGCTTCTTCAGGACTAACGTGCTTCCATTGCACCTTCAGCTGTCCAATTGCGCGGTTCCGCAGAGTAATTTCCCTCCTCCCGAGGATACAATCCGGTTCCACCAGAACTTCCCCTTCTGGTTCTACCTGTACAATGTTCCAATCAATAACATGAGTAGCATCATGAACGTACTTTTTCAGAACAGAAATATGAAAAACATTGTGCACTTTTAAATTAGGTGGTAATGCTAGCTGATAAGCAACATGACCAATTCTAGATAAAATTTCAAACGGACCACAGTAACGTGGCGCTAATTTTGCACAACTCCCCAATCTTAGGGAGCTCTTCTTTGGTCTTACCTTTATGAACACATGTTCACCCACCTGGAACTCTTTAGGAGTTCTTTTCAAATCTGCTTGACTCTTTTGCCGATCCTGGGCAATCTTCAAATTTTCCTGCACTTGTTTCACAATCTGTTCCATTTCTTTTAATAATTCAGGACCTAACACTAATCTATCTACTGGATTATTCCAAGAGATAGGAGTGTTACATTTACGTCCATACAGAATTTCAAAAGGACTGAACTTAGCTGACGATTGATAGTTGTTATTGTATGCAAATTCTGCTAAATGTAAATAATCCTCCCACTTACCTGGTTGATCTTTAACATACATTCTTAGCAGATCTTCCAATACCTGATTAACTCTTTTAGTTTGTCCGTCCGTCTGAGGATGGAAAGAAGTGCTGAAATTCAATGTTGTGTTTAATCCCTTAAACAAAGTTTTCCAGAAATTTCCTGTGAATTTAGGATCCCTGTCTGAAATAATAACCTTTGGAACACCATGTAACTGAAAAATCTGCTTCAGAAATATATCAGCTATGTTTGCAGCCTTGTAAGTGGTTTTAACAGGAATAAAGTGTGCTGATTTACTTAATTTATCTACTACCACCATAATTGAATCATTCTGATTTTGATTTCTGGGTAATCTAGTAATGAAATCTAAGCTGATTATTTCCCACTTCCAACTAGGAATAGGCAAAGGTTGCAATAACCCAGCTGGATGCTGATGGTCTGCTTTTACTTGTTGACATTCCAAACATCTAGCTGTATACTCAGCTATTTCAGATTTCATATTAGGCCAAAAATAATCTTTTCTCAACATGGTGACAGTCTTCTGGTAGCCTGGATGCCCTGAGTAAGGGGTTTTATGAACTTCATCCAGAATTAACAGTTTAACTTTAGGTACATTCGGAACATACAACCTGTCTTTAAACAATAAAAATCCATCTGTATTTAGACTATAGCCTTTTATCAAACTTTCTGTAGGTTCTTCTGTAGCTGTAGCTTGTAATTTTTGATAAATTTCATCCAATTTTATCCCTTCAGTCAGCTGTTCATTTAAATCAGAGGTATAAGTGCTGCTAGCTGATATAAAATTCAGCCTTGCATTTCTGCTCAAAGCATCAGCCACCTTATTTTCCTTTCCTTTTATGTGCTGAATTTCGAAATCGTATTCACTTAAGAAGGCCAACCATCTTGCTTGCCTTGCATTTAAGTTAGGCTGATCTAAAAGGTATTTTAGACCCTTATTATCAGTCATTAAGATAAACTTTCTGCCTATTAAGTGGTGTCGCCACATCTTTAAGGCATGAATAACAACAACTAATTCTAAATCATAAGTGGCATAATTCTTTTCATGAATCTTCAACTTCCTGGACTCATAGGCAATGACATGCCCATCCTGAGTCAACACTCTGCCTAGACCGTCATTGCAAGCATCGGTGCAAACCACAAACTCCTTATTAGGATCTTTTATTCTTAGAATAGGCGCAGTTGTTAATAAAGTCTTTAATTTCTTAAAGCTTTCTTCACACTTCAAGTTCCAATCAAACTTCTTGCCTTTCTTTTGCAAGGAAGTGATTGGGTTAGCTATTTTTGAAAAGCCTTCTATGAATCTCCGGTAATAACCAGTAATTCCCATGAAAGACCTAACATCTGTTACGTCTTTAGGTATTGGCCATTCTTCAATTGCCCAGATCTTTTCAGGATCAACTGAAATCCCTTCCTTAGTCACTACGTGACCTAAGTACTGGATTTCATCCTTGAAGAAATCACACTTACTGAACTTTGCAAAGAGCTGCTGTTCTCGCAGTTCTTGTAAGACTATCCGTAAATGTTCTTTATGTTCCTCTTCGTTTTTAGAATAAATTAAAATGTCATCGATGAATACGACAACAAATTTATCTAAGTATTTATGCATTATGTTATTCATTAGGCACATAAAGACGGCTGGGGCATTAGTAAGCCCAAATGGCATTACGACAAATTTGTAATGTCCATACCTAGTTCTGAAAGCTGTCTTGAATATGTCCTCTTCTTTAATTCTCACCTGATGATAGCCTGATCTCAAGTCTATCTTAGAGAACACCGTAGCTCCACGTAGCTGATCAAACAGATCATCTATGCGAGGCAACGGATATCTGTTTTTAATTGTCATCTTATTTAGTTGACGGTAATCTATGCAAAGTCGCATAGTTCCATCCTTCTTTTTAACAAAGATTACTGGTGCTCCCCAAGGGGACACACTGGGTTGAATGTAGTTCTTATCTATTAACTCCTTTAACTGTGTTTTTAATTCGTTAAGCTCCAGAATATTCATACGATACGGAGCCTTTGAACTGGGTACAGCACCTGGTACTAGTTCAATTGTGAAATCCAGTTCTCTCTTGGGGGTACAGCACCTGGTACTAGTTCATACGATACGAAGCCTATTTGCTGAAGCTTGTGCCACCCAAGACGAAGTGGAGCCAGGACTTGCAAAGACAGAGTAGTATCTGTTAGAAACCTTAATTTATTTGAAAACAATCCCTGGTAACTGCAAACGCAAAGGAGAAATACAGTAGCTTATCAGCATTGAAGGAGGCTGCAAATATAGTGAATATTCTGATGACCACGAACACAATATGTGTGCAAACCCCACCCTTGCCACCGAGTGACTAAACTGGCAAAAGCAATGGATGTCTTCCACAACGGAAGCCTTATTAAAACCAAGCCGAGAGTTATGGTCACGCTGAGACAGGGTTTCTCTGGACAACAAAAGTACAAACCCTAGATTCTTAACAAGCTCCAGCTGCTAACAGCAAAACAATTGACTCCCAAACGATGCAGTGGGCAAGTATGAAGGCCGGGAGCAGCATAGAGGCTGCTAGCACACAGTGTTCGGACAAGAGGGTTTGCAGAGCGGCCGAGCCCGAAGGCAAAGGGGGAAATGGCCAAGTAGGGTTAGTCAACTGTTATATATCACCAGATGCATGGCTCAAGACTAACCACGTAGCACTTTAAATTTTTACATACAGTGGGTCGATGCTCCTAAGTTCCACGATGTGATACCAATCAATTGCTATTTGATTAAAATCATCGCGTGAGCAAACTAAAATCATAGCAGGGATATTCCACTATGGTAATAAACCATAGTTTAAACTTGCAAATTACTCCATGGTAAAACAATGCTTCGAACTTTGCATATAAAAACAATGACACTTTGCCCTACAACCAATACAATAATGCAAGTGTTAATAATGTTCAAATTCACGATGAGATTCTTATCATTATTGCTAGATAAAAACCATAGCATGGGTAAATAGAAATTATCGAATGGTCATCTATATGGGTTGCAATACCCTAGTTCAATTGTTATCCTTTTAACAATCAAAAACATTAGGATAATACCATGAACCTTGCTTATTATATAACGAAAATGTTGCCATACATTCTTTAAACCATGCAATATTGTTATCGTCCAAATTCAGTCTTGAAGCACTACATACATAGAGGAAATTGATTGCATTATAAAAATTATAAGAGCAAGGGTATAATATTAAGCCTTAAGTGGTTCACAATGCCTTATTACTAATTCTCCATAAGCAATAGCTTCATGGGAAGAGACAACCGATATTGCATCTCTCTTAAGTCTCTAAGATAGTGTGGTGGTGTTGGGCGTAGTAATTTTCAATTCTAGTACAATATTACCATTTGCTATGACTTGCATAGATGTACAGAATTTGCCATTCTCTTCTTTAGATGACTTAAACTTGTAAGATCTAAGTTACATAACGCAAAGTTTTAGAATAGGGTTATTCTAGCTCTTTCAATTGTTGTTATAATTTAATAACAATCTTTTAATAGACTCAGACCTTTCGTAAGGACAAGTATACTTTGATTATCCTTTAGACTAAACAGATTTAATCTTGATAGCTTATAAGTCTCTATTCTATTGTCAGTCATAAAAATAGGAGTAGTTCCAATCCAGGTAAACCCTTAAAAAAATTGTTAAGAGGAGACTGGTATCTGACAGTACACCTTACAACTGTTAGAATTAAGAAAAGTAAACATTGGTAACTGTAGGTCTTTTACAATTGAAGCTGCAATTCAAAATAAAGTCTATTTTATTAAATATGACTTGATGCAATAACAATGAGAAAGTACAAACTGGTCCTAGTATGGTCACTCCATGGTATTTTACAGTGCTAGTAATGAAATACAAATGCAATACAGTAATATCATCCAAGAACAAATGATCCATATCGTTAGTTAATTCTTTGTTCTCAAGAAACATAGCTAGTGTACTCTCTAGTAGTTCAAATTTTATAAACAGAAAGATCAGAAGGAGATAATGGGATGAATACTACCTTTAAACACTTGATTACATGGCTAGCATGCTTAGACTTTTTATTGAAGGATTTGGTACAGTTAACTGATTTATCATACTTTAAAGATTAAATGTAGCGACCCGCACATTACCTGTATATCTGTAAGAGAAAGACATTTTGATGCATTAGCTCGGAAGCTAAGTAAGCCCAGTCTGCTATGGCAACTCCCCCTTGTGGTGGAAAACAGAAAACAGTCAGCAACGGTAATGAAACTCATATCAAAATCTAAGTATAACAACAAATCATTCAGACACATTTATAATTCAATTGAGATAATCAAAACAGATCAATGAATGCAATTATTATTATTACTTGCTATTTTAAAAATTTTAAAATTTTTTCAGAAATTTTGGGTTTTGACAAGATCACCCACCACTCTCGCTTCTGGAGGCCTCAAAATCTCCTTACTGTACTGCAACAACGATGTGACCTGAGAAAAAGTCTTAAAGAAAGGTGTCATCTTATCTACGAATAAGTTAGAGTTTCTGGCCAACCACACAGACCACAAAGTGAGAAAGGGCAGTCCTTTTATCTCCTTAAGTTCCGACCGATTAAACCAAGGCCTCAAGCATGTTTCAATGGTATTGCCAGATTTTGGATCTTGAGCCAACTTTCAAGATCACGCAATATTTATTGGATAAAAGGACAATTTAAAAACAAATGTGATACAGTTTCCTCAGCTTGTCTACATAAATAACACATGCTCGGCCCCTGAACCTATATTTTACGAAGGAAATCCCAAGTTGTTACCTTATCCATCATCACCTGCCACATTAAAATACGACATTTAAGGGGGGCTTTTACCTTCCATATCCAAGATCACCACTGTGTGTCTATAAAAGCTTCAATCAGTTGAAAGCAATAACCTAAACGAGCCGAATAGTTCCCACTCGTGATGTTTCCCATCCACTTCAATTGGTCGATGCCTTCACTCAGTCGAATATGGGCCCGCTTCAGCACCCGGACATACCGATCCCATTCTTGAGCACTGTCCCCTTGTAATTCAAGAGAAAAGGCCGATCTCCATCCTTGATTCCAGATGTGAGTGGTTGTGACATGCCCCACCTGGGAAAGACTTACAATGCCCCGATCACTCAACTGATCTATCAAATCTCGTGAAAGGTGACTATCACGACAACAACCCATTATTGAATCAGAGCCGATTCTTGCCAAAGTTCCCCTTTCCACTTTCCACACCAGATAAGGGCCAATAACTGGAAAGGCTTGGGCCATAGCCTTCCAATGTATCATTCCTCCCTTGAAGTGTTTATCCTTCCTCTGAATTTAATCATGTGAAGAGCCAGGAGCTATGTATTTTTTGAAAATAATATTCTGCGATAACTCTTCCTTGGTGATAAGGTTCCACACTGATTTGGCCACCAGAGCCCGTCCAAAAACAAAGATATTCTTTAGACCCCAACCCCCTTCTCCTTTAGGTTTTGCCAAGGAACGCTAATTAGACCAATGGAGCCCCTTTTGATCCTTTCCCTGCTATAGGAAATTGAAGCACAGTCTTCTAAGTTTATCCAGGACTCCTTTCGGGATATGATTTAAAATATGCCAATACACCATAATTCCTTCCGATATAGCCTTTACTAGAATGGGCCTTCTGCCACGTGAGAGCCAACGATTACACCAGTGGGTAATTCTTGATTCGATGCACGAGATCAGCCAGCCCCTATCCTGTTTCTTATATCTATTAGGCTTTAATGAATAGCCTAAATACTTGAGTCCATCAGTTAGATTTAAAACATTAAAAATCTGAAAAGAGTTTGTAGTACCTGCACCACTCTATCTGCAACAGAGGAGAAGCAAAGAACGTATTTCTCCTCATTTGCTACCATACCAGTGGCCTTATAGAAGAGCTGCAAAACTCCAAACAACGCTCGGCCTTTGACTACAGAGCCATTTGTAATTAGCAGGACATCGTCCACAAATGGTATATGTGTAACACTTAGCCCCTCGTCAAAGCCAATACCTTTGATACGACCAAGATTCCTAGCATTTAATAGTAATTGACTCAGGCCCTTGGCAACAAGTAGGAACAGATATGGCGATAATGGACAACCCTGCCTCAATCCACGTGAAGGGACAAAGAATAACCAAAACCACAAAGAAAACAGAGATTATGCACCTAATTATCCATTTGACCAGGTCCTCCGAGCACCCTACATGTAGAAAGAGTAATCTTATAAAGAGCCAACAGTTTCTATCAAACGCGTTGGATAAATCCAACTTAATAAGCATTGATGGGACCATTTTGACTCTATTTTTATGCATGCACTTTTGAGCTGCTCCAATGGCATTGTGAATCTGCTGACCCTGCAGAAAAACAAATTGCTCTCTGGATATAAAATCTGATAACACTGGCTTGAGACGAATTGCAATAATCTTGGCAATAATTTTATAAATCACAGTACATAATGAAATAGGCCTGAAGTCACCAAAACTGTTAGGCCTGTCCACCTTTGGAATCGGTGCAATAAAAGTCGAGTTAAAACATGGCAGTACCCTCCCTGATTGTTGGACCTCCTCAACCACCTTCAGTAAATCTTCCCCCAGTAACTCGAAGAAACCAATGAAGAATTCGATGGTCCATCCATCTGGACTCGGACTCTTATCTTTTTGAAATATGTGCATGGCTCCTTCCAGTTCCTCTATGGAAATCAACGCAAAGAGTCGGTCATTATCCTCTGTCTCCACCATTCTCGGAAAGGAGTAGACTCTGACAATTTCTGCAATATTAGTCGAGCTTGGTTCCTTAAAAATACTAGAGAAGTGTCGAACCCCTAAGTCTGCCAAATCCTTGAAACCTCTGACTGTTGTTCCGAATGAGCCTCCCAGATTGTGTTATAGCTTTTCCTTTGATTTGCAAACTCGTGAAAGAATTCTGTATTTTCATACCCAAGGGAGAGCCATGTCGCTCTACTCTTCATTCTCCAATCCACCTCACGATCCCTCAGAAGTTTTGTTTTCCTTCCTTCTAATTTTGTTACCTTCCTCTGTGTTACCGGGCAAACTAGCAGGGCTAGTGCCTAGTAAGCAATTGTAAGAAATGTGACCCAATGCCACCTCAATCACAATTCTAACTTCTTCGGAGAGTCGTAACCTCCCAGGGGAAGGACCCTGAATTCTCCCGTAAGACACTAGGCAACAAAACTATGTTCTTTATGCAATGTTAATTTAGACCAGTGCCTTTATGGAGTCCAAGAAAAGGACAAACTATGTAATTGCATTAAATGAGCAAATGATGCATCAACCTTTCGCATGACAACCAATATTCAGATATCTCATTCTATGTCACTTAGGCCAATAATCTTACAAGGAAAATGTGTATGTGATGGTTAGCATAATAATGATAACGTTCAATTATCTGAGTGTAGTAAATATATAGTATGGACAGTCTATTCAACAACCAATGAAGCAATACCATCCATGTAGCAGCTAGCATTCACATGTCAAGAATAATTATGCATGCAAGTGTTGGTGTAAGATCATGACAATTGATCAAATTAAAGTTTCTACAACAAAAGTAATATTGCAAACGACATGGAACATCAGCCAATGAACAAACCCCAACCAAGTTTATCAATCACAGATGTTTATCCACTCAGCTATTAATGCAGTTAGGTGACTGCAGTAAGATAATGATTAGCAATCATAGAAATCACAAATAAATGTAAACACTTACACTTTCAGCTATCTCGCCCGCTAAATCAATGGTGTATCAGAAATGTATTAGCAGCATGAAGGTTATCACTGTATGTAAAGTTATAAGGAGACAAGCTTGAATAATATCACCTTCTTCTTAAACAACTTCACTCTCCAATTTGTCATGCAAATGATTTTGAAGATAATATACTGTATGTATTGCTGATTTCAGACCTTT
Source organism: Larix kaempferi (assembly GCA_027924585.1). Classification (NCBI taxonomy): domain Eukaryota; kingdom Viridiplantae; phylum Streptophyta; class Pinopsida; order Pinales; family Pinaceae; genus Larix; species Larix kaempferi. The sequence continues at coordinate 3,822,975 of BSBM01000275.1, read as the reverse complement.
ATGGTGGCTGAATTGTGGACTCCCTTAGGTGTCAAGTTTCGTTGAGATCACCCCAAAATGTATGCAGTATATAATCCAAAATTCTGAGTGAATAAATGTAAGGGACCTATTATCACATACATAGTAGCTGGGCTACCATGTCAGCAAAGCAGATATTTGTACTTTTCTGAGCTTTGCCTTTACACTTATTCAGTTAGATCAGTTATGATGAGCAGCATTATTTATGATCACTCACACATCAGAACATCTTTGTGTCAGATATTTAGTAGACCTTATGCCAAGGCTGAGCCTTGAGACCTCAGATTTGATGACCGATATGGCCTTTTATTCCATACAGTTGCAGTGCAGTTTTAGTATTTCAGATACAGTGTTCTCAATGGTTATAGTTGGTTCAGATTACAGATGTTGATTGATGACCCACTATACATATGATGTGCATTGATGTTATTACCTTGCTGTTTAAGTCATTTTGATAGCATTGACTTGGTATAAAGTAATTATGATCTGGCAGTGTATTAAAATTGAAATAAAATTGGTTATGGATTATATGTATTGGTTGTATTACTGACATTTGGAAACTCTTGTTTTATATTTGTTGGTCTTTACCTTCATATGAATGTGAGCATGATCATTTAGCGTCTTCCTGACTTGCTAGCTTAGGCACCATCTTCACTTGTCTCCATCCATCCATCTGCCATTTCCCCATATATTGATCTTCACCCTGACTTACACCTTGACTTGTGATATGGAGGATCTTTCTCGCTTCTGCCTCTGTGTTGGACTTTGGTGGGGAGTGGTGGATTTTCACTTATCTTGTGGGTAGTTAATTTTATTAGTAAATCCGACACCCTCCTCAACTTTTGTGACAAACCTCCACAAGGGGGTTAATGAAGCTTTGCCACTATCAGCTTCAAGATCAGCCCCTTCACCACCCTCCTCTCCTTTATTCATTGGGTCACTATGAGAATGACCACTATCTTCTTCTTCATTCACATGCCTATTCCCAACCAACACCATGAGAACAAAAAATGGAAGCAAACACCACAAGAACAACATTTTCTTCAAGTTTTAGATGAACAACCTGCAATAGAATGAGGAGGAAGAGGGAATGGGAAAATGTAGAAGATAAAAATACAACAATAAACAAGACATTTTGTGAACAATATTCAACAAAAATACACATTGGGCATATCTATTTTGATCTCCTTTGATTTGCAAGAAGATGGAACCCTTTGTTGTCTCCTCCAAGCTCTCTCAAATCCTCTTCAAGCTCTCCAACTTTGCTCCAACACCAAGCCAACACCAAGAGCTCCTTCCCTCTCTACTCCAATTCAAAGATGAAACAATGAGGAAGAAGAGGGAGAGATTGTGCCTTATCTTTGTTAATTTTTAGTGCAGCTGCGAGACCCATTCTCAGAGAGAATGGTACCCTAGTCAGTTAACTAGGGTTCCTGGTCAAGTTAACCCAGGCAGAGTAATGTGTAAGACCCTAGAAGGTACCCTAGGGCCTCCAGCTGTCTCCTGGGGTTCTTGGTCGAGGACCAAGCAGATGAATGCCATGGCAAAGTCCCTAGCATGTAGCTAGGGCCCCTATTTGTCTCTAGGGTATTTTGGTCTGGGACCAGACAGTTTCTTGGTCGAGGACCAAGCAGATCCTGCAGGTTGAGACAGAGACATCCTAGGTCTTGCAGATGGTTGATCAACATTCAGTCTAGGACTGAATGCTCAGCTTGAGGCTGAGGACCATTCTCTGGGAGAATGGAGAACCTGGTCATGGACCAGATGGTTGATCAACATGTCCTAGTCTAGGACTGAGGCTCAGCCTTGGGCTGAGAAGCCATTCCTTGAGAATGGAGGCACTTGGTCAGTTACCAAGATTATGATGTGTGATGTCCTCTTCTCCTAGGTCTTCGAGATGGATGAGTTGGTTGGTCTTTTCAAGGGACTGGCCACCCCTTGTGGAAGCTACTAACATTTGACCTAAGGAGCAGTTGAGAGGACCATATGATCACATCATCTGTGTGAACCCTTCCTTATACAATGATGATGAACTTTCAGGTTATATGGAACATTTGTACATTTGAGAGAGAGATGACTGGTTGTACCTTTCCACCTTGAGTGATTTACTTTTGGTCCTTGCACCTTGTTGTTTATTAAGTCTTGTGGTACCCTGTCTTTGATTTGTGGTAATTAGGGTCATTTACCCACCTTTTATTTATATCACCCTTGATGTGTTTGGTCTTATGGGTACTAGTGGTTTACCCTTAAAGGTCATGGGTCATTGTACCCTTTATTTATATGACCCTTCTTTATTTTTTTTATTTTCTTATTTTCTTATTTTTATTTTTTATTTATTTATTTTATTTTTTATTTTTATTTATTTATTTTATTTTTTATTTATTTATTTTTATTTATTTATGCCTTTTACTTTTACTTTTCATTTTGTGTCTTCCTAATTTAATGGGACCTCTCTAGAAGATCCTATTATCCTATAAATGAAGGTCTATTGTTTATCAATTGATATAATATCCACATCTTAGCTCTAGCTACTCTGCTACTTGACGTCAAGGGTTTTTAGGATCTTTCTTGCTGCTGCTTACTCACCTCTGTAGGCCGTCTACCTGCTGCTGGAGATTACTTTCATTCCAGATCTGATTTGTCTAACTGCTAGGGTCTTCTGTAAGGTTGCTGATATTATTATGACTGGGCTGTGACCTCCTTGAGGGCTGTTTGCTGGTTAGATGTCTGCTGAAAGAGATGCCGCATACCTCAGTAAACCCTCTCTCTGCTTCTTGGTCTAATTTGAAAGACATCCACCCTAGAGATCTGATTTATGACCTCTCTATGTACTTGACATGAAGTTGACTGATCTGATTTTGCATACCACGATTTTTTGAGGTAACCGAAGTCTGCCATAACTCTGAGAAAGGTCCGATTTGCTGTTTGTGACCTGAGAAAGGTTTGATCTGCTGTTTGTGACTTGACTGGGATCCGATCTGCTATTTGAAGTCTGCTTGGGATGCGGTCTACATGCTGAGAGATCATTGGTGGAGGCCGTGAGGCATTTTTGGTCTGATCTACTAGTTTGTGATTTGTCTAGGGTGCGATCTATCTGCTGATTGCATTTTTTGTGGAGGCCGTAAGGCCCTGGGTTTTGTCCTACTCTACTGTGTGCATGTCTGTGGAAGCCATGAGGTGGACAGATCTCTAGTGATCAGACCATGTTTATATGCTGTGCCTTGCTCTTCTACCAGATCTATTGCTGAGATTTGTTTTTAACATATCCATATTACTGAGACTTGATCTTTATGCTGAACCTTGCCTCTGACCAGATCTAAGTGCTAAGATTTTACTTATGGTCAAACCCATGTGCTGAGTCTTGTTTGTGGACTGATCTATGTGCTAAGACTTGTCTTTGATTCAGATCTATTATGCTGAGACTTGATTAAGATTGTCACTGTGTTCTTTACTGTCTTTGACTATTTGACTGTATCTCAACCTGTCATCTCTCTCTCTCTGGTTTGTACTACCCTCTTGTAGGGTCTGATAGTTTCCAGATTTGACTGGCCTCTCTGAGGCACAGTGTTTACTGAAAGTAAGTAACTCTTCTGAGTATTTTATAGGAAGGGTCCCACACACAAGTAAGTATCTTCTCTTTTATTATTATGTGGTTAAATTATTTATTGCTGAAGATTAATCTAGCACAGTGACCTAACTGGTAGTGTTAAAAGTACTTTAACACAGTGACCGACTTGAGAGTGCTAAAGGTGTGAAGTTGAAAGAGATGAAAATTATGTTAGAAGTTACTGTTGTACTATTTCATATTTAATTTCAATATTTGTTTATCTACTTTGTGCATTAAAGTATGATGAATTGTTATTTTTCTGTACATAACCCTAACTTGATGAAATTTCAACAATCTCCCCTCTCTAACCCCAAAAACGCCCTAGGGCCCACAAACATAAAAAACCCCACTTTTCTGTTGGTTTTGCGGGTTCGACAGACTACCCGCGGAAGTGCTTGGGGTTCGATTTGAGAGTGTGGCCGAAGCGCTAGCGGTTCGATGGCGAAGCGAGGTGGTCGGCGCTCAGAGCTTTCGGAAGCGAGAAAGCTTCGCACAATGGCAGGAAGCGTTTTTTTCCTGCCCGAAGCGAGCTTCCAAAAACGCTTCGGCAGCGCTTTCGCTTGGAGTGCGAATTTGGTGCTCGAACCGGGGGGGGGGGGGGGACACTTCGACAACCCTGTGCGGAACTAAATGAATAAACCTAAACCCCTGCTTTCTACTTTGTAGACTAGGAAGAAGAGTAGGTACAACGAATTTGGAGACAGGCACAATAGTGCCTCAACTGGAGATGTTTTGAGGCATGCAAGCACACATCCTCCTTGAGATCTGCATCCTTATCTGCATGCATGTGCCTAATTGAACTTAGACTTAATCTACAATTAGAAAATTGCCTAAGATACTGAAGTCTGAAACAAACACATGCAACTGCATGCATCTACTTTTACTCAACTTAGAAACGACATGCAATCTCGTAAAACTGGAATCTAAGTATATCCTTACCCTATTCTATCCATAGCTGGTGCATGCAGGCATGCATGTGCCTTCAATGGTGGAAGCTTCGATATAGTGATGCATCCTCTAGACTTATTTAATACTGTAACAGAAAAGTGTCCAGATCAGCCACATGTGTGCACAATGCTGTAGAAGACTATCTAAGGTACATTCTCTAACATTGTATAAGCAGATAGTATGTTGGCCAGGAATGGGGTCTACATGAGGAATGCAATTAGTGTACATTGGGGATTATATTAGTCATTTACACACAGATGTATATATTTGTTTGATATTGCTACATTTTTGGGTTATTGCAAAATATGCTCCTATTTCTTATTGAGTTTCTGTGCAACTCATCATCGTCATTATACTTTGGAGCTGTGCTCTATATTTGACGTATTCAATATCTATTGTGCTATTTTTGATAATTAGGAACATTACATCTAGTATCTGAGCATTTGGCTTAATTCTGTTGCTGATTGGTAATTTGGTGGTGAGAAAGAGAATGTAAGAGAAAATACCTCTTAATTCTACATTCAGTTTCTTTGGTTGTGAAAGTCAGGTTGTTCAAACTAATAATCAAACACCTATTTTTGCCAGGCTTAATGAAAAATCTTTGTTGTGCTGATTTTGTATCCATTTGTTATAGTAAATTTGGTACAAATTTAACTTGTTCATCCACTCTATTTACATTAGGCCTCCACTACTCTATGAGAATGAATATATTTGGCATCATTTGATGTAATAAGTTGGTTCAGGCCATGATTGGTGTTTTGTCTCAAAGAAGTCATCTTGTTATTCAGACAGACTACAATGAAATTTCTTTGTTTACATTTTACGAACTGCATTAAAGAGTTGTTAAAGAACCTGTGATGTTTTTGCCATTTTACAAGTTATCTTTTGTATCCTATATTTTTGTAACTACTTTGACTGAATTCATTTTGCTGCTTAAAGGAAGGTCAAAATAGTGATACTGATGCAGATGTTGCCAATAAGGACATTTCAAGAACAACTCCATCTGGCATGATGCCTAATTTATCAAATTCTATGAACAATGGAGAACTTCAACAGCTTAAAAATTTTCGTGAAAATGTCTTTCTAGAGAAACCTGATACATGGAGAGATGGTTCAAAGTCAGATATGAACACCTATGAAAATGGTCCAAAAGTTCTGCCATTTGAATTTAGAGCATTAGAAGCTTGCCTTGAAGCTGCATGTAGCTGCTTGGAATCTGAGGTGTGTTTACTTTCTTTTTGCCCACATAGATAAAGTGGTTTCATGAATAATATTATTGAAGTCTTCAATTTCATGGCAGCTCAATTGCAGTTTATGTTATTGAACTGTGGGTTGTCTGTATTTTATGCTGAATCCGACTTTTGTTTGGACCATGTAGTGAGACAGAGATTTAGGCTAAATGTATGTGTGATGATCCAGGCAGAGGCTTTGTAATCACTTGAAGCACTTGCTAAGAAATATAATATAACTAGCAGAGTATAATAATAGTGAGAGAGAGTGCACAGTAATATAATATTTGTATCACAAGCACAGATGGATTCAAAGAGTGATTGCTTAAAATGATTCTTGGTTACAGGAATCTCCTAAACGGAGCATTCCAAGAATCAAACCAATTTGAACACCAATGAATTGATGAATGAGTATTTATGGCCTTGTGCATATTTGTCCTGTGTTACAATCATTGAGTTTATTCTTGCTTTGGTCCCCAGTTTCTATTTGAGTATGTGACACATGGTCTTTCATTAACAAAACACAATTGTGTTAGCATGGAAATAGAGACCGATGTCTAGTTATTACTTGTGGATGTATGGGAAGGTAGCCATTCTTTTACAGTATATAAGTTTGTAATGTAGGATTAGGATTTTGGATACTTAGTGAAGAAAGTGCAGGGGTTACAATAATCACCCTTGTATGGAGCTGTGCTTTATTAAATTTTCACAGGGCTTGCCTTTGTACAAGTAATCAAAATCCCTTGGGATAAGCATGCATTTGTGTCCCCAATATTTTATTTTTTATTTTTTTGTTAACTTTTATCTCCACGTAATGCATTTCCTGGGGACCAAGGTAAACCGAATTCTTGAATCTTTACAACTCAAGGCCAGTCAACATTTCAAATTTTCAACAACAATCAGCTCACGAAAAGCAAACGTGTCACAAAGTGGGATTTGAAGCTGGACGGGGGGAGGGAACAACTTTTCCTCTCAGCCACTCAAGCTACACCCAATTGACACTTTTGTGGTACCAATTATAAAATATCCCTTGATGGTCACTCTTGGTGTGTGAAGGTACGATGGATATGATATCCCTTGATGCTCACTCTTGGTTATAAATTCTACCTTGCCATTTGGATTGAGACATGGAGGGCATAGAATAATTTGGAATATTCATCATAAATAAATTAAGGAATGGTGGAGAAGGATATCACCCTTTTATCTTTTAGAACTCCACCATCCAAATGAGAGGCCATGCTGGCAAGAACATCTACTTGTCGTTTGTGCTCCCTTAGGACATGGATGTAATCCATGGTTTCAAAATGATGAGCTTCCTTTTGTATTCTCAAGATGAGCCAGGTGAGTTTGTCATCGGATGGGACAATCAATTTGCTCATAAGTCTTATAACGATGGCTAAGTCATCAATCAAAATGGTCCTGGTGCATCATGAATCCAGGAACTTTAGCCCTTGAAATAAAGCTAGAGCTTCAGCTTGGTTGTTTGATGCTTCATCCAACCCCCATTCATAACTTTTTTCTTGATTTCTATCCTTGGGTTTCCCTTCAAGGCCCAATAGAAAAAGAGGATATATTTTCCCTGAGAGAGCTGCCAGTCTAATCCCTCTTCCTTCAATCAAATCTGCCAGTTGGGCTGCAAGAAAATGCATCTTGGCTAGGTGCCCTCCCCCATCAACAGATCAGCAAGCCAGTCTTTCTCTTTTTGTTCCCATAGCAAAACATTATGGCCTTTCACTTCCCTTATCTTGATAGCTTCTGTCTTTAGTCCATGGCTTTACCAGCAGTAGTCCTTGGAGTCACATTTTCTTGTTGGGATATGCCTTTATTTTGAGCCAACCAAACTTTCCAGCAGACAAATTTTAGCATGGCTGGCCAAGCTCTTTTAAAGACTAGTTTGTTCAGAAATGTTCCTCTGTATTTCCTGTGCCAATCTATAAACATTTCCTTCCATGATATATGAGTGTCCATTCTGCGATCAATTTCATTGAAGGTGGCCTTTCACTCCTGTTTTGTGAATGGACAATCAAAAAATAGATGTCGTTGAGTTTCTGTCTATAATTTACACAACACACACCTTGATGGTGCTGGATCCTGCACCTTTCAAGGTTATCAGGAGTTAGCAATCTACCATGGACCATAATCTAGCAGAAGGTATTGATTTTTTGGCAAACCACCCCATTCCAGATGTGTTTCCATGAGCTTTGTATCCCGTCTTTACTGAATAATCATTGCCATTGGACCTGAGCCTCTACACTCTGGAGTAGATTTGTCCACTGGGGTGCAGCTTTTGAGGTATGAAAGAAGAACTGGAATCAAAGGAGCAAGGTGGATTGGTCGGTAGAGGAATCTAGCCTTTTCATCATGAGTCATCCTCAGCAATCCAATAGTCTGTGATATGCAATGAATATATGGTGGTGGATTCAAGTAGATCAGTGCCTAATCCTTGGGCAATAGTGTTGATTTTTGGAGTAACAGAGGAAAGTGCTCTGCATGACTTTAGTATCGGAAACATGCATGAGATGCCCAGACTTTTACTTTTCCATGTGTTACCTTTCAAACTAGCAGTATAGGATTGTAGCACAATGTGATGCTATAAGTTATTGAATGGTAAACATGAGATAGATCTAAACCCAATGTCACCTCAGCTTGATCTCTCAACTACTTTGGGAATTATCCACCCAGGGGAGAGCCCTCTTGTGATACCTGTCAACACAAACAAGCAGACACCTTCCTACAATCTTTATGACATAGATCAGTGCCTTGTATGGAGTCATAACATTAATGGTAACTGAGCAGAAAGGTGTTATCCGTATCCTATTTGCAGGTATTAATGATATAAAATATTCCAAGAAAAGATCCAGTTCGTATTTATGCAGACAGATAGCAGCAGAGATACATCAAAGAGTAGAATGATATCTTCAGTTTAAAACTTTAAACACCAGTCATACTAGCACTTTGATGCAACTTCAAAAAACCATGTAAAATCATTAAGTTGGTTAAGCTTTCAAGTATAAAATATGCTGATAATGTAGGCAGATTTCACAGTATTTACAGTTCTCATAAACAGTAAGCAACAGCATTCATAAACAGTAATGTGTCAGCACTTGTTGCACATAAGAGTTCGACCTTCATAGAGCACCAATATAAGGACTGAGGCGAACTTAACAAGCCAATCAAAACCTTCTTAAAACTAGGTCTGCAGCAAATCTGTTTAACAGTCCACAGTATCAGCCTTATAAACAGTAAAGCAGCGCTGCAGCAGTAAAGAAGTGAAAACCAGCCCTAAAGGGGCTTTTAAAACACTTAAAAAGGTTCATTTTGAGGATGAGTATGCTTATCCAATCAGGGCGAATCAACCTTTCCAATCAGATTATGAAACTTTGTCGCCCTAACCATTCTTTGACAGTCAGCAGAAATTTCGTTTGGGGGTTTAAAGCTTTGAACTAGGACCAATCAAGACACCCTTTGAGATTCATGGGTAATCGTTCTAGGGCGAAAATGGTTGTAGGCTTAGATTTTCAATTTTCCAAATATTTTTATGGTTTTGAATTTTTTTTCAAATTTTTAGGGTTTTTTTAAGGTATAAAACACAAGAAATTTAACAAGGAATATGATTATTCTCTCATCCCCTAGGGCATGAGGGGTTCGATCCTTCCCAGAATTTGTTTCTCTAAGCTTGCAAACTAGGGCATCCACAACAACCTCTAGGGTTTGTTGTATGAGCCTAGCTAGGGCAAAATAAGAGATCCAAGGCCCAAGACAACAAAAAACTCTTTTAAGAGTATGTTTTTCACCATACAAATTGACAAAATATTGACAAGAAACCCCTAGCCAAGCAAGAGGGCACTTAACAACACCATTCAACGAAGGGTAGAGAAAGACTTACAAATATTTAACAAAAGATGAGCAAAGATTAGACAATAGGTCACCTTTTGTGCATGAGTCACCAACCATTCTAGCATCAACATGTATGGGCAAGAAACCCTAGAAAATCAGCTTCCTTTCACCATTCAAGCAAAGAGAACAATACTCCAAGAGGTGCGCATCACATCAAAGCCTCATTCAAGAGGAGAAAAAGAGTAACATAGTCTTCTCCCATGAGTTGTGTTTTACAAATGAGTTTTGATAGGATATTTATATCCATCCTATCACAATATTTTAATTTTATCAAGCCTACATGTCTTAATTTGTCAATTTAAAATTAAAACAATAATAATACTAAAATAATCTAACATAAGACTAAATTAGGGAATGCCACCTGTTGCCTGCCGATTTGCACACAACAACGGAAATCTTTCGAAGCTACTTTTGGGAATGTATGGCCTTGGGGGCAAGCAAAGAGTTAGGTGCTGTCACCTGATCCCGACTCCTCCGTTTAGGCAAACTCCTAATGAAGCCAAGTGGAGTAGACCCTAAAAAAGAGTTACTAAGGCTCTTAAGTGTTTTTTGATTGTTTTTTGCGGATTGGGATGGGTGTTGTTTAGGAGTTTTTAGGCAATTTGCAACAAAATTATATCCAAGATATATTCGCAAGATACGAAACACAACCACAGTATATGATGATAAATGACAACAACAACTTTGTATGATTTAATCAAATATAACATTCACAGCATGATATCACAATATGGATAATAAGCAAATAAAAAGACTGAACAGTTGTTGTTGTTGAAGGACCAGTGCCAATGGAGTCACTGTCTTGTTGGAATACTTGGAGTGCTTGGAGATGTTTTGCAAATGTATCTTGGTGAATTTTATTGTAAATTTTGAAAGTGAGGTGGATTATTGTGGGAAAAAGGGGATCTCCAAGATATACCTTTTGGTACAGGAGATATGTCCGGAATAGAATCTAAGTGGCTTCGTATAAGGACATGTGGGCTGGAATGGAGTCTCGAGAGTTCAACACTACACCAACAAGGATTTAGTCTAACTGGTGCTTCGAGGTCTCTTCCCAGTGGTTCCCGCGTCCCCAGGCAGAATTTGCCCACTTTTGACTGTAGCGATCAACGCCGGATTTTCGTTGGTTTTCTCGGGAGTTTATTTTATTAGGTTGAAGTTGGATTAAATGTGAGGAAATTAAATAAGCTACAACTGTTTCTGGGTATCCCACAGCACTGAAGGACTGTTGATGGGCAGAGCATATGCAGTGTAGTAAATAGGTTTGTTCTAATTTTATTAATTAAATGATGAACATGAGAACCATTGACTCTCCGATAGAGAGCACTCTTGATCTGCTTTATTGCGAGATTTTGAAATAAAAATAAATCTAAAACAACTTAATGAAATAAAGCTTTTCGACAGAGAGTGTTCTTGATCCACTTTGCAGTGAGATTCAAGAGACTTTTTGTTCTTTTTAAACAATTTATATCAAATAAAAAGTAAATCTAAGCAACTAAACAAAACTAAGACTCTCCGATAGAGAGTGCTCTTGATCCACTTTGTAGTGAGATTCAAGAGACTTTGGGTTCCTTTTAGCAGTTTTATATCAAAGCAATAAAATAAAAGATTTAACTAAACAAATGCTAAAGCAATGAAAAGTATTGAAACTAATCTAAACTAACAACTATTAAACATGTGCAGGTATAAATCAAATGAAAAGAACTCAAAGGACGATACAGGCTTCCCCCAAATGGGGGAAGAAGGGTGTGGGAGCCGTAATCCCACTTGCTATTTATTTATGCTTTACAAATGAAATGGTGTTAATCCTCTTGAAGGCACAAGGATAGGAATGGGAATGAAGAAGGGGGAAGATAGAAGTTTTTGTGCCCTTCAGGTTTGCTTTGCTCTTCTTGTTTTCGCTTTAGCCTTTGGGCTTTTTTCTTGGCCTTCTTGCTTTACTGTAGATAAGAGCTTTGAACAAAAGGCTAATTAATGGATTAGTATTTGTTAGTATATAAACAAATAAACAAAAACTAGATCTAGAAAAGATGTCACTTTAGGAATTAAGATCTAGTCATTAAGTAGATCAACAAAGAATGAAACTTGAAAACTTTGAACTACTTGAGGAAGATGAGCGAAAGGATCAATAGGATAAAAATACTTAAACAAACAGATCCAACTCTAGATGAGAGAATACAACTCAAGATGAGCGGATGCACTTAAGACAAGCGAATAGGTGAAAGATGGATAAAACATTAAGCTTGCAACCTACTAACGTAAAACAAGAGCGAAAAGGCTAGATGATGAAACTCGAAGCTTAACTACCTATTTGCACTTGAGGAGCGAATGCATGAAAGAAAGAACCTTTTGAAGTAGATGATTCGCTTTGGTAACCAGCAGAAAGGGAAAAAGTTTGATTTTAAGTTTGAAGAGGTGAAGAAGGGAACCAATCCCAAGTTTGAAGAAGCTGAAGGTTTGTAGAGATCTGCAAAACAATATTAGATCATGATCACTTGTTGGAGAGGAGAGAAGCTAACTTAGGTTCGCTTCCAAATCAACTTGAGAGATCCTGCATCAAACATTCATACATTTGCAAGTCAAGTGGATTAAATCTAGAAGATATGGTTAATAAAAAAATATGAAGAGTACTTTGTATAACTGACTACGCATACTACTTCTTATTCTTTTAAAAGCATACCAAAAGCATACAACTCAAAGCCTATGAATGTATACTTCTATTGGCTCAAAGGCCTTCTTAGCTAAACCATCCGCAATAATCAAAATAGAAAATGCATAAACATGAGATACCAGATTACCTCAGATGAGAACATACACCTTAACACAGATCTTGCACACCTCTTTGACCTCCAAAGTCTTCAACAAATTCTCATTAAAAAATACAGAATACAAGAGCAGAGGTTCGAAGCTAATCCACCTGGAATAGGGGAGCTTGACCTTGCTTTTATAGCACAATAGAGAAGGAGTGCGAACTCAATGAGGGAAGGCGAATGGGCATAATCCGTGGAGTGATGGTGCACGTGTGGGGAGGGCGAATCTCTTGATTGGAAGCTTGGCACTTATGTTTGGTAGCTTGGCGCTTATGTTTGGTGAGAGGGATGAGGTGGCTACCACCTCATGAGAGGGGCGTCCCTCTCCTATTGGAACCAACGCCCAAAGCTTGGGAGCTATTGCCTAACACAACTCGTGAATGAAACTGCCCACGTGAGGGAGGCCCACGCTTTCCATAATTAAAATATTTCAATTTTGACTTTTAATGCCATGTAAGATGGCGCTTTAACACGCTAATGTATTCACCCTCATAATAATATAATGCCACCCTTTCATATGATTTTTATAATCATTTTTGACTTATTTGATTTTTGTCACTTAGTGCAATTTTGGACTTTTTAGCAATTAAATGCCAATTTGTCGCATCTTTAATGAAAACTGCTCCTAGAGGCGACGTAATCGCCCAGAACCTGGAGAAAGTGGGCACTAGGATAAAGAGGATGCTTTGAACGTCAAAACGAGCCTCCCCACACCGAATTTCGTCTCCAGACGACACTTTTATTACATTTTGAATTTTTACAATTAAGCCATTAAAAATGGTCTAATTTACGGAAAAAAATTATTTTTGTCGAAATCGAGTCAAACTCCTAGGGGACCTAGTGCATGTCCATACGACTCAATTTAGATGGCTAGCATGTAAAAAAAACCTAGACACGAAGACTTTAATAACCTCCCTTGGTTCGACCACCATGAGAAAACTCCAGCTTTGGAGGTGTGAGTGAAAATCTCAGGAATTATACGCCATTGAAGAATAGCGCATAATTCCTTAGGAAAAAACACTGTAGAGTATCCCCTTGATGGCAAAACCTAAGGTAGGCCAAGTCTTTTACAAAATAATCATGCTTAGACCAACTTATTACAATTCCCCCATGGGGGTCTGGACATGCAAAATTTACAAAGGGGCCGAAATTGGCCCTGAAAACGTCTTCTAAACTTTTGAACACTGATGATGAATATTGAACATTTTCATGAAACTGGCGGCTCACAAGAAGTCCAACTATGGTACAAAATAGTTAGTAACATTCGGCTCCAACTGTGGGACGTGTGCTTGATCTGGCCTTCAGGTAAGGAGAGGATACGAGAACACCGGAATCTCTGGTTTTATATAACCTGTAAAAACATCTCAACCTTGACAAGAAAAACCTTCAGTAGCACAAGTTTTATATAAAAAAGCCAATGAACCACAAGCTACATTTTATTTGAAAGAATAAAACTAAAAAACTTCTAAGTACATAAAGGAAACTACTGAAAATGAAATGCAAAAAGTAAAGGCTCACTTTGAGGAGCTTTATTTTTCCTACTCTAAGCATAACATAATGAAATTGTTAAATAAAGTGAAAAATCCAATGTAACCAACTTAACATTTCATCAATTGTGAAGTTTCTGACCTTGCGTTTGGTTACCTTCCAAAGCAAGGAAAATTTAATAAAAAAATGCAAGCCTGCATGAGATTTCTGGATGGGAGATCATAAGAGAAAATGTTATTGAGTTGATTCCCAAACTGGCAAGTCCTCCTGCAGGCTTCTTCTGTCCATGACTGGATAGGACTAATAAAAAGTTATGAATGGTGATGCAGGTTAACCGCTTCACCATGTTGATCTGATGGGCTCTTCTGATGATAACTTCTTGTATAAGCACAAGCCTCAAACTGCTCCAAATCATAAGGAATATTTGCATGTGAAGACGATGACTGAGATATATCTTCAATCAATTGTACCCAATCTGGCCCTTCACCACACTGCTACCCCAAGTCCTCATTGCTGATACTCATGCATGGCTCTAATTGCTCATTTGAACAAATAACATGCTCTTCTTCCATGTCCAAATGTCCCAAGTTTTCAAGATTCACTCTCCCTTCTCTTGATACATCAAAAATGGGTTTTTCAATGTATGTCCAATAGTCATCATCCACATCTTTGTCAAATATGGGGGAGTTTTCATGAATTTCATCATATCCCTGGCTATGCCCATCCTCGTGTTCGTAACAATTATCTTTAAAAGGTTTGGTTTCAAAGATGTTACAAGGAGCAAAACTTTCCAAAGCCTCAAATTCCATGCCTCCTTCTCTAAACACCTCATGGATGGGTTTTTCAATAAATCCATCAAGAGACTCGGATTCAAAAATCCTTTCCTCAGATATGTCATAAGTGGGATTATCAATAAAAACTTCAAAGGATTCCGGCTCATAATTTACTTCTTTAGATATGGCATAGATGGGGTTCTCTATAAGTGTCCATTTATCATCATCAACATCTATGTCATTCGTGAGGACTCTTCCTCACTCATATCATGATCCAAGCTATATCTATCTTCTTCATGCTCATAATCCTCCTCTTCAGAAAAAAGGGTCATATGGAAGGAAACCTTCCAAACTATCATCATTATATACATTGCAAACTTCTTCATGAATTTCAATATGGGCTTCTGCAATGGTTTCTTTTGGAGGTGGTGGATCAGGAGTACAAATGTGCTCATCGTCACTGAAATAGTCTTGAAAAAATTCCCACTCTTCAGCATTTTTTGTTGAGGTAACATGAGGAGAGTCTTCAATAATATCTTCAATGAATGGTTCCTCATGCTGTTCTTCAATGGGATCAACATGAGTCTCCGAAAATGGCGTGTCATACATCATATTGACATTGGATAACTCAGGCTCTTCCTTATGAAATTCTTTTGAAGGAAAGAAGTAAGCAAGAATGTTTCTAATGTATAACTCAATATCAAATAACCCAATATGATCATATATATGCCATTGCCTCAAAAATGTCTCAAAGAAGTTAATGAGGGAAGTAATAGATTTATTGGGAAGGCCCTCATAAAACCAACATGAAGCATCCCCTTGCAAAGAATAAGCAAACATCTGTATCATATGATCTTCATGGCCTATGTTATATTCCCTCATTCGTGCAAGGAATGTCAAAACATGGAATCTGGTTGAATAATCCTCATCACGACGATAAAACATAGGAAGGGGATAAGATGTCTTTTCACCCTCAAATTTATTAGGAAAGCCTGGAATTCTAAAGTAATCAATGGGCAGATATGCAAGGGAGATCCGAGCAACAATTTCTCTTCTCTTAATATCCATGTCATAGTAATTCAGACCTCGGTTCGAACTTATCATGGAGAATCTCAAGTACTGAAGGAACAAAGCTATCCAACAATGAGCTTTAAAAATTTATGTATTTGTATGGGCTCATTTACACACAAATCTCAACAAAATATGAGATACAAGGGTTTTATCCCTTCAATGGAGCCGCCATGTGAGAATAAAAATATGCATTTAAAATACTCACAAAAATTCAACTTTTTGCTTTTCTTTGAAAAATTACAAGACTGAAAAAAGGTTAGTGGAGTCGCCAGATGAAAATAAAAAGATCTACTCTAAACATTCATCAACTGAAGCAAAAACAAAAAGGAGAAAACAAAAGTCGTAACCTGGGAATAAAAGATTTATCCCTAGCAACGATGCCAGAGATGTTGCCCACCGATGTGCACACAACAGTGGAAATCTTTCGAAGCTGCTTTTGGGAATGTGTGGCCTTGGGGGCAAGCAAAGAGTCAGGTGCTGTCACTTGATCCTGACTCCTCTGTTTAGGCAAACTCCTAATGAAGCCAAGGGGGGTAGACCCTAAAAAAGAGTTACTAAGACTCTTAAGTGTTTTTTGAATGTTTTTTGCGGATCGGGATGGGTGTTGTTTAGGAGTTTTTAGGCAATTTGCAACAAAATTATATCCAAGATATATTCGCAAGATACGAAACAAAACCACAGTATATGATGATAAATGACAACAACAGCTTTCTATGATTTAATCAAATATAACATTCACAGCATGATATCATAATATGGATAATAAGCAAATAAAAAGACTTAACAGTTGTTGTTGTTGAAGGACCAGTGCCAATGGAGTCACTGTCTTGTTGGAATACTTGGAGTGCTTGGAGATGTTTTGCAAATGTATCTTGGTGAATTTTATTGTAAATTTTGAAAATGAGGTGGATTATTGTGGGAAAAAGGGGATCTCCAAGATATACCTTTCGGTACAGGAGATATGTCCGGAATACAGTCTAAGTGGCTCCGTACAAGGACATGTGGGCTGGAACGGAATCTCGAGAGCAGTGTTCAACACTACACCAACAAGGATGCAGTCTAACTGGTGCTCTGAGGTCTCTTCCCAGTGGTTCCCGTGTCCCCAGGCAGAATTTGCCCACTTTTGACTCTAGCGATCAATGCTGGATTTTCGTTGGTTGTCTCGGGAGTTTATTTTATTAGGTTGAAGTTGGATTAAATGTGAGGAAATTAAATAAGCTACAACTGTTTTTGGGTATCCCACAACTCCGAAGGACTGCTGATGGGTAGAGCATATTCAGTGTAGTAAATAGGTTCGTTCCAATTTTATTTATTAAATGATGAACATGAGAACCATTGTCTTTTCGATAGAGAGCATTCTTGATCCACCTTATGGCGAGATTCAAGAGATTTTGAAATAAAAATGAATCTAAAACAACTTAATGAAATAAAGCTCTCCGATAGAGAGTGCTCTTGATCCACTTTGCAGTGAGATTCAAGAGACTTTTTGTTCTTTTTAAACAATTTATATCAAATAAAAAGTAAATCTAAGCAACTAAACAAAACTAAGACTCTCCGATAGAGAGTTCTCTTGATCCACTTTGTAGTGAGATTCAAGAGAGTTTGGGTTCCTTTTAGCAGTTTTATATCAAAGCAATAAAATAAAAGATTTAACTAAACAAAGGCTAAAGCAATGAAAAGTATTGAAACTAATCCAAACTAACAACTATTTAACTTGTGCAGGTATAAATCAAATGAAAAGAACTCAAGGGACGATACAGGCTTCCCCCAAATGGGGGAAGAAGGGTGTGGGAGCCGTAATCCCACTTGCTCTTTATTTATGCTTTACAAATGAAATGGTGTTAATCGTCTTGAGGCACAGGATAGGAATGAGAATGAAGAAGGGGGAAGATAGAAGTTTTTGTGCCCTTTAGGTTTGCTTTGCTCTTCTTGTTTTCACTTTAGCCTTTGCGCTTTTTGCTTGGCCTTCTTGCTTTACTGTAGATAAGAGCTTTGAACAAAAGGCTAATTAATGGATTAGTATTTGTTAGTATATAAACAAATAAACAAAAACTAGATCTAAAAAAGATGACACTTTAGGAAATAAGATCTAGTCATTAAGTAGATCAACAAAGAATGAAACTTGAAAACTTTGAACTACTTGAGGAAGATGAGTGAAAGGATCAATAGGATAAAAATACTTAAACAAACAGATCCAACTCTAGATGAGAGAATGCAACTCAAGATGAGCGGATGCACTTAAGACAAGCGAATAGGTTAAAGATGGATAAAACATTAAGCTTGCAACCTACTAGCTTAAAACAAGAGCGAAAAAGCTAGATGATGAAACTCGAAGCTTAACTACCTATTTGCACTTGAGGAGCGAATGCATGAAAGAAAGAACCTTTTGAAGTAGATGATTTGCTTTGGTAACCAGCAGAAAGGGAAAAAGTTTGATTTTAAGTTTGAAGAGGTGAAGAAGGGAACCAATCCCAAGTTTGAAGATGCTGAAGGTTTGTAGAGATCTGCAAAACAATATTAGATCATGATCACTTGTTGGAGAGGAGCGAAGCCAACTTAGGTTCGCTTCCAAATCAACTTGAGAGATCCTGCATCAAACATTCATACACTTGTAAGACAAAGTGGATTAAATCTAGAAGATATGGTTAATAAAAAAGTATGAAGAGTACTTTGTATAACTGACTACGCATACTACTTCTTTTTCTTTTAAAAGCATACCAAAAGCATACAACTCAAAGCCTATAAATGTATACTTCTATGGGCTCAAAGGCCTTCCTAGCTAAACAATCCACAATAATCAAAATAGAAAATGCATAAACATGAGATACCAGATTACCTCAGATGAAAACATACACCATAACACAGATCTTGCACACCTCTTTGACCTCCAAAGTCTTCAACAAATTCTCATTAAAAAATACAGAATACAAGAGCAGAGGTTCGAAGCTAATCCACCTGGAATAAGGGAGCTTGACCTTGCTTTTATAGCACAACAGAGAAGGAGTGCAAACTCAATGAGGGAAGGCGAATGGGCATAATCCGTGGAGTGATTGGCGCACGTGTGGGGAGGGCGAATCTCTTGATTGGAAGCTTGGCACTTATGTTTGGTAGCTTGGCGATTATGTTTGGTGAGAGGGATGAGGTGGCTGCCACCTCATGAGAGGGGCGCTCCTCTCCCATTGGAACCAACGCCCAAAGCTTGGGAGCTATCGCCCAACACAACTTGTGATTGAAACTGCCCACGTGAGGGAGGCCCATGCTTTCCATAATTAAAATATTCCAATTTTGACTTTTAATGCCATGTAAGATGACGCTTTAACACTCTAATGTATTCGCCCTCCTCATAATAATATAATGCCACCCTTTCATATGATTTTTGTAATCATTTTTGACTTATTTGATTTTTGTCACTTAGTGCAATTTTGGACTTTTTAGCAATTAAATGCCAATTTGTCGCATCTTTAATGAAAACTGCTCCTAGAGGCGACATAATCGCCCAGAACCTAAAGAAAGTGGGCACGGGGATAAAGAGGACGATGTGAGCATCAAAACGAGCCTCCCCACACCGAATTCTGCTTCCAGACGACACTTTTATTACATTTTGATTTTTTCCAATTAAACCATTAAAAATGGCCTAATTTACGGAAAAAATTATTTTTGTCGGAATCGACTCAAACTCCTAGGGGACCTAGTGCATGTCCATACGACTCAATTTAGATGGCTAGCATATAAAAAAAACCTAGACACGAAGACTTTAATAACCTCCCTTGGTTTGACCACCATGAGAAAACTCCAGCTTTGGAGGTGTGAGTGAAAAACTCAGGAATTATACGCCACTGAAGAATAGCGCATAATTCCTAAGGAAAAAACACTCTAGAGTATCCCCCTGATGGCAAAACCTAAGGTAGGCCAAGTCTTTTACAAAATAATCATGCTGAGACCAACTTATTACAATTCCCCCATGGGGGTCTGGTCATGCAAAATTTACGAAGGCACCGAAATTGGCCCTGAAAACGTCTTCTGAACTTTCTGAACACTGATGATGAACATTGAACATGTTCATGAAACTGGTGGCTCACAAGAAGTCCAACTATGGTACAAAAGAGTTGGTAACACCACCCACATGTTGGGGACTAGACCCTAAAACAAGCATAAAATGATGAAATTTGCTAAGATAAGCAAGCTAAAGCCTCACTTTGATGGAGAGAGTGAACTCAAGGGGGACATCATGCCCCAACTAACCCAGAGTGATGAAAAGTCCCTCAACGTCCCCCTTGCATTAGCTTGAGGCTTGATCAAAGGATGATGTCATAGGGTTGTTTTGGTTAGAGAGGGTCTAAACTGCTGCAGGAAAGGTCCAAGTGGGGTGTGAGACGGGTGAAGGACTAGGGATGACATCTTTAGATGAAACATAGTCACCCTCAAGGCAAAAAAACTTGGTGGTCATTTGACACAATTGCCCACCCTAGGAAGCTTGAGACACCAACCCTATGGCTAAAAGCCCTATAAAGGGACAGTCAGCAATGCCACTAAACCATACTACTTCGAAGAGTAAAACCAAGGAGCTCGGTCATGGTCAACCATACACAGAGAGCCCCACACTTGGCCTTTTAAATTTTTTTTAGCCTTCTTCTACCAAACGACTTACTGGAACGTTGTAAATTGCAGAAGTGTAGCACCATGCAAGTGACTTTTATTAATTTATGGGAAAAATTTAATTAATTAACTTTTTACGGTGACAGTGAAATTAGGGTTTTAGAACCCTAAAAGTCATCGATAAATTATAAAAGAGAGGCAGAGGGTAAAAGTTCAGTTGATCAACACATTCACTCATTCAAAGATTGTTTGAGAGGGAGCGAGTTCTTGAGCAGTTAGAGAGTAGAGAGCAGGGGCGCACTTCAGTAATCGTGAGGGCAGTGAATAGCTAAGGGCGCACTTCTTCAGTCATGAGGGCAGGAGAGAGAGGGGATGCATTTCCCTAGGTTTTCATTCAGGGTTGACGCCATCAGAGATTTCAGAGCAGAGACAAAGGGCACACTTTTCCCAAGTCGATAGCTGGGTAACATGTGTGAGCAGGGGCACACTTCCTATAGCACAACAGTTGCAGATGTTGAGCAGTGTGGGTTTGGCCTTGAGATTTGGCACGCCTCCCAAGGCTTCAGGTTCCTTTATCTATGAAATATTTGTTGTAATCATTTCTATTTTTCTTTGGCATGATTATCAAGAAATCCCTAGTTTGCTGGTTTTCTCCATTGGGGTTTCTAGGGTAAAAATACTGTGTTTATGGTTTCTTGTTTTGCTACATATTATCAGTTATTTTGAGCTCATGTATTGCTGTTCATAAAATCAGATCTAAGAATTTATTTTGCATGCATCTATGATTATTTTATTGTAAGTAGTAATCTGATTATAAGCTCGAAAGAAAACTAACATGGTATCAGAGCCTTGTCTCTGAAAGAAACCAAGGTAGTTTGCACAGATCTACAATTTTGTTTTGATCCGGTGGGTTTGAAACACAGGTTATTAGATTTACAGGGACATGGAAATAGGTCTAAGATTTGAAGATCGGTTGGAAGGGGCAACTAAGTTTAGCTCCTGGAAGGAGAGAATTACTCTATTGTTGGAAGAGCAAGAGCTGTGGGACATTGTTGAAGCAATTGTTACTATTCCTATAGATCCAACAGACTTGGCCGCTTATAACAAGAAAATGATAAAGGCCAAGAGAATCGTTCTAGATTCTGTGAAGGATCACATGATTCCACATGTGATCGGAAAGACGCATGCCTACGAGATGTGGGAAGCATTGACCAAACTTTTCCAGAGTAGCAATGAGAACAAAAAGATGGTGCTATGGGAGAAGCTTCACAGTCTGAAGATGTCCAGTGCTGAGTTTGTTACAACTTATCTCACTAGAGTTACACAAGTTCGAGATGATTTGCTACTGTTGGAGAGAAGATTGCAGATTCAGAGTTCCTTCGATCAAATGTGAAAGGCTTTTCAAAACCATGGGACACTTTTGTCTGTGGCATTGTTGTGAAAGAGAAACTTCCCAACTGGGATAGGATGTGAGATGATTTTACCCGAGGAGATGAGAGTGGAATCAAGTTAGTCAGGTTATTAGCATGGTGATGAGGAGGAGAATGTTGCTCTTGCGAGCAAAGGTAAGGGAAAAGGGAAGAAGGGCTCCGGAGGTGGAGCTACTTCTAAGGGTTAGAAGTAGAAAGACTTGAGTAAGGTGAAGTGCTACGCATGTCACAAGACAGGACACTATGCTGGTCAATGTCCTAACAAGAAGAAGGGGGGTAAGGCATAGGTAGTAGCTTCTGTAGAGGTGGATGAGTTTTCCGCTAGATTTGATCAGTAGTTCTCAATAGCGGCTTGTCTCACTTCTAGGTCTTCTCCACCTGGTATTTGGTACATTGACAGTGGCGCTTCTAGTCACATGACAAGAGTACGGGAGTATTTCTTAGATCTATCCCAGAGGGATCTAGATCTAGATATTGAGATTGGTGATGATTCCAAGGTCAAATCAGTTGGCCATGGAGCAGTTTAGTTTCAGAGGGAGTCTCAGCAATTGATGAGTGTGAAGGAAGCATTGTATGTACCAAGTTTGAAAAAGAACCTAATGTCAGTCTCAATGATAGAGGATAAAGGATATGGGGTGTTTTTTCGAGATGGAAAAGTACTCATACATCATAAAGGATCAAGCATTGATTCAACAAAGGTGATTGGGGTCAGACATGGTAAGCTTTATAAGCTTATGTTTCAGCCTACCCATGCTTTGGTTCACTGCAATAGCAATGACTTGTGCGAGCTATGGAAAATGAGGATGGCACATTTGCATCATGGGGCACTGAACATTCTGAGAGAGATAGTGACCTGGTTTCCAATGTTTAGTGTGGAGCACCAGGGTGTGTGTAAGTGGTGTGCACTTGGCAAGTATGCCAAGACTACTTTTCTGAGTAGTAACATCAGATCCAAGGCGATCTTGTATTTGATAAATTTAGATGTATGTGGGTCGATGTCAACAGTGTCGTTGAGTGGATATCAGTATTATGTCTCGTTCATAGATGATTTCTCCAGGAAAACCTGGATCTATTGCCGCCGGAAACACACTTGGGGTTAACGTGGCAGAAATCTGCAAGCCACTAAGTGTGTTCTTGGGGGCAAGCCTCGAGTCAAGTACTGTCACTTGATTCTTGACTCCTCTGTTTAGGAAAATTCCTAACGAAGCCAAGGGGGGTGGACCCTAAAGGTTACTAAGGCTGATTAAGCTAAGTAGTTCTGGTGGATGAGTAAGTTTTTTTAGGAGTTTTTTAACAATAAAATTGATACAAGAGATTTGCAATAAAATTAAAGCATAACAACATAAAGATTAAACATGTTCCCCAACCATTCAACACATGATAGAAATTAAACACAGATTATAATGATAAAGCAAAAGATTGCTGATAATGGAGTCAAATAAAGTGCTGTTGTAATGCTTGAAATAAAATGTTGTGCGAATGCTCTTGGTCAATTTTAAATTATTGTGGAGATGAGTGGATTATTAGGGAGGGGGATTCCCAATATACCATGAGGTACTGGAAATATGTCTGGATTATGACAAAGGTGGCTCTTCACTCGCAAATGTGGGCTGGATCAGAGTCTTTGGGAGGTGTTCAACACTACACCAAATGAGGGTGCAGTCTAACGGTATCCTGAGGTCACTACCTAGTGGTTCCCGCTTCCTTTGAAGAATTTCGCCACACAATGTCAATAAACGAATACGCTGGATTTTCGTATGTGGGAGGTTAATTGAAAAAAAGTGAGACTAATTACCAGTCACTAAGCCCCTTTCTGGTATGATCGATCTGTTCAGTCAAAGCTGCAGTGATCTAGAGCATACTCTGGACGAAGCCTTGTTAATTTTAAGAATTTTTGCACAAGGTTTTCTTGTTTATTAAAACCCCAAGAGTCTATTTTCTGGCCAGTACTCGGGCAAGCCCTTATCCTGAACTCCGTACTTCGGGAAAGCAAGGGGGGTTAATTAAAAGTAAAAGACTGAAAAAGTAAAATGTTATCTAATTACTACACTACCGAGGTAGTGGGTTAGTATCCGATTACTTTTGCAAAAGATAAATCAAATTGTATTGAAAAGTATACGGTCTACAAAAAAGAAGATGAAAGATTCCCAAGTCCTGAGTGAGTCAATGGCCCAATATTTGGATTGGACCACAACGTTAAATGTTAATTATTCTTTGTTGATTTTAATTAAACTAAAGCTAATGTAAAGATTGTTAGGCTGAAAAAATGACAACATCCACAAAAATGAACCGACACCGATCCAGGGGATGAGAAGCAAGCTTTGTGAGCTTGTTTCAAAAAATACTTTTATTACGAGATTACAATGCCAATTTGAAGTGATAGAAATCCTCTTTTTCCTTATAAATTTTGGAGAAAAGAGGTTACAAAAAAATGAGGCAAAGTCTGGAAGGAAAGACAAGGTTCAAGAAAGTCTTCGATCGTCCAATCTTGTCAAAATGAGTGCTCTAAAGACTTTTTCTGCTGTCATGCAACAAAAACCAGCAAACAAAATTAGTAGCAAGGATGCCCAAAATCACTTTAGAAGTGACTTGGGAAAATCAGAAAAATGCTAAAAAATTCTAAGTTAAGAAACTAGTTAACTAAAGCAAAAGAACTATGATGGATTGGCTGAAAAGGCAACCCTCTTAGGGTCTTGGACAGCCTTGGAAAGACATCCAATAAAGCGCTCAAGTTGCTTGATTTATCTTTAAAATACTTCAGAAAGAATCATTCAAACAAGCTTTAAATCTACTTGACTAACTTGCTCAAAAGAATACTTTTCTAGAGCTAGATCCAAAGAAAATATTTAACCATTTAAACCACTTTTGATCTAAGCACAAAACCAGATCTATTCTTTAAATAAGCTTGATGAATGAATCAGATCTGAAAATTCTAAGAACCGATAACCAAGATGAATTTAATTTTAGAAGAGAGAAAGAGTAAGGTGAAAGAAACTTGTTGCCGGAAAGATCAACCAAGGAAAACTTTTCCGTGGAGTGCCAAGGGACACTGTCTTGTGATATTGTTGGAAATGCAGTGGAGTCAAGCTAGATCCACAACTCTTCCAAGCTTGACAACATGAAAACCACTCAAGAAACTTGCAAAACCCGTGAGATCTGGTGATAGCATATAAATTGAGATTAAAACAACATGCATATAATCTTATAAAACATGTTAGATCTAGATCTCTAAAAATATGTATTCAAAGTAGAAAAGGAAAGTACATTACTCTACTTCTATTGATTGGGAGCAATCCTTTAAGCCAGATACACAAAGCACAATGCAAGAAATTGAAGTGAGGTACCAAGTAAACTTACTTACATTACTCTACTTCTATTGATTGGGAGCAATCCTTTAAGCCAGATACACAAAGCACAATGTAAGAAATTGAAATGAGAAACAAATTACCTCATGAGATCATGACAATGGTGATCCACACATAAGAGCGCTACACAGTTTAGCCTCCAAAGCTTCTTTATTAGCAAATGCAAAATATAGAACACAATTACAAAATTGCAAGCCTCCTCTCAATCTAACTCTAACTAGTTTGGAATGAGGGGGCTACCATGCTTAAATAGCAAAAATGAAGAGAGGGGGGCGCACTTGGTGAAGGAGAGGGAGGGCGCATTAGTGGAGAGAATCAAGCCAAAGATTGTGGCTTTATTAAGGGGGCTTCCACCACCATTTGGGCTGCCAAAAGTCATCCCAAAGGCTGCCTAAATTATTGCTGCACATTCCTCAAACAATGGGCCACCCTCCTTGGGAAATGCGTCCCCCTTAAGAGGAATGCGCCTCCCTTAATGTGGGGAATAGATTCCCTTATTAAAGCTGCCCAAAAACTTGCCAAGACACTCCCTAAATACTCTCCATGAAATCTGATCCAAAACTTCTTCCAAATCCCATCAAATTAGGAAATGGATTTTTTCATATTTTTCACTTTTTTGGTATTTTTTTTCACTTTTTTTACTTTTTCAAGTAAAAGTGAAATAAATGAAAATAAAGTACTCAACCACTTAGGAAAGTGGGTCTTGAGGTAAAGTAGGTGCTCTGAGCTTGAAAATGAGCACCCCCATTGCAAAAAAGGGCCCTAGACCACACTTTTATTACATTTTTAATTTTTTCCATTAGACTATTAAAAAATAGCCCAATTTTACGGAAATTTTTTTTTTCTCGGAACTTAAAAAAAACCTAGGGGTACCTAGCACATGTCCATACGACTCAATTTTAATGGCTCGCATGGTTTAATACATTGACACCTAGGCTCTAATAACCTCCTAAGGCCGAAACACCACGCGACCATCCCAACTTTGGAGGTGTTACTGGGCAAACTAGTAGGACTAGTTCCTAGTAAGCAAAAATAAGAATTGTGACCCAATGTGACCTCGATCACGATTCTAACTTCTTCGGAGCGTCGGAACCTCCAAGGAGAAGTACCCTTAAAGACCTTGTAAAACACTGATGCAACCAAAAAGACTATATTCTCTATGCAATTTGAAGTTAGATCAGTGCCTTATGGAGTCAATGTAATTACGTGAAATTGGTAAATAACCATTCATCAAACACTGGCAGTAGTAAGTGTCCTAACTCATTTAACAAACAAGGATATATTCATCAATGCTAACTTGACTTATTAAGGAAAATTTGTAGCAAGGTTTAACCATTTATGCATCAACCACATATGATAATTAGCATCTAAATATCTCATTCAATATCATTTAGGCCAATGATGTTATGTATCAAAGATTTATCAACCATGTGAATAAGATGCAGATGCAATCTATGATCATGAATTCAAAAAGCCACAATAAAAGGTCAAGCGTGGGTCCATTTCAAAGTAACCAACGTATCAATTCCAGATCTGTATGTAAATGCAGTTGACATAGTATAGCAGCAGAAGTAAAGTTGAACTCTTTCTGTGATCAAGGTACATGCAATTTTATTAAACTCTGAGATGTATTTGATGCATGGTTTGACTAGGGTATAGCTAGTAATCCAACAACCTTATATTCTTGCCTTTACAATGATATCAGAGTTGTAGTAATAAGATAGATCAGGCATTAATAAAAGTAAGCGACTTGGACATCCAAATTAGCACTTCTTAGGAACAGTGAACATTATATCAATGAACAAGGCCAACCAACTATATCACAAATCCAACGATGTCATTATCTTTAAGAAAAATTAGAAAAACTAGTCTCAGTATGTATCTTAATATAGGATGTCAGGGTTGGAATCAAACCTACTCTTAAACAAGTTCAGACATGTATCACCCACATTATGTGTCCAAATACAAAATTTGTAAACACGTTTTAGCATAAAAAGTAGGCTTTCAATCTTTAACTAGCAAATTGTTTAAAAAAAATCAGACTGCAACGACTACTTCCAGATCTCTGTTTAAAGTGAAAATCAGACCTCCTTTTATCACGTGCCAACCCTTCAATATCAAATTATTATCTAACAATTAACTCCTGGTTTGTTTTGTGTTTACAGGTGTGGCTAGAAGGCCGTGTTTGATCGGTCTGTCAAGAGGTGAAGCAGGGTCTGCAATTTTTGCAGACCTGCCACAAACTTATGGGAGGAGAGGCCGAGGGGAGTGGCAGCAAAGGTATAGTAAGGTAGGGAGAGGTAGAAGGGAAAGGTTGGGAAGGATGGAGCAGGGGTGAAGGGATGTGAAAGGGGAGAGCAGCGAAGGTCTGGACAAAGGTGGAGGGTGGCGATGGATGGTTGTGAAAAGGTGGAGGAGTGGAGGAAGAAGATAGGGAGGATGTAGGAAGAGGATGCGAAGGTATAGAGTGGAAGAAAAGAGGAGATAAGGGAGCAGAAGTGGAGGCCGCGGGTAGAAAGCAGCAGCAGCAGGTCTGAGCCTGGAGATTGGCTAGTGAGGGGGTCCGAGGGTGTTAGGAGGTGGAAAAAAGGAGAGCGAATCGCTAGGTGAAAAAGGCGAGGGCATGAGATGGAAAAGGAAGAGGTCGTAGGGGTTGGTAGGTCTGCGGTTAGGGCTTGAAACATAAATTTTTAGGGTTTTTCTTAGAGTTTAGAATTACGAAAAATAAAATAATAAGAAGCTTAAATTTTGTATATGAAAACTTCAGAAATAACTTTGACATGAAGCATTATTTATCTAGAAAAAGGCTTGCTTATACCACATAAACAAATCCAAAGCTTTCTAGTTTTCAGATAGAGGTTTATTGGAACAATGATTTTAGGCTACCATGTGATCAAATATTTTAGATGGATTTAGGTATCACACAATAAGGCTAAGACACTATTTTTTATCATTCAAGTGGAATTTGGGTTTTGGATGTAAGACACTATTTTTTATCATTCAAGTGCCAGATTCCTTTTATACAAGTTATTTGTTGTAAGACACTATTTTTCTGATCAGTGGAATTTGGGTTTTGGATGTAAGACACTATTTTTTATCATTCAAGTGCCAGATTCCTTTTATACAAGTTATTTGTTGTATTGGTATTCATCATAGTCTAACAGTTATATTTTTAATTGTATATCTCAGACTGCCATTCTAGAAGAAGAAGCATATCCAGCACTGGATGAGTTGACATCTAAAATCAGTACTCTCAATCTTGAAAGAGTTAGACAGATCAAAAGTCGTTTGGTTGCAATATCCGGTCGTGTTCAAAAGGTCAGTTTATTGCACTGCTGAATCTTTTATATGTGGATTCAAAGAGCCCAAGGTACATGTAAGAACACACAATGCAAATTTGATACATCAGTTACAACCATAGTTGCCAGGAGATGTAGGTACTGGTATGCCATTTTTGAAATCTGGGTACAAGGAGATGTGGGATCACAGGTACATCAAATGAGATGTGATTTAAAAAAATTAAAAGTACACATTGAAATTTCAAAGTTTAGATCTTAAAATCATAAAATGATGAACAATGCACTCTATATCATAATACTTGCATCAATCAAAGATAGATATGTATAACAAGAGTCTAGACTATATTTTGTCACAAAGACAAAGTTTACAAAGATAAAGCTATGAAACTTTAAAGTTTAAACACTTGAACTTTACAATGAAAAATCAGCTCTCCAGCTCAACAGATGCATCTTTCTGTTTGGGATCACTCTCCACATTTTCTAAGTCCTCTGTCAAGATACTTTCTGAGATATCATTGCTCTCCAGATTTGTTGAGGCTCATTTGTAATGGGAGGTAGATCAGTGAGGCCATCACATTGCTACATAAATGTTGTTTGTTATTAATACTAATAGTTATGCTCTCCTTCTCCAAGTCAATCTCTGGTGCAGGGTCCATCCTTATTTAGTTGCCTGAGGGACATCTGCTTGTAAGGTTGTAGCCTCAGAAATATCCAATCCCCTTCTTCAAAACTCTTTTCACTCCGATGTTGATCAGCTTGTTGTTTCATCCTGTTTTGTGACATAGCTAGGTTGTCCCTCAGTATCTGGAGAACTTCTTGCTTGTGCTCTATGTGATCTTCCACAACTTGAACTTTAGATTTTCCGTTTAAGGGAGATGTGATAGATGGAGGCTGGTACCCATAAAGTGCCATAAATGGAGACATTTTTGATAATGTATGGAAGGAAGTATTGTACCACCATTCTGCCCAAGATAACCATTTCACTCACTGTGTTTGTTTATCAGATGCAAAGCAACGAAGATAACCTTCCAAACATTTGTTGACTATCTCAGTTTTCCCATTAGATGGAGGATGATAAGATGAACTATGAGCCATTTGGGTAACCAAACAAGAAAATAATCCAGTCCAAAATTTTCCAGTGAAAATTGGATCTCTATCGCTTACAATAATCTTTAGATTTCCATGTAACTTTTGAACTGTTTCCATAAAAGCTGCAGCTACTGTACTTGCATTAAAAAGGTGAGAGAGTGCACAAAAATGTGCATACTTCGTGAGTCTATAAACAACCACCATAATAACATTCTTGACTTGGGTGAGACTTCTTCCCAGCGCTGGCAAGGTATGTCTAATGGTTGTAGAAGTCCTGGGGTCTTAATGGTTTCCACCTTATTTTGTTGGCAAACCAAGCATTCATCCATGAACCTTTGAACATCAGATTTAAGACCTTCCCAAAAAAATTCATTTTTGACCCTGTGGTAAGTTTTTAGGAATCTAGAGTGCCCAC
This sequence comes from Larix kaempferi, assembly GCA_027924585.1. Lineage (NCBI taxonomy): Eukaryota > Viridiplantae > Streptophyta > Pinopsida > Pinales > Pinaceae > Larix > Larix kaempferi. The sequence goes on along the minus strand of BSBM01000275.1, from coordinate 3,792,940 downwards.
CTATAGGAAAGGTGTGTAATTCCGAGAGAACCTTTTGTTTGAGTTGGGAGTCTTTGCATAAATATAAGCGATCCTTATACCATAGTGAATCATTTTTCCACACAAAAGTATCTGATACACTGGGATCGTCATGTAGCTTTTGAATGAGCGTCCACACAGAAAGGTCATTTTTCCCTTCTTCCCTTGCTGCTACTACCCAATCGGGTTGTAGAATGGAAATTGCACAAAGTAATGCCCTGACATCTTCATCTTTTCTGGAAAGTGCATCTGCCACCACATTATGTTTCCCTTTTCGATAGATGATTTCAAAGTCATAGCCCAACATCTTGGTTACCCATTTTTGTTTATTTTCCCAAGATAATCTCCGTTCCAAGAAGTATTTAAGACTATCATGATCTGTTTTGACGTTGAAGTGTCTACCTATTAGGTAAGGATGCCATTTCTTAAGAGCATGTAGAATTGCCAACATTTCATTCTCATAAATGGGCTTCTGTAAGTGCTTTCCCTTGATTGGATGACTTGTGAAAGTAAGCGGGTGTCCTTCTTGCATTAGAACAACACCAATGCCATTTCTTGAAGCATCACATTCCACAATAATTTTTTTTGTGAAGTCTGGTGTGGCCAAAACAGGAGCTTTGCACATTGCCTCCTTGAGTTGTTCAAAAGCTTGAGTTGCCTCTGGTGTCCAAGAAAATGCATCTTTCTTCAATAATGCTGTTAGAGGTGCTGCTATTCTTCCATAGTTCTGAACAAGCTTGCGGTAGTACCCTGTCAAACATAAGAATCCTCTAATATTCTTCAAGGTTTTGGGAATCAGTCAGTACATCATGGCTTTAATTTTGTTGGGGTCTACCTTGACACCTTCCTGAGATACAATATGACCCAAATATTCTACCTCCTTTACCCCAAAGAAACTTTTGGAAGGTTTTGCATATAGTTGTTGCTCCTTTAGTAGTTGTAGTACCCTGTCAACATGTTGAACATGTTCTTCCCAGACTTGCTATAGATTAGTATATAATCAAAGAATACTAGCAAAAATTTTCCTACGAAAGGCTTGAAAATGGAATTTATCAAACCTTGAAATGTGGAAGGCGCATTCGTGAGACCAAATGGCATGACTAAAAATTCATAATGACCTTCATGAGTTCTGAATATTGTTTTTGGAATGTCTTCCTCCTTCATTCTAATCTAATGATATCTGGAATCGAGATCCAACTTTGTGAAGAAAACTGCTCCATGTAATTCATCTAACAATTCATCAATGACAAGAATGGGAAATGTATCTTTAATGGTGATTTTGTTGAGCTCTCTATAATCTGGACACATACGCCATGATCCATCTGGCTTGTGTACCATTACCACTGGTGTAGAGTAAGAACTTTGGCTAGGCCTAATTATGCCGGCCTCTAACATTTCTTCAACCATACGCTCAATTTCACTCTTCTGTCCATAGGGGTATTTTTCAGTTTCGGTGTTAGGAGGAACACTTCCTGGAATTAAGTGAATAGCATGATCAAAGTATCGAACAGGTGAAAGACCTTTTGGAATATCTTCAAATACCTTGGAATGCTTATCAATCACCTTTTGGAGATCTGGGGAAATAAGAGACTTAGATGTTTGAACATCTAATGAGCATAATTGTGCAATTACACCTTCATGTCCCTTTTTTATCAATTTTGTCATACCATTAGAGCTTATCACCTTACTTGGTTTCCTTGTGATACCATTTAACTCATATTCTTTTCCTTCCCATAAAAATTCATGAAAAGCTTCTGAAAATTAAAAGCCACTGTTCCCAATGATTGTAACCATTGAACTCCTAAGACAACATCAACTACCCCCATCGGAATAACAATCGTTGGACTATTCAATACATATTCTCCCATAGTGAGATTGATATTATGGCATTTTCTTGAGCAATTGATAGTTCCTCCATCTGCAATCATTACTTGAAACTCTGGTGCTGGATATACAAAACAATTGAGAACCTTAGCTAATTTACAGTGAATGAAATTATGAGTACTACCAGAATCAATCAACACCGTTACCTTTTTCTTTTTGATATATCCTTCAATCTTGAGAGTTCGAGGAGTGCTAATTCCAGCCAATGCATGACAGGATATGGTGGGAGTAATCTCTTTGGAAGTAGTATCTTCTATTTCTTCATCTTGAGACAGTTCCTGTTCTTTTGGTGCTTCTTGTTCATTTTCTTCCTCTATGTAAAATAGTTTCTTCTCGGTGCACTTGTGGTCCTTACTGTATTTACTATCACAACTGTAACAAATCCCTTTTGCTCTTTTTTTCTCTAATTGTTGTGGTGTCAACCTTGTAGGTTGTGGATGACTCGAGACCACACTTCCTTCTTTATAGTTGTATGCAGTAGACTTCCTTGTTGCCATAATTTTGTTTTCAACTTTTCTTGCCACCCTGAATGCATGCTCCAAGGATTTAGGTTCCCAAAGGCGAACCTAATGTTGGATGTTATCTCTTAAAGTTCCTATGAAGACGTTAGTCAGATGCTCCTCTGGAATATCTGTGACCTTGATATTCAATCTTTGGATGTTCTCAATGTGCTCCCCAACTAAACCCTTTTGTTTGAGATTTATCAGTTGGCTAAAGAAGTTATTCCTCTTAGTGTCCTCATAATGTATTGCTCTTGGTGTCCTCATAATGTGCTATCAATTCCTCCGTAAAAATTGTCCAAATGACAAGTGGTTTACACGAGCAAAGCCATCTATACCACACAAACTGATTAGGTTCTAAATATAAAGATGCAATGCGTACCTTTTGTGTGGATTGCACCTTGTGTAGCTCAAAGAACTGCTTCATCTGTAGTATCCATGTGACCGGATCCATGTCATCAAACTTCCTCATATCGATCTTTGGGATGTAGTTGGTTTTTGACCCCAGGTTGGAGTCCCTAAAGTCATGATGTATGTTCCTTTTGTTTTCATCATGAATTTCATGGGAGATCTTGTCACTTCTAGGAAGCCCTTCTAGCAACAACTTTGACAAACCTTCTTTCAAAACTTCCATACCCCCCTTCAAACCCTTCAAATCATCTATGTCCTTTTTCAAATCTTCCATTTTCACTTCCAAATCATTCTTGGTTTTACTTAGGATTGATGTTAGTGCATCTTTTGTCACTGTCTTCTCTTGTAAATCGGATATGTCCTTGCACATTTCTTTACCTTCATCATAAGTCCATGTAGAACTCTCTGGAGGCTTATTTGGTGTAGATGTTCCCCTTTTAGGAGGCATTTAGAACAATATAGATAGGTATCACACCCTAGGGTTCACCACAGATAGATCCTTCTACTCAAGTTATTCAAATTTAAAATGATGTAACTTTTTCAACCCTGATTGGAAGACTGTTTTAGGACTGATTTAGAATTGAGGTAAAATTCACATTTCGACTCCTCTGGGTCTGAAACTTTTTCCTATTGTAGCCTTATGTGTCCTCTTTCCGATGCCGCGGGTCTGACCTAATTCTAATGTGCCAATAGAAAGTTATTGTGAATCTCCCAACACTTCTTATTTTTGGTTCTTTCAGAATATTTAACTTGTACGGCCTGCCACATGTCCAATATTTTGGATCTGAGTCTGAAACTTCTACCAAAGATATTGTGGTCTGTACTCTTTCTGATGCAACTGGTCTCACTCAATTTGGATCTCGCATGCCCCAGATATGACCTTTTTCCTCATAACACCTTTTTTAGACTAGTAAAAAACCCTAGATTCCAAGGATAATATCTCCGAACCAGTGATGTATCAGGACCTGAATTTCAAACCATAGATATCTCGTCTTGTTCTAGAGGTGGGTTTTTAATCTCGCTGTTTGAATACTTGTAGAAAAAAAATTATAGCGAAAAATTCCAAGATGACTCGTTTTGAAGAAACCAATCCCGAGGAAAGAGCTCTGATACCAAATACTATGCAACCAAGTCCCAGATATAGCATAAAAATAGTAGAAATAGATTAGAAGAAAGTAATCCACGCCTTAATAATGAATAATTTGATATGAATAACAATCTTCTTTGAGGGAGAAACCTCCTTACACAATGTACTAAGTACATAAGACAAGACAAGATACAATGATGACTAAACTGAAAAGGTCTCCTTCCTATATATAGGAGACAAAGGCGTACAATAACAACTAATGGACCCACTAATAGATCCAAGCCGACATTAATAATATGTAATGCACCATAATAAAGGGGGTAATGTGCCACTACATAGGGGGTAATGTGCCAATATTTAGGGCTTAACACTTTTCTACAAAAACAATGTCTGCAACAGTTTCTAGTCTTCAAACTCTACAATATTAGCAATCTGCATTCTCTGCAAAGGTGTACAAGATGGTCTACAATCTTTGTCTCCCTTTTACAATATTCTTTCAAACATTACAATAATGATGAGTACAATCTTTGTAATATAGTAGAAACTTTAACCTGGGAAAAAAAACATGGGCACCCAGGCCTCATATGCCAAGAACAAATTAGTTGAAGGCCAAGTACATCAACAATAGTATGCAAGATTTATTCAAAGATCATTAATCACCGCCAATGAATAAGGGATTCCTTATTTCCTTGTTTTTGGACACCAGAATGCTTAGATTTGAAAAAAAGTTTACTCACATCAAGGAGAATGTGGATGAAAATTTATAGGGTTTGCAGTCTCCAGCTCTAGCCAGATTGCAGTCCTTTTAAAAATGAAGTACACAACCAACTGTGGAAGAGTGGCCTCAACGCTTTCATTAGTCACCAACGCATTCACCAGTCACTCCAGCAGCAACCAAGGCACATGACAGAGATTTCAAAACAAAACACAGCTCCACGTTGCATTCAATGCATTCAATACTTCAATATGCGTTCTCTAGAGGGTGTTCAACCAACCAACAACTAGCAATACGTTCACGTAGAGATTAATGCAGCTCCACGTTGTTCATGTTCTCAATGGTGAAATCAACTCCACAGTCTCCAACATTCATTCAACAATAGAGGTTAATTTTTCAACACTAGAAGCTCTATACATTTAAATGCAAACATCCAATATTGAAAATCCACATGTAATATTCCACACCCAAATCTTCACATGCAAACTTTAATTTTCAAGGAAAGCGCTTTGGTATTCGTAACCCTAGCTTTAACCTTCAACATACGAGGCTTAATATTCTTTCCCGCGCACAGATGTTAATATTCTTTCACATCTTCAAACACAGAAGTTAATATTTATCCACACGCACAATGGTAATGTTCAACCACGCACGTGAATAAAAAGAAAGAAGTGGGTATATAGAGGGGATTATACCATTCAAACGCAAATGATGTAGAAACTATACAAACTTAGATACCATATCAAAGCATAACAAGGAGATTCATATGGCCTGTGCGATGATCTTGATGTGAACGCGTGGGTGGATATCATCCTTCTTTCAATATACACACATGAGTAATCTCTATACACGCAGGAGTAATCTCGTTACAACACGCAGGAGTAATCTTGTTCAACCACACGTGGGCTTGATGACAAGCATATGCTCTTTGCTTTGGATCTCCTTTGAATGCTTTTGTATAGTTTTCACCATGCAAAAGACACCAAAGAGCTCCACGCAAATAGACACCAAACTTGGGGTCGAGGTTGAGCGGATGGACACCAAATGGCCTGGAATGACTGTGTGAAGCTCACACAGACACCATAAATTTGTAGGTATGAGTGCGCGTGTGTAGGAGAGACAAAACACAAGCTTGTGAAGAAGGGCCGTGAAATTAGAGTGTGGAGGAAAAAATCAAGGTATGAAATCGAGCTACACATAGCTACTCAGCACCAAATTAGGGTTTTAGTCGTGAAGGGGGAGATAGGTCGCACATGGGAGGATAACGCTTCTAGAGATATTGGGATATTTCATTGTTTTGGAACAGTTTGAGAATGGCAAAGGTAATGTACAACAGAAGGCTCGTTCTTTGCAGAATGAAAGTTTTCACAAACGCCTTCGCTGACAAAGTTGGGAGGTGGGTGCAAGTTTGGAGAGGAGAAGTGTGCAGAGACAGTAGTAGATAGAGGTGTTTAGGGTTTGAGCAGATTAGCACAGGCCTTAGAGCCAGATTGCTATGATACCATTGTTAGGTCCCCTCTAGGGAAAATAAGCATATTCTCAACAAAGACAAGCAGATAGGCGTTAAAGCACACATTCTTGTTAATCATATGTACATATTTATACAATGAGATGACCCTTGGGTTCGTTTTCTGTAGTTGTCTCTTGGATTCTTTGAGACTTTTCACATTCTCCTATGACTCTTAACCCTAAAGAGATTAATGTTTCCAGAAAGAGAGCCATGCTCCAGAGCATTCATTAGATCATGATATTCTGTGTCTAGTTTTGACACTCATAACCACCATGAAATTTTCCACTCCTCACTTTGTTCCTTACAGGGCAGAATGACTAACAATCAGAAACAAGTGAGCGAAAACAAGCGAGCCTGAACCAGAGTCAGAGCCATGTTCCACTGAGCTCCAGAGTTTGTGGTCAGCCTAAAACCACCCATTTAGTAGAAGACTTCAGCTTCTGCTAGACATCAATAATATGCTCTTTGACACTCACTCAACAATGAATAATATGCTCTTTGACACTCACTCAACCCCAAAAGTGGGGTGTGAAGACAAAAACTCAAGCAATAACAAATCTCGAGAACTAAAAGAAGTCCTTATCCTCACTACCCCTCTAGGCTTTATAGAATAGGCAAAAAAAACAAAGTAAACAATATAATATATGTACATTGTCAATGAAATAGCAGCTGCATCCCAAGCAGGGCCCACGAAGTACCTTCTAGAAGCTGCCCAAACATATCTGGACCCTGAAAAATCACACTGCTCGTAAGGATTAGATATTCGACATTAATTCTGTATGCCATACTGGGTCCCCAAAAATATGTCCAACTGGCTAAAAATCAATGCCAAAAATAGACCAAAATTTTGATGGTCTCGGAATCGGCTGAAATTCGAACCATGAACTCATCTCCATATTAGGTTTCCAAAAAGGTAATCATCCGTCATTCAGATTAATATCCTCAAAATAGAAACCTTCTAAATATAATTTTTCTCAAAATATAACTTTTCTGATTTACCACAAATTCAGATTAAAATCCTCAAAATAGAAACCTTCTAAATATAATTTTTCTCAAAATATAACTTTTCTGATTTACCACAAATTCGAACAAATCGCCATCTTCCCAATGGGTATCCAAATATATTTTCAGATGTCAAGAAAGATAAAATAACTTCTAAAAATATAAATTTTTTGAATTGTAAATCTTGAAAATCTGAAAGTGTCCTTTTAAATAACTCAGTACTGGGTCTCCAAAACTGTCATCTACTGCTAAAAAAGTTCAAGTTTCTAAAAATAGAAATTGCTAAAAATAGCAGAATCAAGAATATGAAAATTCCCATCTAACTGTCCTGATCCCCTCATGCATCCTCCAAAGTTTGCATGTAAATCTGATGCATGGAGAATGTTGAAGCCATAGATCTACAGTGACAACATCAGCAACTCTAATCCAACCAAGTAAAAGAGAAACACTTCAGATTTATAACAACACTAATCAAGAGTGGTCGTACCAATAGGAGTATGCGTGAGAGAGAGAGAGAGAGAACCCATGAACAAGAGAGATATGGTGCCCGTAGGCAAAAGAATCAATCACAAGATGAATCAATATGACGTTGCAATTGACATTCCTTACTCTATACTTAGCCAACATGGCTTCTACTAAGCACATTTATGGCAATGATTAGAAAGTATGTTTAACAGATAACACATACTATTGACAATATTTGAACAATGGTTGTTCTGCAAGACAAGGTTAACCTACACATTGTTGTGGCATAGGTCCACAATGAATTCATTGCACATGCTTGTTGTACCTTTATTGGTTTTAGTGGTTATGCATTGCCGGTGTGCTAAATTGCACATGCATTGATGTCAAAATAGCTGTGACAAAATATTATACTCCCATGAATAATATTTAAGTCTGTACCTAATTATTTGCCCGCTAAAACTCAACCTTATGCAGCCAATAAGCTTGCGTGTATAATGTGTGGAGTTCAGTTTTCTATTTTCTACTGTCATTCTGTATTTTTCCAGTATGCTCTCTGTGTAGCTTTGTTTATTCAAATTTATTGAGTTTTCTTTCCTTTGTTATTCCACTATTTTTCAGTATGTATGTGTAGCTTTGTATATATAAATTTATGTAAAATAATTGCAAATAAAGGTAGTGGTGTTTGGTTATACAGGTAAGAGATGAACTAGAACACTTACTTGATGATGATGAAGATATGGCTGAGATGTATTTAACAGATAAGCTGAGGCAGCATTATCTGGATGGAAATGCCTCACCCTCTTCGTTTTATGGGGGAAGAGATGGAATCGAGTATGAACCAACCCAGTGTGATCCAGTGGAGGAAAGGTGAGATACTGCTGTCTTGGTTCTTCTTGGAAGTAGGAGTCTCCTAAAACAGAGGAGGGAAGCATGAACACTTTTTCTGCTAGGATTATGGTTTGATTTTGGTTACTGTTTTCATGCATTAGTTTGGCTCTTTTTTTATGCTTTACCTTCAGCTTATAGGAGATGTTTTGGCACTCCTTTTGTATGTTTCTACTGGATTGTACTTTTGAATTTCATTGACCTACTTTTGGGTCATTCACAGACATTAATAAAATTAGTTGTGCATTTGATACAAATCATTCATTTTTCCCAGATCACTGCTTGAGAGACATACTGAACCACAAAATCTAGTAAGTTCTTCTGGCAACCATGTTGAAGGCCCAGTAGCTGCAACTAAAGCACTGAGTAGAAATGAGTACAGCAGCAGTTCTAGCAGCAGTCACAGCGGTACTAAGTCTCTTGATGTGGAGGAACTGGAGATGCTTTTAGAGGCTTACTTCGTCCAGATTGATAGTACACTGAACAAGTTATCAGCTGTATGTTCTATTCCTGTATACCTTTACTTTCATAGATTTCTTCAGCAGTTTTATTCCTTAACCACAATCTGGAATTGTGCCTGGTATTTTTTTTGCCCCTTAGGTTTTTCTTTTTACTATCTATTCTTGTTGATTAGTAGTAAAAGAGTGTCAGCTACATCTTTTGTTATAAACAAAAAAAGGGTTCTGAGTTGAAGCTGATTTCTAAATCATGATGCCTGTCTACTAGCTATGAATGCATTTGAGATAATAAGAAGCACAAAAGTCAAATGTCCTTCATGCCATTCATTTTCAGTTCCAAATCAGATAATGAGAAGTGAAGTGAAAATTTGTGTGTCATTTACTGTACCGAAGTGAAGCTTTGGACCAATATGATCCATGTGTTTGCATTTGGTTGGAACACTGGTTCTTGATTAGATTGGATTTTTTTCATGATTAAAAAAAGAAGGGGTTTAAAGGAGTCTGCATCTTTGGGAGTTCATTGCAATGTGAGAAAGATGGTGATATAATGTACAACGTCTACAACACTCAACTACCTGCTTACCTGCTGATTATCACTCAGCATTAGAGATGTTAAACTCTGCCAGCAGTGAGCATACATTTGTGGAAATTTCCGGAAAAATGGGTTTTAAATTTTAATGCAAAACAGTAATTTCACCTCTATACTAGAGGTTTCCTGGATCTTTACCTTGTGAGTTCTCAGTGTTAGGGCTGTTATGAAATATAGTACAAAACAGCAGTGGAAATGGACATTATTTCCATCCTTTACGTGCAAACTTCAAGGCAATCCAAGGAGAAAATATACCGAATTGTTCTTATAAGTTTCATCGATCTAGGGAAATCTTATCATGCATAAGCCAAATTTTAAAACTCTCATTTACAGCAGTAGAACAACCCTTATCTTCTTCAATTATAATGTTAAATCACTTTTTATGTATGTAAAATCAGCAAGACATATACAACTGTAAATTACTAACCATGAAGAACATAGATGGCTGAAAATCAAATCTGCAACTTACACAAGTATTTGATTAATATGCATTAGGTGAAGTTGTTGTACATACCATATGTTAGAAAAACAGGATCGCAGAGCAATAACAATAAACATAAATGCAAATATAATCACACAGACACATTACAAGAGAGACACCAATATATCGTGGTTCACCCAAAATGGGCTACTTCCAAACTGAAATTGCCAGTCCTTATTATTATACCATCCAACAAATGAAGGGATACAACCTGCAGCACATCTGCTGCACTTCCTTTTCACTGTCTCACAGTCTCTCTTCACGATCTCAGAGATCTTTACAATGCATAATACCTAATACATCAACCCTAGCCGTATTACAATGTTTTTCTTATAAAGGGGAAATACAAAGAGAAAATACCACGGGTTACCCAAAACCATGGGCCCGTAATCTGTTGCACTCCCTCGGACCCCCTAGGGCACGTGCCAGGATCATAACCAAACCTGGGGTACAACACGGCTGAAACAACATCATCTATAAGACTGGAAGATCAAGCTCCACAACCAACAATCTCCCACTTGGAGACTGATCACAACAACTCCACCGCTGCTGTACTTGCTGGACTTGGACTTGGCAAATTTCTCATCTTCTCCTTCACGCTAGAAGGCCAACTGAAACCGAGCAAGAACTCAGTTTCTCTCTGGTCACTACCTTTGTGAACATGTCTGCAAGATTCTGGCTAGTATGTATCTTTTCCAGCTTCAACAGTTCATCTTCTAGAACAGAGTGTATGAAATGGTACTTGAGCTATATATGTTTAGTCCTGGAATGGAATGCTGAGTTCTTTGCAAGATGAATGGCACTCTGGCTGTTAGTATACAACCTGCTATCCTTCTGCTTCTTACCCAATGCCTCCATAAACTTCTGCAACCAAATCATCTCTTTACTAGCCTCTGTAACAGCAACATACTCTACTTCCGTTGTTGAAAGTGCAACAATCTTTTGCAGTTTCGAAATCCAACTTACTGCTGTTCCACCTACAGTAAACACATACCCTATGGTGCTTCTCCTGCTATCCTTATCACCTGCCATATTTGCATCAACATATCCCTGTAGAACAGTGTCTGAACCTCCAAAACATAATGCCTGAGTGGTAGTATCTCTCAAATACCTGAGAATCCATTGTACTGCCTTCCAATGTTTTTTACCTAGATTGCTCATATCTGCTCACAACTCCCACTGCATGTGCAATATCTGGTCTTGTGCACACTATGGCATACATCAAGCTGCCAACTGCTGATGAATAGGGGATCTTGGACATGTAATTTGTCTCTTCCTGTGTCTTGGGACACATTTCCTTACTTAGATTGAAATGGCTGGCCAAATGTGTACTAACTGGTTTTGCATTCTGCATTTTGAACCTCTCCAACACCTTTTGTATGTACTCACTCTAAGACAATGTCAATTTTAGATTTTTCCTGTCTCTTGTAATTCTCATACCAAGGATTTGCTTTGCAGCACCCAAATCCTTCATCCCAAATGAATTTGCTAACTTCCTTTTGAGCACATTAATTTCCTGCATGTTAGACCCTGCAATAAGCATGTCATCCACATACAATAACAAGATAATATAACTTCCATTATCTAGCCTCTTGAAATAAACACAGTGGTTAGAATGACATCTACTATAACCTTGTTCTGTCATAAACTTGTCAAATTTTAAATACCATTGCCTTGGAGCTTGCTTCAAACCATACAAGCTCTTCTTCAACCTGCATACCAAATTTTCCTTCCCTTTGACCTCATACGCTTATGGCTTCTGCATATATATCTCTTCCTCCAAATCCCCATGGAGAAAGGTTGTTTTTACATCTAACTGTTCAAGATGCAAATTTTCTACCGCCACTAGACTTAAGATAGTCCTAATTGAAGTCATCTTAACAACAGGAGAAAATATTTCATCAAAATCTATACCGTTCTTCTATGCAAACCCCTTTACAACAAGTTTGGCCTTGTACTGCTTCTTACCTCCTCCTTCTTCCTTCAACCTGTAAATCCATTTGTTCTACAATGTTCTTTTACCAGCAGGCAATTGAACCAAATCCCAAGTTTGGTTTCCTACTAATGAGTCCATTTCCTCATTCATGCCTTGCTCCCACTTCTTTCTAGTTTCCACCTGCATTGCTTCTTCATAACATTCTGGTTCACCAGCATCAGTCATCAATAAATAATACATTGAAGGAGAGTATCGTTCAGGGAGTCTATTTAACCTGGTAGATCTTCTTACACTTGCAGGAGTTTCAGGTACTTGCTGCTGTTCTTGATTTTCTGGCACCTTTGGAACTTCATTTTCTTGAATTTCATCAAGTACCGTGTACTCTGTGTTTTCCTTTTCCTGTTTTTTTTCCTGCAACTGATCTTTATACATGACCTTTTCATTGAAGATCACATCTCTACTCCTAATGATTTTGTTATTTTCATAATCCCATAAGCGATAACCAAAATCATCAACCCCATATCCAATAAATGTACATTTCTTGGATTTGGCTTCAAGCTTTGTTCTATTTTCTTTATTAATATGGACAAATGTTTCACAACTAAATGTTCTCAGAAATGAGTAGTTTACCTTTTTACCTGTCCATGACTCTTCTGGAATACCACCATCCAAAGCACTTGAAGGCCCTCTGTTTATTAAATAAACAATAGTATTTACAGCATCTGCCCAAAACTGTAAGTGAAACCCTGCATGCAATCTCATACACCTTGCACTCTCCATGATCGTTCTATTCATCCTTTCTGACACACCATTTTCTTGTGGTGTTCCTGGGACTGTGTTCTCTTTACGAATCCCATGGTATTAACAATAACTATCAAACTCCTTGCCGCAGTACTCACCTCCATTATCAGATCTGAGACACTTCAACCTTTTTCCTGTCTCATTCTCAACCAAAGCTTTCCACTTCTTAAAAGTAGCAAACACATCAGATTTATGTCTAATGCAATAAACCCAAGTTTTTCTAGTTGCATCATCAATAAATGTAACATAATAATGAGAGCCATCAAGAGATTGTACTTGAGCCAATCCCCATACATCTGTATGCACAAGCTCTAATTTTTCATTCTTCTTTTGTTTCCCAATCCTGAGAAATCAGACTCTCTTCTGTTTTCCATAAACACAGTTCTCACAGAATTCAAAACTTACATGCTTCAAATCTGGCAGCAACTTCCTTGAGTGGAGAATCTGCATCCCCTTCTCACTCATGTGGCCAAGCCTATGATGCCACAATGCTGTATCTGTTCCTGTGGAAGCTAAAGAGATAGAATGGTCAGTATTATGAGGACATAAATACAACGTACCTACCCTGTCTCCTTTTGCTATCACCATTGATCCTTTAGTGATCTTCCACCACGTTTCTCCAATCGTAGATAGACAACCGCCATCTCCCAACTGCCCTGTTGAGATCAAATTTATTTTTATAGCAGGAATAAGCCTAACATCTTTTAGCAGCCATTCAGTTCCATTCTTAAATTTTATCCATACCTTACCCATTCCAAAAATTTTACATGGCTCATCTTCACCCAATAAGACATGTCCAAAATCACTTGGAATATAGTCATGAAAATATTTTCTATGGGGGCATGACATGAAGCCCCTGAATCTACTACCCAATAATCACTAGTATTATCTAATGCAAGAATCAAAGCATCTTGTAACACATCACCTGCTACATTTGCTTCCTGGGTAGTTTCCTGCTGTCCATCTCCTTTTTTCTTTAGAAATCTACAGTCTTTCTTCAGATGTCCTTTCCTTTCACAGTTCCAACACTCTATTTTTCTCAGTCTGGACTTGAATCTGCCCGTTTTAGACTTGCCACGATTACCTTGGCTCTTTCCTTTCTCTCTTTGTCTTCTCCTGCTCTCCATGGTCAATGCATTATCTGATGTCTCACCTGTGCTTTTTCTTCGCATTTTCTCGCTAAGAATAACACCAATAACATCATCAAATTTCAAGGTGTTTGAACCAGAGACAAAGTTACTTACAGCCATGACCAAGCTATTCCAGCGTTCTGACAATGAACACAAGATTAGAAGAGCCCTAACCTCATCATCAAAGTTCACACTTATAGAACTTAGTTGATTTGTAACCGTATTAAATTCATTTAAATGATCAACAACAGATCCACCTTCAGACATCTTCATATTAAATAAATGCTTCATTAGAAATACCTTGTTGGAGGTCGAAGGTTTTTCATACAGCTTACCCAATGCGCTCATCAAACTCTCTGTTGTCTTTTCTTTTGAGATATTGAAAGCCACCGACGAAGCTAGGGACAACTGTATTGTTCCCAGTGCCTTTCTGTCAAGAACCTCCCATTCTTCGTCCTTCATAGTCGTCGGCTGCTTTGCTCTTCCTCCCAACGGTAGGAATAGATCCTTCTGGTACATATTGTCCTCCATTTGTATCTTCCATAACTGGTAGTTTTGGCCATTAAATTTCTCGACCTTAAACTTTCCTTCTTCCGCCATTGCTCCCATTCGAACCAGAAACCCTAGTTTCCTGTGGCTCTATCTGCCAAATAGACCTTTGGCTCTGATACCAATTGTTAGAAAAACAGGATCGCAGAACAATAACAATAAACAGAAATGCAAATATAATCACACAGACACATTACAAGAGAGACACCAATATATCGTGGTTCACCCAAGATGGGCTACGTCCACACTGAAATTGCCAGTCCTTATTATTATACCATCCAGCAAATGAAGGGATACAACCTGCAACACATCCGCTGCACTTCCTCTTCACTGTCTCATAGTCTCTCTTCACGATCTCAGAGATCTTTACTATGCATAAAACCTAATACATCAACCCTAGCCGTATTACAATGTCTTTCTTATAAAGGGGAAATACAAAGGGAAAATACCCAAAACCATGGGCCCGTAATCTGCCCCCGAACCCCCGACGGGGGCCTGCTGGCCCCCGCGCCCCCCAGCCGGGGGAGTGCAGTCACTCCCCTGAATCCTTTGGGGCGTGTGCCAGGATCATAACCAAACATGGGGTACAACATGGCTGAAACAACATCATCTATGAGACTGGAAGATCAGGCTCCCCAACCAACACCATAGCCTTATCACAAGGCCAATACAATCCACTAGTTCTCCAAAACTTTAGCTAGGGAAAACCAAGAAAAACTATAACTCAGACAAGGAGCTCCAACATGCATGAATCACTCGAACAAGTCCTGTAAGGTAATATGTCTCCTTCTCTTCTTTGTCTTCACCAAAAACACCCTAAGGTTTCATCTCAAAACCCTAATCTCAATTCTCCAAAGGATGAAACCCTAAACCTAGACTTGAAGATGCTCTGAGAAGATTAGGAAACCTTATTGCCTCCAAGAGAGAGAGAACAAATACAAACGAGGAGCTAAGAGAGGAGTTGACTAGTGCGTTCTAATTGATAATATATCTAACACGAGTGATAAGCATAATGAGCTACGAATGAATGGTGATGAACTCTAGGTTACCTCACCCCCTCTTCATGCTTCTTATTCACTCCACATCACATTCGAGAGGTTGTCTGGGTCATGAGCTCCAACAAAGTCACAAATGAGGAGAGTTTCCAGGTCGAGCTCTTCAAGCATGGCCTCCATGCATTGGGCTATTACCTGGCCAATTTGTTTAACCACATGGTCCGTATAGGCTTCCCAGAACCTTGGTCACACCATATTATTCACCCTATCTACAAATCGGACCCTAGTGCAAATACCAATAACTACAAAATGATCTTGCTTGGCCACACTTTCTTCGAACTCTATGCTATAGTTCTACATATGCAGCTTTCCAGGGAGCTTGAGAGGAGACACCTCAGATCTATAGGACAGGTGGGATTCAAACTGAGATACCAAACCATTGATCACATTCTCATGCTCCGAGCCATCATTGAGGAGGCACGTCATCGCTCTTCAAAAGTTTACTGTTGTTTTGTATACTTTTGAAAAGCATTTGATTTCGTCCCCAGAGTGGCATTGTTCCAGAGGCTCAGATACATTGGGATTTTTGAGACCCTTCTGACCGTCATTATGAGATTATATGAGTCGGTCCTTGGTCGCCTTCGCACCCCCCATTGGATAGCAGACTTTATTAGGACTATCATTGGGGTTAAACAGGGTTGTCCCCTATCCCCTACTTTGTTTGGGATATACATTTATGAGCTAGAGTCCTTCCTACAGGAGCATGCCTAGGACGTGTTACCAACTATTTTGTACAATAGCTGAATTTCTTGTGAGCCGCCAATTTATGGAACATGATTCATGTTCATCATCAGTGTTCAGAAGTTCAGAAGTCATTTTTAGGGCAATTTTGCCCCATTTGTAATAACTGCATGTTCATACCCCCATGGGGAATTTGTAAAAAGTTGGTCTAAACGGGGTCCTTTTATAAAAGACTCAGCTATCCTTAGGTTTAGCCATTTGGGGGTTACTCTAGAGTGTTTTTTCCTTAGGAATTATGCGCTATTCATCAGTGGCGTATAATCCTTGAGTTTTTCACTCAAACCTCCAAAGCTGGAGTATTTTCTTTGGTGGTCAAAACCTAAGGTGGTTATTAGAGTCTTGTGTCTAGGATTTTTTATGTGTTAGCCATCTCGATTGAGTCGTATGAACATGCATTAGGTCCCTTAGGAGTTTCGTTTGATTCCGAGAAGAATAAATTTTTTCATAAATTAGAACATTTTTTAATGGTTTAATTAAAAAATTTCAAAAAGTGATAGAAACCTCACCCGGAGGCGAAATTGGGTGTGGGGAGGCTCGTTTTGACGCTCAGAGCGTCCTCTTTACCCTAGCACCAACTTTTCTAGGGTTTCGGGCGATTACATCGCCTCTGGGAGCAGTTTTTCATTATTTTGGCATTTAGTGGCCGTAAAATGACAAAAGCACATAAAGACAAAAAATTAAAAAATGTCAAAATACTTTAAAAAATAGTTTGGAAAGGCATGGGTTATATTTTTACAAGGTGTACGACTACATCAAAGGTTGGAAGCACATGTTATATTAAAGTTTGGAGTTTCGTTTAAAAAAAAGGGGTGACTTGAGCCATTTGACCATACAGCTCTTCATGAGCACTCACGAGTTTGATGAAGTGGCGATTGGTTAGTGGTATGGTGGTTTGCATTTACTTTATTGTGGGCGCCTCCCTAGTTTTATGGCCACATCATAACTTGGCTCTCTTTGAAACACGAGTTACCATTACTTCGAACTCCAAAGCCATCTCATACTACCATTCACGCATCCCTTTGATGGTTCACGTGTTTGTGAAGTAGAGATCAATCATTGGTTTGGTGTACATTACAATGGAGTGGTGGAGATTACAATCTGGGAGTGGGGGGTGCCTTGCCAAGGTGGAGGCCACCTCCCCACTTGCATTCACTCCAACTTCGAGTTGCTTAGTGTGTTATCACTCCAAGTTGGATTGGGACTGGATCTTGATTAGATTATGATTGTAATTTGACTTCATGTCATGTACCATTGGCTCCTTCTCATGCCAATTTGAATTAGGCTTTGTAATTCTAGTTTTTTTATAAGAGGAGTGCCTTACCTCCTCATTCTTCATGGAGATTTTGGGCAAGAACACTCTGCCAAAATTATTGTAATAGTTGTTTAGGTTTTGGAATAAAGAAGTGACTTTGGAGGTCCATGCATGATCCTTATGTATTGTGGTTTCATCTTGTGAGGTGATATCTCTCTCACCCTATGCTTGTATTTCAAATCATTCTTCAGTTTATGCTTTAAGAAGACTAACAATCTAGTACATAAGCATTTGATTGGATTTGTTTGTTGAGTATATGGTTTTGCAGGGATCAATGAAAGTGAAAAAGGGCTTGGATTAGCAAGTTTGGCTTCATCATACAAGAGCTTTTTCCATTTAACACATTCGTTTTTGTAGGTTCTTCAAGTGTGCTTCTTCATCCAAAGAAAGAAACATAGTCTTCAGAGTTTCTGCCTCATCCATCAACAACAAAAAACTCTACTTTCGGTTATTGGTCACTGGTTCTACTTCTAAGCTGTGGAAAATCCTAGATCTACCCTCATCCAAGCCTAGATCCATCCATCAAGCTTGCCTTTGTTTGTGGCTTGCCTTGATCCTTTGCCTTCTTTGTCTCCCTCTCTTAGCTTCATTTTCCTTCCTTTCGTTTCATTCCGTTAGCCTCCATCCTTTTCCTTTCGTCTTACCTTCTTCTAGCCTTCTTCACCCTTTCGTCCTCCTTTCATCCTCCTCTTCTAGCTTCGTTTTTGGTCTCCTTTACCTTGCCTTCCTCTCCCAACCTTACTCTCGTCCTACCTTTCCTTCCCCCCTCATTTCTCTCCTTTCAACTTTCATTTCTCCCCCTCTTAGCTTTCCTCCCTCCTCGCCTTAGCTAGCCTTTGCCTCTCTCATTTTTGCTCCTTTTTTGCAAGTTTAAAACTCTAAAAAAATACCTCAAAAAGAACTTGTAATCTTTTGATATTTAGATCTTGCATTTAGTTCAATTCTCTAGTTGCATTTCAATTTGTTAGCTTGCATATAGTTTAGATCTCATTCTAGCCTTTGCATCTAGTTTATTTTGAATAGTTGCATTTAGATCTCATTATAAAAGTTTGCATTTCATTTTGATACTTAGATCTTAGATTTGATTTACTATTGACTAATGCTAAAGGGTGCTTGTAGTTTGATTTGTGTTGTGTTGTAGGTTTGAAGAAAAGCAAACTCAAGAAGAGGATTTGAAGAAGAAGAAGAAGAGATCATCAAAACTAAGTAAAAGAAAATTGCAAAACCAAGAGGAGATTTGAAACCAAGCTTTGAAACCATGACATAAACACTCTCCTTTTTGTTGTAAAGCTCTTAAGAGCTCTTAAAATTTACTTCTATTTCCTTCATTTCTTATTCCAAGGTTGAAAATCCTAAAAAAGGTTGTAATTGATTAATGAAATAAGGCCAAGTGGGATAAGGCCTCCTCCCATTTTTTTTGTTTCTTCCCCATTTGGGGAAGAGTGTTGTCTTTGTTAGCTTAGGTCTTTGTTATCTTTGATAAGTAGATTAGATAGGCTTTCCATTTCTTAAGTTAGATTCATTTTTGCTTTAGATTACTAATTGCTAGTATAAATTTCCTTTTCCACTAAATTGCTAGTTTCAATTTTGCGTCATTATTTGTTGAGCTATCATTGTGTTTCCTTTATAATTCGTTTATCTTTTAAAAGGAACCAAAGACTCTTGAACTTGTCATAATACAAGTCAAGAGCACTCTCTGTCGGAGAGCATAAGCATTGCACTTTTACTGCATTTTAGCATATAGATTAGTTAAAGTCTCTTGAACCTCTGTCATAAGACAAGTCAAGAGCACTCTCTGTCGGAGAGGTTCTTCTTGTGCTCTAACTAAAATTCGCAACTCACACTCCCATAATAAAATTTGAATTTATTTGTTGTTTCCTTGCCGGAGTATGCTCTGACCAGCCCAAAAAGCAGGAGTACTCAGAAATGACATTGGATTGATTAATCTTGCAAGTTTCAAACGTAATAAAATTTTCACCCCATAACCAACGAACTGACTTTGTTTCGATAAATACTCAGGTAGTGGGCAAATTCCAAGTGTGGGCACCGGGAACCCAACCTGGACACTTGCTGGTTAAATTCTCTGAACACCTAGCTTGTGAGCCAGGCAGGTCAGTCATGTCTTCGAACGGAGCCACTGAAAGTATCTCCGGCTAGCTTTCTAGACACCTAAAACAAGATTACATAAAATACTGTAAAATCAACCAAGAACAATTTCAAAACATTTACACAAACATTATATCAAGACTTGTATCTTCAGCATCCCAAGCACTCATTGACTCCATTTGGCACTGGTCTTCAAAGTTATACATATCACCCTGATTTGGACCATTTGTCCTTTAATTCTTAGTCATTATATTGTGGATGCTTATTTAAATTCCAAGTCGTCATATATTGTTTCATCTTGATATTTGTGTTTTGTAATTGCAACGTGGATTGCATATTTTGTTGTATCTCAAAAAACTCCTAAACAACACCCATCCAAATCATATCATCATAAAAACACTTAAAACACAGAGCCATAGAAAAACTCTTTGTTAGGGACAACCCCCCTTGGCTTCGTTAGGAGTTTGCCTAAACGGAGGAGCTGGGATTCAGGTGACAGTACCTGGCTCATTGCTTGCCCCCAAGGCCACACCTCTCCCACTTTTAGTGAGGAGACAACTTTCGAAAGATTTCAGCTGCTGGTGTGCATCTCAGCAGACAACATCTTTGGCACCGTTGCCAGGGATTGATCTTTTTGTTCCTGGACGACCTTTGTTTTTCTTAGTTTTTAACCTTTTTTGATAGATTTTTAGTTTAATCAACTCTCTGATATTAGATTTGAAATCCATCTGGCGACTCCACTGTCTTTACATTTACCAAGGTATTCAACTAGAAGAAACTCTGAAGGCTTGCTTAGTTTCATCCCTGAGCCTGAAAAGGTTTATAGGAGGAGACTAAACAAGCTAGCTTCTCGTAGGATCCTTGAAGAGCTTGGATCTCAGTCTATTTCGGACATCAATAGTTTGTTTGTAGAAACTAACCTTGAAGAAAATAATACTTGTATTTCTGACACAATGGGTGAGTATTTTACTCAACTCGACTTTTCTTAGATAGAAGGTCAACCCCATCAGCTTCCAGACAAAGCTATTGAGAAACTCCCAATGTTTACTGGCACTGATGCCACAACTTCCGCCATGCATCTCAGAAGCTTTTCAAGATGTGTCACTACTTATTGTGGTGATCTTGCAGGCCAACATGATGATGTCTACATGAAGCTTTTTGCTCTTTCCTTGGATGGAAATGCTGGTGATTGGTACAACAATTTGCCAAACAACTCCTTCGCCACCCACATAGCTTTCAAGATTGCCTTCACCAACAAGTTTGGTGAGAAGAAGGAACCTAGACATCAACTTGCTTCATTAACCAATATCAAGAAAAAAGATACTGAAACGATGGACGAGTTTAATACCAGGTTCACTGAGTTGTTAAATGCTATTCCTGCTACTTATGCACCACCTGCACCTTCCATCCTGGTTTACTACATTGAGGCACTTAGTGGCAAGATGCAGTATCGGATAAGAGATAAGGAACCCACTACTTTGCTTCAAGCTCAAGAAATGGTAGTTAAAATTGATTTAAATATGCAATCTTCAGGTGAGTCCAACCTTCATGGCTATTCCAGATCTTCCACTCCTTTACAGGCACCTGAACACAAATAAAAGGATCCCATAAAGGATAATTATGAGAAACAGATGTTAGAAATGAAGCAAAGACTAGAAAGAATGGAACAAACAGAAGTGAAACACCTTGCACAGATGAAGGAGATGTTGAATAGGTTTGTAACCATGGAAAGATCACAGACACAACCTGCTCCTAGAACCTTTCCTGCAAACAAAACATGGCAAAGAAAGGCTCCCAACCATGAACAGACGCCTCCTCATCAGCTAGAGGCTGCTATCATGGTTGAGAATTACAAGCCATTTTGTAGGGCATGCAGAGACTTCCATGAAGAATCTGGTTGCCACTATGCATGCTATGTTCAAGAGCATGGTCATCCAGAAGGGTGTGGTCCTAATACATCGACAAGCGAGCCTGATTAAATCAACCATGAAGGTGACATCTGTAGCATTCCCAGGGAAAATTGGACACAAGCCTACCATCATTATCAGAAGGTTGATAACTTAACTCAGTATTATGGTGAGATGCCTTCAGATGAACAAATCAACAACATTCATAATTTCAAGGGGGTGACTTACCAAAGGAAAGTAAGGGAGGGACCTTCCACACAGAATGCACCTAAGGTAACAATTCCTAATATTGTTAAAGAAGTAAATGATGTTAAAGAAACTATTGATTTAAGTTTTGACTTGGGTAATTGGCTAGCCAATTCAAAGGTGCCTGTTCTTGTCTTAGAGTTGTGCAAAATACCTGGGCAAAGAGAAAAATTGTTGAAAATCTTAGATCCTCCAACCAATATAAATCATCCTACACTTTCAAGTCCTCCAAAACCTTTGGGAACTCCCCCACCTGTGAGACCTTCTACCCCTGAGAAGGTGACTTTCTCAGACACCTTGCAACAACCTTCAACAAGCTATAACAGTGCTTATGAAGACCCTGCTGTAATTCTACATACTAGGGACCCAAGAAGAGAAGATCAACCCCCTTTTTATATATCATTGATGATAGGAGATCTTCTTCTACATAATTGTATGTTAGATTCAGGATCTGGAGCCAACTTGATGACTATAAAGGTTATGCAACAGCTTAACTTGAAAATCAGTAGACCTTACCAGTATGTATGTGCCATGGATTCCAAACCGATTAAAGTTGAAGGAATATTTAAGAACCAAATTGTGAGGTTAGCTAAGTATCCGGACATCTATGTTGCCATGGACATACTTGTTAATGATGTTCCAGATAAATAGGGAATGCTGCTTTCTAGGAGTGGGCTGCCACTTTAGGAGGATGGATCCAAATGGATTGGACCTATGCTACTGTGCCAGCATCTGAGGATTCTGTGGTTAAATTGCACAATGAGAAAGAAAAGAAATACCATGTTGAGAATCCCAAGAATCCTTATAATCAATATACTTATAATACTGATGATCTTGGGACTTGTGCAATTTACTCTACTTTTCTAGCACCCATTCAAAGTGAGGATGAAGTTGAGGAGGACAGACATAGCTTGGAGGATGGTATAAGTGATGATGAGTCCATCATGGATGACATAGATATTGATAATGATGAATGGACCTTTTTAGAGAACCCTATCTATGCCATGTCTAAAGAAGTCAATAATGAACAAAATCCCTTTGGAAATTTGGTTGATAATCCCACTTATGAGCATGAGGACACATATAGCCAGGAATATGACAAAATGCATGAAGACTCCCCCATATTTGACAAAGATATGGATGACGATTATTGGATATACACTGGAAAACCTATTTTTGATGTATCTAGAGAAGGGAATGTGGATTTTGAAGATCTTGAACAGTTGAACATAGAGGTAGAGCATGGCATCTTTACATATGAGCAGTCGGTTGAGCATACATATCATCCGTCGGAGATCCCTTGTATATTAGAGCAGTTCAAGGCTTGCACTTTCACAGAAAGTTATTTTCAGAAGAGCCTTTCGGATCAGTATGACGAGGTACCGGAACTACCTTGTCATCTTGAGTTTCTTCACCCTATCCTGTTCTGGATAGAGGATGCCCGCAGGAGGGCCTGCTATATTGGGAAGCACTCCAAATATTTATTACATACTTAAGATTCCCCATCCAGCCCTCCCATTCAGAAGATCCAAGCAGGTTTGCACTTTCTGATAAGCATGCCCTTGCTCTGGCTAGTAACCAGAGACAAGTTAACAAATTGTTTTTACATTGATTACATGCTTAGATGGTTACATTGGATTTCTGATTATACTTAACATTTTCCTTTGTATTATGTTGAATAGGAAAGAATAAACTTTTTCAAAAAAAAGCATTTATTTTCTTAGATGCATAGGAGCCATTCTCACATGGTGGTAGGTGTGTCCTCCCATGGTGTAGATGTAAGGGCTGGAGCCTTTTCCGAATGGTGGTAGATCTGTTCTCCCATGTCGAGTGATGTAAGTGCTGTGTGACGTGAATCTGGGATGTGCTTTGTTGACATTGAGATGATTTGGACGTGATGAGACGACAATAGGGTACACAGGTTTTGCAAGAGGCATATAATCAGTCCTGGGATGCTCCTTCAGGTTTTGTAGTGGCATATAATCAGTCCTGGGAGATCTTGCAGGTTTTGCAGTGGCATATAATCAGTCCTGGGATGCTCCTTCAGGTTTTGCAATGGCATATAATCAGTCCTAGGAGATCTTGCAGGTTTTGCAGTGGCATATAATCAGTCCTGGGATGCTCCTTCAGGTATTGTAGTGGCATATAATCAGCCTTGGGAGATCTTGTAGGTTTTGCAGTGGCATATAATCAATCCTGGGATGCTCCTTTAGGTTTTGTAGAGGCATATAATCAATCCTGGGAGATCTTGCAGGTTTTGCAAAGGCATATAATAAGTCCTGAGATGTACCTACTTGATGGCTTGCTTGCATAGATGATGAAGACCTACATGGAGGCTAGGCCTACATCCAACATAAAAAAGGGTTGGCTCTGTAGAACTTCCTATGTTGAGTAGATTGGAGATTGATGGTCGAGATAGCAGCAGCAGTGACGATGATGATCCAGCTTTGATGATGATCCAACTTTGATGATGATCCAGTGACGAAGACTTGTGCTGATGAACTGTGTCAAGAGAATACCTGCCTAGTTAAGAGGGAATGTTAATGTATTTGTAACTTCAGAAGATATTCACTTGTGTATTTTATATTGTATTTGTATTTTATTATTGTACCTCCGACGGAGATGTTTATTCCTCCGGTTGGGAGAGTTATTATTGTACTTGAGTCATGTAAAGTCAGTGAAGTTAACCCTCCATTGTATGATGGGGCTTTAGACCCCTGAGTTGAGTCATCATGGGTTATTAGACTCTCCTAGAGAAGTCGGCCCAGTCAGTTACACTTAGGGGCCGACCTTTCTGGGGTTAAGGTTAAGTGAAAGGTAAAGTATAAGTAGAGAGGGTGCTCCTCTCTATTTATTCATTCACTCACTCATCAAGTTCGCATAAGTGAGTAGGAGGACAAGTTCGCACAAGTGAAGAAGAGAGAAGCTGCTGGAGACCATTTCTACTTTTGGGGTTTATTGTATTGTTGCTCATTCTATCTCGGAGGAAATTGCAGGGTTTTCTCCTTTATGGTTTCCCCGATGAAATTCTTTGTGTCTCTTGTCTCTTGTGTTTGAATTGTTGTGCATGTTATTCTCTCGGATGAGATCCTAGATAATCTTGAATTAAATTGTGAAAATTTAACAGAAGAGGCCTCCAAAAAATTATGAAAATATGATATCAGATCTGATACAACCTTTATAACAATCCTCAAATAGAGTGTGGTCCCGCTTAACATGTTCTCCAATGAACCTCCAAACTCCTGGGGGTCAATACAAGCTCGAAAACCCACTTTTCTGGCCTTCAGTCATGAATTCATCATCACTTATATCATCCTTCAAGCTATGTCTATCCTCCTCAATTTTATCCTCCTTTTGAATAGGTGCTAGAAATGTAGAGTATATTGCATAAGTCTCAAGATCATCATTATTATAAATATATTGATTAAATGGCTCCTTGGGATTCTCAACATGATATTTCTTTTCCTTCTCATTATGCAATTTAACAAGTGAGTCCTCAGATGCTGGCACAATGGCATAGGTCCAATCAATTTGGATCCATCCTCCTAGAGTGGCAGCCCACTTCCTAGAAAGCAACATTCCCCATTTATCTGGAACATCTATGACAATATTGTCCTTTTGTACATGGATATCTGGATACTTAGCTAACCTCACTGACTGATTTTCAATGATTCCCACAACTTCAACCTGCCTAGAGTTCATGGCACAAACATTTTGATATGGTCTTGATGTCTTTAGGTTGAGTTGGTCCATGACTTTTTTGGTCATGATGTTGGAAGAAGACCCTGAATCTAACATACAATTGTGTAGAAGAAGATCACCTATCATCAATGATACATAGAAAGGGGGATGATCTTCTTTTCTTGGGTCCTTGGTATGTAGAATTACAAGAGGGTCTTCTAAGGCACTGTAATTGCTTGTGGAAGGTTGCTCTATAGTTTCAACAAAAATGACCTTGTTAGGGGTACGAGGATTCACAGGTGTGGGAGGCTTTAAGATTTTCAAAAGCTTTTCTTTCTGTCCATGTATTTTACATAATTCTAATGCAGACACAGGTACCTTTGTGTTAATCAACCAATTACCTAAATCAAAGCCTAAATCACTTGCTTCTTTAGAATCATTGTGAATTGTTACCTTAGGTGGATTTTGAGTAGAAGGCCCATCATTTGCTTTCCTCTGGTAGGTAACACCCTTGTACCTCTGCATGTTGTTAACCTGTTCATTCGAAGGCTTCTCACCATAGCACTTAGTCATGTTATCTAGCTCTTGACTGTATTGTTTTGCTTGTCTCCAACTTTCTCTGGGAATACTATGAATGTCACCTACATTGTTTATATACTCAGGCTCGCTTGATGAAGACTGACCACCACATCCTTCAGGAAAACCATGCTCTTGAATATAGCATGCATAATGGCAAGTAGATTCCTTTTTCTCACCAAATTTGTTGGAGAATGCAGTTATGAAGTTTGCAAAGGTTGCAAAGGAATTGTCAGGAAGGTTGATGAATCAGTCACCAGCATCTCCGTCCAAAGATAGAGCAAAGAGTTTCATGTATACGTCGTCATGCTTGTGAGCTTGATCTCTGCCATGGGCACTAGTACATTTGTTGAAGCTCTTTAGATGGTGTGCAACAGTAATGGCATCAGTGCCAGTGAAGCTAGGCAACTTGTCTATAGCTTTGTTTGGAATATCATGAGGATGACCTGCTACCTGAGTGAAATTAAGGGGAGAATAAAAATATGTTATTGTATCAGACACATAGTTATTATTTTCTAGGAAAAGACTATGGATGTCCGAAATAGACTCAGATCCAAGATTCTCAAGGATCCTATGAGAAGTTAACCTATTCAATCTCCTCCTATAAACTTGTTCAGGTTCAGGGATGAAATTGAGTAGGCCTACAGAGTTTATTCTTGTTGAATACCTTGGTAAGTTATTTGACAGTGGAGTCACCAGGTGGATTCAAGTCTAATTTCAGAGAGTTGATTGAACTAAAAATCTACCAAAAGACAAGGTAAAAAACTAAGAAAAAACTAAGTTAAAGTCGTCCAGGAATAAAAAGATTTGTCCCCGGCAGCGGCGCCAGAGATGTTGTCCGCCGAGATGCACACCAGCATCAGACATCTTTCGAAAGCTGTTTCCTCACTGAAAGTGGGAAAGGTGTGGCCTTGGGGGCAAGCAATAAGCCAGGTACTGTCACCTTATTCCCAGCTCCTTTGTTTAGGCAAACTCCTAACGAAGCCAAGGGGGGTAGTCCCTAACAAAGAGTTGTCTAAGGCTCTTGTTTTTAAAGGTTTTTGGGTGTATGGTGTGAATGAGTGTTGTTTAGGAGTTTTTATGAGATACACAATAACAAATTAAGCAATCCAAGTTGTTGTTGCAAAACATAAGATAAGATACACAATATATATGATGACCGAATTCAAAGCATCCACAAGAAATAAATCACTGATAAATGAAGGACAAATGGTCGAAATTAGGTGAATGCAAAAATGAGTTTCAAGACAAGTGCCAAAATGGAGTCAATTGTGTGTTGGGGATGCTGAAATACAAGTCTCAAAGATATGTTTGTGAGATCGTTTTGAAATGCTCTTGGTAAATATTATTGTGTATTTTAAAATGATCTTGATTATTAAAGGTGAGGGGAATTTCCAAGCGATAGGCAAGGTACTGGAAATCTATCCGGGAATACTCTAAGTGGCTCCGTTCGAGGACATGTTGGACCACCCAAGTTTTCAGCGAGGCGTTCAATAACTAACTAGCCACTGAAAACGGGACATGGCTACCCAGCGCCCCCACTTGGAATTTGCCCACTTTTGAGTATTTTGACAATCAACGTTGGATTCGTTGGTTATGGGGTGAAGATTTTATTATGGTTTAAAATTGGATTAAATGTGAACAATTAAAAAAAACCAATACCGTTTCTGAGTAACCCAATCTCTCAGGGAAGGACAGAGCATACGTGGTATGGAAAATAGTAAATTTCAATTTTAAGGGAGATGGTGAGTTGTGAATGTTTTATTAGAGCACAAAAAGAAAGCTCTCCAACAGAGAGTGCTCTTGATCCACCTTATGGTGAGATTCAAGAGTCTTAGCTAATCTAATATGCAAATGCAAGATGCAACAATGCTCTCTGATAGAGAGTGCTCTTGACTTGTCTTATGACAAGTTCAAGAGACTTTGTGTTCTTTTTATGATTTAAACAATAGCAAACAAGAACACAACAAGTGAATCAAATAAAATGAGAAAAGATCTAATCTAACAATTAGTGTTCTAGAATGCACAATAGGAAATCTAGCAAACTAATTAATCAAATGTTTAAATGCAAAAATGGAAGGCTAATCTAGCAATTAGTGTTCTACTTTGCAAAATGAAAACTAATCTAAGAGTGAAACAAGCAAAGAAGCAAGACACTACAAACTTCCCCAAATGGGGAAGTTAGGTGTGGGACCCTTAAATCCCACTTGCTCTTTTTATTATGAGATTACAATCTTTTGGGATTTTAACCCTTGAAGAGAACTTGAAAGAAAGAAGAAGGTTATGAAGCTCTTAAGGCTTTTACAAAAAGTTTGATTTGTCTTCTTGGTTTTTTGCCTCTTCTTTGTTATGTCTTCTTGGTTTTTTGCCTCTTCTTGGTTTTTTGCTTCTTCTCTTTTTTGCTTCTTCTCTTCAAATACCTGAAACAAATAAACACTTCAAGTACCCATTATTTGTTAATAAAAAATCGAAATAAAAGCTAATCTAAGATCTAGGTGAAAAAAGCAAACTACTTAGTTATGAAAAAACAAACCTTTGAAATACAATTGCAATCCTAGATCTAAGATGCCAACTTAAATGAGATCTAATGCAAAATTTGAAAGGAGCCTAGCTAAGATGCAAACTTGAGAACTAACAATACTAACTTCTAAATGACTTATGATCTAAATGAAACTTTAAACAAAGTGGACGAAGCTAAAGGGGAAGGATGAAACAAGGAGAAGAAGGAGGAAGGAAAGGAAGGAAGGAAAGAGGAGATCTAGGAGAAAACGAATGGAGCTTGGGGGAGGAAGAAAACGAAAAGAGGAGGAAGAGAGGAAAACGAGAACAAGGAAGAGGAGAAGAACAAGGCAAGGAAGAGGGGAAAACGAAAGCAAGGAATAGAGCTAAAACGAAAGAAGAGAAGACAAGGTAAAGAAGGGATGACGAAAGGGTGAAAAAGAAGGGTAAAACAAAAGGGAAGAGGAGCTAAAAAGGTAAGACGAATGGAAGAAGGGGAAGAAAATGAGAGCAAGGAAGGAAGAGGAAATGAAGAGAAATGAAAGGAGCTTGAGAAGAGAAGACGAAAGGCAAGGAGAAGAAGAAAACGAAAGCAAGGGAAGAGGAGAAAACGAGAGCAAGGAAGAGGAGACGATCTAAAAGAAGGAGATCAAGCAAAGCAAAAAAGGGATCAAGCAAGTCCAAAATCAAAAGACAAGCTTGAGGAGGTTTAAAGCTTGGAGAAGAATGCTTCTTTGAGGTTTCCACAACTTTAAAAGGGTAGATCTAGTAACCAGGTAACCAAAATAGTTTTTATTTTAAGAGTGATGGATGAGAAGAGAGCCCTTTTGGCTAAGTTTTTTGGCTTGGAGGTAGAAGCTTTTGTAGATCCTGCAAGATGAAAGTGTTAGATGATAAAAGCTCTTGTTTTGTGAAGAAGAAGTTGAACTTCAACCCTTTCTCCACCTTTGGTGATCCCCGAAAACACAACACTCAAGAAGCAAACAAGACCAAGTACTAGAATACTGAATCAAACAAATATCCAAAAAACATTAGTATAACTGACTACGTCCTGTTCGCTCTAGATATTTGAAAGACCTTGCATAGAAAATCAACTTAAAGACAATAAATGATTAACCTTATGTGCTAGATTTATAGCCTTTTAAAGCTAACAATGAACATATGTTTGCAAAAGAGAAAGTAGGGTTGAGAGAGATATCATCTCAGATCAGATGAAATCACAATACTAAAAGACCATGCATAGACCTCCAAAGTCGCTTTTATTCCAATTTCAAACAAATGTAAGCATTACAATTTTGGCAGAGTTCTCTTGCATATTCTCCATGAGAAAACCATGGTGCAAGGCTCTGTTCTTATACAAAACCTAAGTACCAAACCCCTAAATCGAGCTTGGCAAAGAAGAGAGCGAATGACAATCAAAAGAGGTCGAATTCCAATCAATCTTAGAGCTTGGAGTTAAGATCCAATAGCTAACTCGAGTTTATGGTTGTTGTGAGTGAGGAGGTGGCCTCCACCTAGGCAAGGCGCCCCCCAATCTTGCTTGGAAACTCCATCAAGCAAATAGATAGCCTCCACTTCATAAAGTCGTGAGGCATGCAAGGATGGCGTGAATCAATCAAGGAGAAGCTTGGAGCTCGATGGAGAGATGGACTCGAGTTTGGGAGTTAAGAACCTTGTGATGTGGCCTCCATTTGAGGAAGGCGCCCACCTTTTAATCAATGCATATCTAACAAACCATTAACTGCCTGCCACATAACCAATTCGTGATCTTTTGAAGGAGAAGGTGAATTTCCTTGATTGATTTGACTTGTAGTGACTGGATACTTGACTGGAATTGATCTGAGATGATTGGAATCTTCCTTAATGCTGATTGCCATGTCATTTAGCCTGTTTATTTAATCCATTTGGATTATTTTGGAGAGATTTGGATTATCTCCAAATTGATATTTTTTTATTATTTTAATTAATATTTCTCTTTTATTGATTTTTTGAGAAAATATTAATTATGAAGCTGAATGACTGTCCGAAACTTAGAATAAGTGGGTTTGGGGTTTAATTGGGATTTTTGGCTTAGGAATTGAGCCTCCCATTTTTTAAATCCACCCCCAAACCACTTAGTTATTACAAATTGAAAATTTCCAATTTAATAATTTTCCAATTTAATAATAAAATAATAAAAAATAAAAACTGTCCAACGCGTCCGGTAAATTTTTTCCGGACAACGTTTTAATACAACAAGGGACCTAGGAAATGACCATCTAACATAGAAATAGTGTCTACTAGGTTCATATACATCAGTTGGACTCTAATAACCCCCCAAGGCCCAAATTTTCAAAATCGGGCATTCCAGCTTTGGAGGAAGCGGGAGAAAACCTCGTGGATTATTGGTCGGCTATAGGCAAAGCATAATTGACAAGGGCAGAAAACTCCCTCGAATACCTTAGTTGATAGTCAAGTCTTGGGGAACCGAGCCACTCAAAGCCCTATTAGCACACTTATTACAAAGAACCCATGGGGCATGGTCATTTCAACAGAAAAACAAAAATGGCTAGCCAAAACTGGCTAATAATCACAAACTAAACCCCTGATACTCTGGAAGTGAACATTGATCATGTTCAAACACTGGTGGCTCAATGGAGGTTCAACTATTGTACAAAATAGTTGGTAACATTTGGCTCCAACTGCGGGATGTGTGCTCGATCTGACATTCATGCAAGGAGAGGATATGAGAACACCAGAATCTCTGGTTATTATGTAGCCTGTAAAAACATCTCAACTTGACAAAAAACCTTCAGTAGCACAAGTATTATAAAAAATGCCAAATGAAATACAAACTATATTTTATTTTGAAAAATAAATTCTAAAAATCTAAATGCAAAAAGTACATGCTTATTTTTGAAAAACTTTATTTTTCCTATTCTAACATAGCATAAGAAAAAATGTTAAGTATAATCATAAATCCAATGTAACCATCTAAGCATGTTATCAATATAATAACTTTTTACCTTGTCTCTGGTTACCAGCCAAAGCAAGGGCATGCTTATTAGAAAGTGCAAACCTCTTGGATATTCTGGATGGGAGCGCTGGATGGGAAATCATAAGTATGTGATAGATCTTTGAAGTGCTTCCCAATATAGTAGGTCCTCTTGTAGGCACCCTCTATCCA
Organism: Larix kaempferi; assembly: GCA_027924585.1. Lineage (NCBI taxonomy): Eukaryota > Viridiplantae > Streptophyta > Pinopsida > Pinales > Pinaceae > Larix > Larix kaempferi. Next base: position 3,761,230 of record BSBM01000275.1, on the reverse strand, counting down.
CGACAGGATAGGGTAGAGAGAAAACTCAGGATGATAAGGCAGTCCCGGTACCTGATCATACTGATTCGAAAGGCTCTTCTAAAAATAACTTTCATTGAAAGTATAAGCCTCGAACTGCTCTAATTTACAAGGCACATCCAATGGCTGAGATATATGCTTAATTAACTGTACCCAATCCGGCCCATGACTGTACTGCTTCTCCAAGTTATTCTTGCTGATACTCATGTGTGGCTCTAATTGCTCATATGAAAAAATTACATGCTCTTCCTCCATGTCCAAATGTTCAAAATTTTCAAAATCCACACTCCCTTCTCTAGATACATCAAAAATGGGTTTTCCAATGTATGTCCAATAGTCATCATCCATATCTTTGTCAAATATGGGGGAGTCTTCATGAACATGACCATCTCCTTGGCTATATCTATCCTCATGTTCATAAGTGGGATTATTAATAAAGCATTTCGGCTCATCATTCACTTCTTTAGATGTGGCATAGATAGGGTTCTCTATAAATGTCCATTTATCAATATCTATGTCAGTCATGAATTCATCATCACTTATATCATCCTTCAAGCTATGTCTATCCTCCTCAATTTTATCCTCCTTTTGAATAGGTGCTAGAAATGTAGAGTAAATTGCACAAGTCCCAAGATCATCATTATTATAAATATATTGATTAAATAGCTCCTTGGGATACTCAACATGATATTTCTTTTCCTTCTCATTATGCAATTTAACAAGTGAGTCCTCAGATGCTGGCACAGTGGCATAGGTCCAATCCATTTGGATCCATCCCCCTAAAGTGGCAGCCCACTTCCTAGAAAGCAGCATTCCCCATTTATCTGGAACATCTATGACAAGAATGTCCATTTGTACATGGATATACGGATACTTAGCTAACCTCATTGACTGATTTTCAATGATTCCCACAACTTCAACCTGCCTAGAGTCCATGGCACAAACATTTTGATATGGTCTTGATGTCTTTAGGTTGAGTTGGTCCATGACTTTCTTGGTCATGATGTTGGAAGAAGACCCTGAATCTAACATACAATTGTGTATGAGAAGATCACCTATCATCAATGATACATAGAAAGGGGGATGATCTTCTTTTCTTGGGTCCTTGGTATGTAGAATTAAAAGGGGGTCTTCTAAGGCACTGTAATTGCTTGTGGAAGGTTGCTCTATAGTTTCAACAAAAATGACCTTTTTAGGGGTATGAGGATTCACAGGTGTGGGAGGCTTTAAGATTTTCAAAAGCTTTTCTTTCTGTCCATGTATTTTACATAATTCTAACGCAGGCATAGGTACCTTTGTGTTAATCAACCAATTACCTAAATCAAATCCTAAATCACTTGCTTCTTTAGAATCATTGTGAATTGTTACCTTAGGTGGATTTTGAGTAGAAGGCCCATCATTTGCTTTCCTCTAGTAGGTAACACCCTTGTACCTCTGCATGTTGTTAACCTGTTCATTCGAAGGCTTCTCACCATAGCACTTAGTCATGCTATCTAGCTCTTGACTATATTGTTTTGCCTGTCTCCAACTTTCTCTAGGAATACTATGAATGTCACCTACATTGTTTATATACTCAGGCTCGCTTGATGAAGACTGACCACCACATCCTTCAGGAAAACCATGCTCTTGAACATTGCATGCATAATGGCAAGTAGATTCCTTTTTCTCACCAAATTTGTTGGAGAATGCAGTTATGAAGTTTGCAAAAGTTGCAAAGGAATTGTCAGGAAGGTTGATGAACCAGTCACCAGCATCTCCGTCCAAAGATAGAGCAAAGAGTTTCATGTATACGTCATCATGCTTGATCTTTGCCATGGGCACTAGTACATTTGTTGAAGCTCTTTAGATGGTGTGCAACAGTTCATGGCATTAGTGCCAGTGAAGCTAGGCAACTTGTCTATAGCTTTGTTTGGAATATCATGAGGATGACCTGCTACTTGAGTGAAATTAAGGGGAGAATAAAAATCTGTCATTGTATCATACACACAGTTATTATTTTCTAGGAAAAGACCATGGATGTCCGAAATAGACTTAGATCCAAGATTCTCAAGGATGCTACGAGAAGTTAACCTATTCAATCTCCTCCTATAAACCTGTTCAGGTTCAGGGATGAAATTGAGTAGGCCTATAGAGTTTCTTCTTGTTGAATACCTTGGTAAGTTATTTGACAGTGGAGTCACCAGGTGGATTCAAGTCTAATTTCAGAGAGTTGATTGAACTAAAAATCTACCAAAAGACAAGGTAAAAACTAAGAAAAACTAAGTTAAAGTTGTCCAGGAACAAAAATATTTGTCCCCGGCAGCGGCACTAGAGATGTTGTCTGTCGAGATGCACACCAGCAGTAGAAATCTTTCGAAAGTTGTTTCCTCACTGAAAGTGGGAAAGGTGTGGCCTTGGGGGCAAGTAATGAGCCAGGTACTGTCACCTGATTCCCAGCTCCTCCATTTAGGCAAACTCCTAACCAAGCCAAGGGGGGTAGTCCCTAACAAAGAGTTGTCTAAGGCTCTTGTTTTTAAATGTTTTTGGGTGTATGGTGTGAATGAGTGTTGTTTAGGAGTTTTTATGAGATACACAATAACAAATTAAGCAATCCAAGTTGCTATTGCAAAACATAAGATAAGATACACAATATATATGATGACCGAATTCAAAGCATCCACAAGAAATAAATCACTGATAAATGAAGGACAAATGGTCCAAATTAGGTGAATGCAAAAATGAGTTTCAAGACAAGTGCCAAAATGGAGTCAATTGTGTGTTGGGGATGCTGAATACAAGTCTCAAATATATGTTTGTGAGATCGTTTTGCAATGCTCTTGGTAAATTTTATTGTGTATTTTAAAATGATTTTGATTATTAAAGGTGAGGGGAATTTCCAAGCGATATGCAAGGTACTGGAAATCTGTCCTGGAATACTCTAAGTGGCTCCGTTCGAGGACATGTTGCACCACCCAAGTTTTCAGCGAGGCGTTCAATAACTAACTTGCCACTGAAAACGAGATATGGCTACCCAGCGCCCCCACTTGGAATTTGCCCACTTTCAAGTATTTTGACGATCAACGCCGGATTCGTTGGTTATGGGGTGAAGATTTTATTATGGTTTAAAATTGGATTAAATGTGAACAATTAAAAAAAACCAATACCGTTTCTGAGCAACCCAACCTCTCAGGGAAGGGCAGAGCATACGTGGTATGGAAAATAGTAAATTCCAATTTTAAGGGAGATGGTGAGTTGTGAATAAACTATTGGAGCACAAAACAAAGCTCTCCAACAGAGAGTGCTCTTGATCCACCTTGTTGTCCGCCAAGAAGCACACCAGCAGCAAAAATCTTTCGAAAGCTGTCTCCTCACTACAAGTCGGAGAGGTGTGGGCTTGGGGGTAAGCAATGAGCCAGGTACTGTGACCTGAATCCTAGCTCCTCCGTTTAGGCAAACTCCTAATGAAGCCAAGGGGGTTAGTCCCTACAAAGAGTTGTCTATGGCTCTTGTGTTTCAAGTGTTTTTAAATGATGGAATGATGCGGGTGGGTGTTTTTTAGGAGTTTTTATAATGAGATCACAGTTTATAAAAGTGAGATAAACACAAGATAAAAAGCAATCCACGTTGCGATCACAAGACACAAGATTTAGAGATAAACAATACAATGAAGACTTGTGAAATAAGATAGCATCCACAGATAAATAACTTAGACAAATTCCAATGGACAAATGGCCCAGATTAATGGTGATGCATAAAAGTTCAAAAAGACCAGTGCCAAATGGAGTCAAAATAATGTTGGTGAGAATGTTGTGCAAATTATCTTGGGTGATTTTGAGTGTTTTAGTGATCTTGTTTATTAAGGCTAAGAGAGCACGGTATGAGTCCAACCGGAAAAGTATACCTTCAGTGGCTCCCCTTGGTGACCTGACGGATCGTCCAATTTTCTAGGCTAGGTGTCCAAGGGACTTAACCAGCAAGCTAGAACTCTATGACAATGGTGATTTCCAGCGCCACTAGTAGGAATTTCCCCACTACCCGAGTATTTCTCGAAACAACGTTGGTTCGTTGGTTTATGGGGGTGAAGATTTTATTATGGTTATCACTTGTAAGATTAACAAATCCAATCACCGTTCTGAGTAATAATCCAACTTTTTAGGGTTGGAAGAGCATACTTGGTGATGGAAAGCAACGAAATAAATTTTAGAAAGGGGGATGTGAGGTTGAAGTTTTTATTAAGAGCACAAGGAAAAACTCTCCGACAGAGAGCGCTCTTGACTTCGTCTTATGACAATGTTCAAGAGGCTTATGATGCACATAATTAAATAACTGTACTGGAAATAAAGTCTAATCTACCCAAGAATCTCTTTCAGGTCAAAGACCGTACTCGGGAGAGCATGGGGGTAAGTAAAAAATGAAATAAAAGCAAGTCTCCAACAAAGAACACTCTTGATCCACTATTTGTGAGATTCAAGAGATTTCTAACTTAAGCAGTTGTATTACTTGAAAAATAAAACTTTTTGATAAAATAGTAAACAACTAGCAACAAGTTTCTAAGCATGAAAATTGAACTAATCTAGCAATTAGTTTCTACTTGCAAAAGGAAACTAACTAACAACTCAACCAAGCAAGAAGATTACAAGGCTTCCCCAAGTGGGGGCTTAAAAACTCCACTTGGGGTAAGTAAAAAATGAAATAAAAGCAACTCTCCGACAGAGAGCACTCTTGATCCACTATTGGTGAGATTCAAGAGATTTCTAACTTAAGCAGTTGTATTACTTGAAAAATGAAACTTTTTGATAAAATAGTAAACAACTAGCAACAAGTTTCTAAGCATGAAAATTGAACTAATCTAGCAATTAGTTTCTACTTGCAAAAGGAAACTAACCAACAACTCAACCAAGCAAGAAGACTACAAGGCTTCCCCAAATGGGGGAAGTGAATGTGGGGGCTTAAAAACCCCACTTGCAAACTTTATTATGTGAGTACAAATGGCTTTGGGATTAAAACCCTTGGAAGGACTTTGAGAGAAATAAACTTTGAAAATACTTGAAACAAGCTCTTAAGAGCTATTACGAAGGATAATGATTAATGATTTCTTGGTTTGGATCATCCTTATGGTTTTTTGCTCTTCTTGATGATTTCTTTCTCCTCTTTGGGTAATCTCCAAATGGTTTTGGTTCAAGTTTCTTCTTGCTTCTCTTTGATGATTTTTTCTCTTCTCAACACCTACAACAAAAAAAAATCCAACACTCATGCACCCATTAGCATTAGTGCAAAATCAAAACAAACTTGAAACCGACTAGATTTAAGTTTGCAAAAAATGAAACTAAGTGAGACTCGAGTGCAAAAAACTTAAGATCTAGAAGCAATAATGGAAACTAGATGCAAACTAACCACAAATCTATATGCACAATCACTTTTTAATGCAAGTTTTAACTTTTGAAATGAGATCTACTAATGCAATGCAAACAATGATGAGAAATGATCTAACTATTTAACTTTTGAAACAACTAACTCTTAACCAAACTTTTGTTGTTTTTGTGATTTTTTTGAAGTGATCAAGGAGGGACGAAAGGAGAAGGCTTGAAGCAAGAAAAAGGGGAAAATGCAAGGAGGAAAGGGAGGCCAACTTGAGGAGGGACGAGAGCAAGGGGAAGAGGGAGATCTAGCTAGATCAAGACCAAAACGAAAGGGGAAGAAGGAAATCCAAGGAAAAAAGAAAGGGAAGAGTGAGGCAAGATGAAAGGAGGGCTTGGAAAAGCTAGAAAGATGAAACTAGGAGAAAAGAAGGGCTAAGGAGAAGCTTGGGAAAGAGGACGAAAGGAGGTTTGAAGGAAGAATTAGGGAAAAACGAAAGGAGAAGGAAGGAGAGGAGGCCAAAAACGAAAGGAGGAGGTTTAGGGCTTCCAAGGTAACAACTAACCAAGTTTGAGATGTAGTTTTTTGATAGCTTGATGGATGAGGCAAGAAAGATCGAAACTGCTTGAACCCTTGCAAACAAAAGACCATCAACAATAGAGTTCCTGCATAGTGAAGGTATTAGATGCCAAAATCTTCTACTAGATGCAACCCCTGAAGACACAAACACTCAATAACAATTTGATTAGAAGCCTAAGTACTAGATTGTTAGTCTTCAATAAGCATACAATAATCAAAATTGAAATCAAAGAGTAGGGTGAAAGAGATATTACTTCATCATAGAATGAAGACACAATGCCAAGAGCCAATGCAAGTGACCTCCATAGTCGAAAATATTTTATTAACAAAGAATGATTACAATTTCACAAGAGTTTCTATGCCCAAAATCTCTATGTGAAATGAGGAGCCAAGCACCTTATTATATACAAAAACAAGAACCATCCTACCCTAATTCAAATTGGCATCAAAAGGGAGCCAATGGAACATGACACAAATCGAAATCTCAATCAAAACAAGGCTTGGAGCCTGAGATCCCATACTAGCTCGAGTTTGCATTGATGGAGAGCGGGGAGGTGGCCTCCACCTTGGCAAGGCTCCCCACTCCTCTCCTTGTGATTACCATCAAGCCAATAAACAAGCTCCAAATAGGATTGACGTGAGGATTGAGGGAGATCCAATCCTTGGTTATAATAAATGCAACTCGTGTTTAGTAGAGAGCCAAGCCCATGAGGTGGCTAGGGCGCCCACCATAGCCTTTAATACAATCACACCAATCCATTAAACACTCTCCACATTACCAAATCAAATTTTGCATGAGGGAGGGCGAATTCTCTTGAAGGATTTGACTTGTGTTGACTGGAGATCTCACTGAATGCTTTTGGAGTTGATTGGAATCTTCATCAATGCCTTGTGCCATGTCATTCAATCTTTTACTTTATTTTTTTTGGATTATTTTGGAGAGATTTGGATCATCTCCAAAATATTCATTTTTAATATTTTAATTAATAATTTCTCTGTAAATGAGTTTTTTGAGAAAGTATTAATTATGAGGCTAAAATGACATCTGAAACTTAGGATACGCTGGTCCAGGGGTCATGTATGATTTTTGGCTTATGAATCAAGCCTTCAAACTCTGAAAATGGACCCCGGATGACTGACATATTACAAATTTGATTTTTCCAATTAAATATTTGAAAAAATAAATAAAAATAATAAAAACTCAATCCAACGCGTCCGGTAAAATTTTATCGGACAATGTTTTTATTGGACAAGGACCCTATAAAATGACCATCTAAGACATACATGGTGTCTAGTAGGCTTATACACATCAGTTGGACTCTAATAACCCTCCAAGGCTCAAATTTTCAAAATCGGGATTCCAGCTTTTGGAGGAAGCGAGAGAAAACCTCGTTGATTATTACTCGGCTATAGGCAAACCATAATTGACAAGGGAAAAAACTCCCTGGAATGCCTTAGTTGCATAACCAAGTCATGGGGGACCGAGCCACTAAAAAATCCTACTAGCACACTTATTACAAACCCTGTGGGGCCATGGTCATTTTGACTGAAAAATAAAACTGGCTAGCCAAAGTTGGCTAATTATTGCAATTTGAACCCCCGATACTCTGGAAGTGAACACTGATGGTGTTCCAACACTGGCGGCTCAATGGAGGTTCAACTTTTGTACAAAATAGGTGATAATACACCTTATGGTGAGATTCAAGAGTCTTAGCTAATCTAATATGCAAATGCAAGATGCAACAATGCTCTCCGATAGAGAGTGCTCTTGACTTGTCTTATGACAAGTTCAAGAGACTTTGTGTTCTTTTTATGATTTAAACAATAGCAAACAAGAACACAACGAGTGAATCAAATAAAATGAGAAAAGATCTAATCTAACAATTAGTGTTCTAGAATGCACAATAGGAAATCTAGCAAACTAGTTAATCAAATGTTTAAATGCAAAAATGGAAGGCTAATCTAGCAATTAGTGTTCTACTTTGCAAAATGAAAACTAATCTAAGAGTGAAACAAGCAAAGAAACAAGACACTACAAACTTCCCCAAATGGGGAAGTTAGGTGTGGGAGCCTTAAATCCCACTTGCTCTGTTTATTATGAGATTACAATATTTTGGGATTTTAACCCTTAAGAGAACTTGAAAGAAAGAAGAAGGTTATGAAGGTCTTAAGGCTTTTACAAAAAGTTTGATTTGTCTTCTTGGTTGTGTCTTTTTGGTTTTTTGCCTCTTCTTGGTTGTGTCTTCTTGGTTTTTTGCCTTTTCTTGGTTTTTTGCTTCTTCAAGTTTTGCTTCTTCTCTTCAAATACCTGAAACAAATAAACACTTCAAGTACCCCTTATTTGTTAATAAAAAATCGAAATGAAAGCTAATCTAAGATCTAGATGAAAAAAGCAAACTACTTAGTTATGAAAAAACAAACCTTTGAAATACAAGTGCAATCCTATTCATATTTAGGACCAAAAAATACATAAATTATTCATATTTTGCATACATAAACTATTCATATTTTGTAAAAAACATATATATTCATTTGCATACATATGAATCCCAACCATTAATACGCAAATATGTAAAGTTTCTCATATATATAGCAAGTACGAGTGCAAATTACCAAAATAGCATAGAGTGCAATACATCTCTGAAGTTCTGAACCAAACTACATCAATAAAGAGGCTCTAAATGGCCCTTAGAGTCCAAAAAGTGAGCAGAGTATGGACTAGCCGGTTCTTGGTAAGGAACCGACCGGTTCACAGCCGGTTCACAACCGGTCCAAACCAGTTTTGCGGTTTTTCTGGTTTAGGCACCTAACTGAACCAGTTGGGCCTGTGACTGGTTGGACCCGGACCCGACTGGTTTTACCAGTTCCGATAACATTGGAGGCAGGAGGTCATCGATAGAGGTTACTCAACATACTTATCAGAGAGAGATCAGTTTGAGAGAGGGGGGCGACTAGTGCATGCAGAGGGAGACTTTCTGAGAGAGAGAGGCACATCTGCAGAGAGGGAGAGTGAGGGATCTGAGACAGATCGTACCTCACTTGATCAGAGGCACCTGTCTGCCATCGACTGTGAGCTGAGAGAGATTTACAGTGGAGTTTATACAGAGTTCAGAGTGAGGGCGACTTTGCTGTAGAGGGGGGCACACTTCCTGAGGACAAGAGTTCGTTGTGGATCCAAATTGAGGCTAGAGCAGTTGAGACTTGCAGGGTAGTTCTTCTTCAATGTTTGAAGAAGATCTGTGATGATCATAGATCAGATTGGCTGAGTTCTGAGCTAGGGCGATTTTCATCCTTGGAGAGAGGGGGGGCGCACTTTTCCATGCAGAGCAGTAGGGGCGCATTCTACATTGAGCAATAGCAAGATTTCATCCCAGACAGAACAGATCAAGGCTGTGGAGTATAGAGAGAGGGAGTACATCCCTTGACGTCAAGTAGTAGAAATTAGAACTGAGATGAAGATATTTAGATGATCTCAAGTGAGAGAATTGACATCATTAAATAGAATCTTAATACTTCTAGAAGCATCATAAATTAAATCGTAAATGAGTTAGGGTTCCACTGAATTAGGATGGGTACCAATAAGTTAAGACATCACACCACTTATAAAAAATATAATTAATGTGTCTTAGGTGGGTGCCAACACGTAAAGGGTTAAGACACAAAAATAAAATAACATAAAATATAAATAGAGTAATTTAGGTGGGTACTAGGGTTATGTCATCATACATATAATTAATAAGGACGAACACATGGTACAACATAAAACAAGTGTGGGTACATGACCCATAACCCTAGGACCAAAGGGTGAACCACAAAGGTGGGCAATCAACCCTGACACCCATAAATCGTTAAGGTGATACAAATCAAGACTACTCAAGGTGGATGGATGACCTTACTAACCACAAGTTAAAGTAGTGAACAAGACAAGGTACCACTAAGGAGCAAGGATGAGCAACCAAGGTGGGTGGGGTACAACCAATCATCTCCCTCTCAAATTGTACAAGTGTTCCATACACTACCTGGAAGTTCATCATCACTGTATAAGGAAGGTCCACATTGGATGATGTGATCCTGTGGTCCTCTAGGCTGCTCCTTAGGTCAATTGCTAGTGGATCCATCATGGGGTGGCCAGTCCCTTGAGAAGACCATCTATCTCAACCATCTCGAAGACCTAGGAGAGGAGGACATCACACTTCATCATTTTGGTCCATTGACCAAGATCCACCTGGTTAATTAACCAAGTATGTCGTTGCAGGAACTACTTGGTCCTCGTGACCAAGAATTTGCCTGGTCCTGGACCAGGAGGTCTCTGTCTCAACCTGCAGGACCTGCTTGGTCCTCGTGACCAAGAAACTGTCTGGTCCTAGACCAAAATACCCTAGAGACAAATAGGGGCCCTAGCCACATGCTAGGGACTTTGCCATGACATCAACCTGCTTGGTTCTTGACCAAGAACCCCAGGAGATAGTTGGGGGCCCTAGGGAACCTTCTAGGGTCTTACTCTTTACTCTTCCTGGTTAACTTGACTAGGAACCTTAGTTAACTGACTAGGGTACCATCCTCTCTGAGAATGGTTCTCGCAGTTGCACTAAATTTAACACTCCCTCTCAGCAACACTAAGCTTGTCGAGGACATAGGCTTAGTCAACACATCTGCTGACAACTGCACCATGTCCTTGTCATGGTGAAACTTTCTCTCGATGTGTCTCAACCTGTCATAGAATACATGATTTTTTGAGAGCTTCAAAGAGCTCTGAATGTCATCACGTACCTTGATCTTCCAGATCCACTTGGAAGTTACAACTAACTTCCCTTGTTCTCTGAGAATCACTTTCCACATGTCATTATCCATTATCAACTAGATATCCTCTGTCATAGCATCTTTCCAAACCTGATGTTTGGTTGTCTCCACATCAGTGGATGATCCTAAATCGGTGACATGGCTCTCACTGGAGCACCCTTTTAGCCTCTTAATGGGCTCATCAATGAGATCAACTGAAGGCTTCTTGGCCTTCTCCCTCTGCTTTTCTGAACGAGATGTCTCATAGGCTTCCATATCTAAGTCACTGGAAGGATCCCTCGAGTGATGGAAGATTACATCTCTACTTTTCTTTTTTGCAACCCCATTTTGCTTGGGATTGAAGAGCACTAATGGCTCCCTCTTGATCTCTAAAACTTGATTTCTACAACCCCATTTTGCTTTAACAACATGTCCTGAGACCTTATAAAGGTCACCCTCACGGACACCAATCTCAATGGTTGAGATCATATTTCCACCCTTAGGCCACACTAGTGCCTTTCCTTCTGAGAAGGCTATAGAGAACCCCTTGTCTTCTAAAATTGCCATGGAAAGAATATTCCTCTTTAAACCAGGAACACACCAAATTTCCTCAACATGAATTAACGTACCTGAATCAAGCTTTAAGGTAGTTGAGCCAACTCCTTTTATTGCATAGGTGCTTCCATCTCCCAGCTCCACTTTCATATTGAACTTCTTGGCCTTGTAACCTACAAGACCCCTTTTGAATCCTGTCATATGCTTGGTGGCCCTGTTGCCAACTAAGTTGTACTTGGTTGGATTATCAAGCAAGCGGGCAAAGTTGAACATGTCAATGTTCATTTTCGATGATTTGATGTCCATCAGGCCTTTTTGAGGGCCTTTTTTTTACTTTTTTTACCACATGTCCGTGGCCCTACGGGTAAAATGTACTAGCATGATGTTTTGTAAAGGACTTGGCCCCCTAGGACTTCTTGACTAAGTCAGGTATTCCAAGGATTTTTTTCACCTATTAATTATGTCTTGCATTAGTTCGTAACATAATTTTTGGGTTTTTCTCCTGCTCCTCCAAAGCTGGAATGCCTGGTAAGGTTAACGGGCCTTAGGGGATTATTAAAGTCCATGGGTCAATGTATATGAACATGCTAGACATTGTTTTTGAGTCATATGGACATGTGCTAAGTCCCCCTAGGTTGTTTTTTAATATTCGGCGAAGTTTTTTTTATTTTTATTTATTTATTTATTTTTTTTCTTCTTCTGTAAATTGGACCATTTTTTAATGGTTCAATTAATTTTTTTTGTAAATGGCATAGAAATGTCATCTAGGGGTCTTTTTTTCCTTAGGGGTGCTCGTTTTCCAACTCAGAGCACCCACCTTACCCCTAAACCCATTTTTTATAATGTTTGGGTCATTAATTTTTCACTTATGCTCAAAAAAGTAAAAAAAAATGAAGAAGTGATGAAAAAATAAAAAAAGTCAAAAAAACTCATAAAAAATTAAATCCATAATTTTGGGGATTTAATGTCAGAATCAAATCAGCATTGTTTGTGGAGAGTTTTGGGCTGATTTATATGACATATGGGCAGCCCATATTGTGGGAATGACTCCCCCATTTGAGGGAGGTGCATTTCCTCAACTTGGGCACATTCTGAATTGAGTGGGGCCCCACGAATAAATGATGTTGCAGCATATTTGGTGGCTAATTTATGGCTGCGTTTTGGTAGCGTATTAGAAGGGATTGGTAGCCTCTATCTCTCCCCCTTTCAAGCCACTCACTCCACCCATTCCTCTTCAACTTGGGCGTCCCCTCTCTTTGAGTTTTTCTATATAAGCAAGTTCACTCTCATTGTTTTAGCATGAGAAGGTGGAACCTTTGCTCCTATTATTGTAATACTTTTGGCATTTGTTTAGAAATAAAGGCTTTGGAGGTAAATCGATGTGTGGATTCTTGTTGTGTGGATGACCATGTTCTATTTTAACGTATGAGGTAATCTGTGTCTTTACATGTTTATTCATGCTTGTTTATCGATCAATCACTAGCTTTTGAAGGCGCTGTTTATCTTAGTAAGGTAAAGATAGTGTAATCTAATTCATTATTTTTACTGTTGGTTATCATAGAGAGGTTAGATTTCAATGTTATTTTTGTTTAAATGCTTGAATCTAATTCTCTATTTTAGTCTACACTAGTTGCATTTGATCTTGCTTGTGTGAGTTGTCTTTTGTGTCTACAGGTTGCTGATTTGAAGAGTTGGTGGAGCTTGCTTGCATCCATTGGTCTTCAAAATTGATTCAAGGAGAACTAGTCCCATTGATCCCCACGGTGGAGGACCCCATAGCCCAAATTCAAGACGTTCCTTCTTCTTCTCATCGACATAAAAAATTCTTCAAACTTCTCTTGGTTACTTTGGTTTGCATATTTCAGACCTCATTCTTATTTAAATATCATAAGTAGGTCTGATTTTTGTATTAGATCTTAAGTTCATCTCAAAGTAAAAACTTTATCTAGATCTAATTGATGCATGCTTCTTGTTAAAGTGTGATTTTTCCGAATATTTTAAGGGCTTAAACAAGTAGTTTGTTTTACTGAACTTTAAGTTTATTTGGCTGATTTAAAGAGCTGGTAATTTGCAGCTTCTCGAAGTTTGCAAAGATCCTAAGGAGACAAGCCTCACAACTTGTCTCACTTAGTTACTTTTCAGTATTTTAACTTAGTTTTTTTTGAGTTTTAGCAGGTGTCCCAAATACACTCTTAAAGGGTTTTTGGGCATCTTTTACTGATGGTTGCTTGCCGGTTTGCAGCATTTGACGAACAGGTAGAGAGAAATGTTGGCCAAATTTTGTGGATCCAGGCTATCTGGAGCACCTAGATTTAAAATTTTTCAAACCGAAAACTTTTTCTCTCCATTTTTGTAAGCCACCAAGTCATAAAAAGACTGGGGCATTTCTTTTGCATTGTAAAGATAAATTAAACGAGAGCAAGTGGGCTAACCAAAAGCCCACACCCCATCCCCCCAGGGGGGAAAACTGTGTCGACTCAATTTTCTTGGTTTGCTTTTTTTTTTTTTTAGTTTAGATTTCATTTTTCGCATTTAATAAAATCAAACTAGGATTAAAATTAACCTCGTTGGTCCGTTCCATTGGCGGGCCACAAGTTCACTCGGGACTTAGCTTTTTCACATTTTTTACAATTTTCACTTTTTTTTTTCTACAATTCAAAACACCCCCTTGCTTTCCCGAAGTAAGGTTTCAGGATAAGGGCTTGCCCTAGTACTGGCCCGAAAAGAGACTCTTGGGGCTCTAAAAAAGATAAAATATTTGTTTATAAAAACTTAAAATTTCCAAGGCTCTTCCCCGTATGCTCTGTGGCCACTGCAACATAGTCTGAACATGCTGGCACACATCAGAAAGGGATGAGTGACTAGTAATCGGTTCTAACACACCCCAATAAACCACCTACTTGTGAAAATCCGGCACAAACGAATATTCTTTTGTTGTGGGCAAATTTCTCAAAGGACGTGGGATAACACTGGATAGTGACCTCTTGGAAACCGTTAGGCTTGCCCTCGTTGGTATAGCATCTGAACACCTCCTTGAGACTCCGATCCAGCCCACATGTCTGAGTGAGAAACCACACAGCTGAATTCCAGACATATTCCCTGTACCTTTGTGTATATCGGGAATCCACCAGCCTTTAATAAAAATATCATTACCACATTAAAAATAAAATAAACCAAGAACAATCGCACAACATTGTCTTTTCAGTTCAAGCATTCTTTTGACTCCATTTATCGACACTGGTCTATCTTGTTATATTTCAATGATGATGAATGTTTTAAAATGACAATGATAGTGATGGATGTTTGCTTATGACAATGATGATGAATGACATTTGTTGTATATATATATATATATATATATATATATGCTGCATTATCTTGGTTTACAAAAAATATTATAACTCCTAGATTAGATGCTTTGTCTTTCATAGATTAGACACCATAGTTTATTTTCACTTTTAGGGTCCACCCCCCTTGGCTTCGCTAGGAAAGCCTAGACGGAGGAGTCGAGTTTCAGGTGACAACACTTGACTCTGACTTGCCCCCAAGGCCACACCAGTAGCTTGAAGACTTCTGCTGCGTTTTCCCAGGTGTGGAACCAGGCGACAACAGGCCCCACTATCAATCCACCAAGAATCTAATGAATTGGAGATGGAACTTGAGAGTGCTGAAACCAAGATATATTCTCTTTTATCTTTTTCTTTGGTCTCAGCCTTAGATTTCTTTTGTTGAAGCTCTTCTTCTTCTGTAGCAGTTGAAGCATGATACTTCCCTTTATGCCATTTCCTTGAGGTCCCTTACCTTTGATCTGGTGTTGAGGGAAGCTTATTCCTTTCTTTGTCTTGGTAGCAAGAGCATGATTCTTTTCAGCGGGAGGTCCAGATCTACTCTAGATTCTGCCTTCTTCTTCTAGACAATCATGCCACAACCTACCGAAGCTTGGTTGTATTTCTCTTCCATTCATTGATGCAAGAAATGTCTCCCAAGATGTAGGAAGACTTGTTAAGATTCAATATGCTAAGATAGATAACATCAATATTCCATTCAATTTCACGACAATAACATATACAGGATCACTGAACGAACAACAAGCACAACATAAATACAAGAGACACAATTTATCCTGGAAAACCCTCATGGGGTAGAAAACCCAACAAAAATTCCTCAATATAGATGATAAAAAGTACAAAGATGTAGTCCCCAAACAAGAGCTCCTTCTCCTCCTTCGCAGATCTCTCTCTCTCCTATGTGAGTTCACAAGTGAGTGAGTGTGTGTTCAAATGAGGAACACACCTCCTCTATTTATACTTTACATTCACTTGACCTTTATACTTGATAGGTCGGCCGCAATAGTTTATTCTCTTGCTGACTAGGCCGACCCCTCTAGGGGACTTAAACACCCCATTACAAATGACTCTTAGGGGATCTATTGTCCCGACTTATATGGGAGGATTTACCTCAATGACTTTACATAATAATAACATCCCGACAGAGGAATAAAACATCTCCGGATGAATAATAATAAAGTACAAATAGAATATTCTTTGAAGTTACAATATTTCAACACTCCCCCTTAACAAGAAGGATATTCTAACAACATCTGCAGGAGCAAGGAGTCATCAACTACATCACAGTGATACATCTATAAATCATTGGAAGTTTTCTTCAATCATCATCAGTAACTCAAACAACTACTGGAACATCTTCAATATCTTCAATACTGGAACATTAATATCTTCAATATTGAGTCTTCATCTTCTGCAGCACTCGATCACTTGATCAGCTACATCAACAACATCATGTGGATCTCTTGATCAACAACATCATCATCTGGATCTCCCGATCAACAGCATCATCATCTGGATCTCTCGATTAACAACATCATCTGGATCTCTTGATCAACAACATCATCATCTGGATCTCTCGATCAACAACATCATCTAGATATCTCGATCAACAGCATCATCATCTAGATCTCCCGATCAACAACATCATCTGGATCTCTCGATCAACAACATCATCATCTAGATCTCCCGATCAACAACATCATCATCTGGAACACACATGATCCAATTACGGGATATTCAATCCCTCTCACTTTAGGACATAAGTCCAAGGATGATACAATCCTGATCCACTTACGGGATAATCACTCCCGATCACTTTAGGACATAAAGCCAAGGATGATACAATCCATACACACTTACAGGATGGTCAATCCCGATTTCTTTAGGACATAAAGCCACGGATGATGCAATCCAGACACACTTACAGGATGGTCAATCCCAATCTCTTTAGGACATAAAGCCACGGATGATGCAATCCAGACACACTTACAGGATGGTCAATCCAGATCTCTTTAGGACATAAAGCCACGGATGATGCAATTCAGACCCACTTACAGGATGGTCAATCCCGATCACTTTAGGACATAAAGCCACGGATGATGCAATCCAGACCATAGTGTCAGTCCTTTTTCATACTGGATGTGACCTAGATCAAATCTAGGATTTACCACCAAAGAGCCTGTCCTTTTTCATACTGGATGTGACCTAGACCAAATCTAGGATTTACCACCACAGAGCCAGTCCTTTTTCATACTGGATGTGACCTAGATCAAATCTAGGATTTACCACCACAGAGCCAGTCCTTTTTCATACTGGATATGATCTAGATCAAATCTAGGATTTACCACCCAACATCATCACATTCTCGGAGACAAGAGTCTACGGATCTCTTTTAGGACATATGTCTAGGGATGATACAATCCTACTGCAACATCATCAATGTCTTTCACGGAGACAAGAGTCTATGGATTCCTTTAGGACATGTGTCCAGGGATGATACAATCCCACTCGTCAACTTAGATCAAGTCTAAGAACCACTCATCGACCTCATCGTCGGTACAGGTATCCTCATCATCGAACTCATCGTTGGTGCAGGCATCCTCATCATCGACCTCATCGTTGGTACAAGCATCCTCATCATCGATACATGTATCCTCATCATCAATACAGGTATCCTCATCATCGATACAAGTATCCTCATCGACCATATCGTCGGTATAGGTATCATCGACCTCATCGTCGATCCAAAATATCATCATCGACCATATCACTCCCCCTTTCGAGGAGGGTCCTTTTGAAATACACCAAGCTTGTCTTGGAAATACTCAAACTTTACACTAGACAGAGTTTTGGTCAATACATCAGCAACTTTCTCATCAGTGCTCACATACTCGAGCTTTATAGCTCCTTTCTGCACCATATCCCGTATATAGAAATATCGGATCTCTATGTGCTTTGACTTATCATGGAACACTGGATTCTCCGTCATCTTGATACAACTGTGGTTGTCACACAGGATCACAGTGGATTCCATCTCTAAGTCAAATAGTCCTGGCAACAGCTTCCGAAGCCATATGGCTTCACAACTAGTAGAGAAAGCTGCTATATATATTCCGCTTTAGCTGTGCTGAGAGCCACACTGGATTGCTTCCTGCTAAACCATGAGATCATAGCAGATCCCAGACAATAACATCCACCCGATGTGCTTTTTCTGTCTGAGACACTTCCAGCCCAATCTGCATCTGTATAACCATACAGTCTGAAGTCATGATCTCCAACATAGTATAGACCAAAGTCTATCGTACCTCTCAGATACCTCATCACATGCTTTGCAGCTACTAGGTGAACACATCTAAGCTCAACTAGATACTGACTCAGGGTGTTCACAGCAAAAGCATATATCTGGCCTGGTATTCGTTAAATACATCAACGAACCATTCATCTATCTGTAAACTGTAGAAACCACTGTCCATCATCCTAGATCTCTACTTCACATTTTCCTTGGCTAAGGAAAAATCTCATCTGATCTCGGCCACATATCTAATCACAAGAATCATGCCAAGATTCTTTAACTCTGAGATCTACTCCCTTTGAAGTGGAGTCTTCTACATCTGAGTATTGTCCTCCCTCTGTGACTGAATCATCATGCACACTCTGCATTGAGTGATCTTCTGCATATCTATCTGTGCCATCTCCCGTCAGATGGGTCTATTGATATGAGCCTCAAGATCACTCGAACTCTATGATGAGTTCCTTCTTGCTTCCATCTGAGAGAAGCATGTCATCTGTATATAGAAACCCTCTTCAACCTTGTAGCAAAGGTTGAAATCCACATCACCTGTGGTGATCATCAAGCTCATCAAATGACTATCGATCCTGGGTACCTGCTGAACCCGTACAAAGCCTTCTTCAATCATGTGTTCTCTATTGAATCCTGGGAGTTTGCTCGATATGCACTTTTTCTTCAATTTCAAGAGAACGGTTTTGTCATCCATGGGTGTAATCTATCTCTGGAAGTGTGTTTAGCCACTTGGAGCAAACATCTCGTCATTATCCTCTCCCTCTTTCTAAGAGAATCCTCTAGCCATGAGCCTTCTATAGTACGTTTGATTTGTAAGTCTTCTTGTTGAACATCCATCACTTGTTCTTTGGAACAGGTGTTCATCATCCTTCTTTTGTAGATCATAGCACATGATCTTTCCTACAAATCAAATTTAATTACATGATTAGTAACATTTCATAATCATCAAATCATGTTGACATTTCAATGATAACCTATTATGCATACTGATATGATTCACATAGTTATGCAACTATCTTGACCAATACTTTGGCACAACAATTTTCCATATTTTGTATGCATACAGTGGCTATCTAGATGCCTTCCATCTCTACCAGAACATACTATTAAGAGCGTGCACAACTCCTAGTATGTTAGCAAAGAGGTTTCATTCTAGACAAGCAAAAATGGAATGTTTGTCCAACTTACCCATCATATGCATATTAGTAGTATATTGTTCAATGCTATATGAACGCTTACACTATGCATGATATATTCTAGGAATACAAATATGCATACAAATATCATTAACTTTTCAGAGATTCAAGAAGTAATTCAAATAACAACTCAAATACTTATCTTTTATGTTTGTGTGGTCGCCTCCCTCTTGATCTCTATTTTCCCCTTATGATAGCATCATGATTATATGTTTTTGAACTTCTATCCATTCTGTACCACTATGCATGCTTAAGTGTGTACTAGTTTCATCATTGTGTCTTCCTCAAGATCTCATACATAATCATACATTCATTAGTATAATCTTAATACTATCAAAACATTATGATTCTAAATAAACTTAAGCATGTATGGTCATGATCATTTCATACACAAGTATGCTTATCTAAGATCCTAACACAAAGTAGGATTCTAACTTGATATAGGAAAACATACCTGGATTATCATGCTTGCTAGTTATGTCTAAAACAGTATCTTCTTTGTTCTCTTCAATGATTTAGAGACCTTGTGCTAGTAACCTGCATATCTCATAAGTTATGCATTGTAGAACCAAATTATACATACCTTGTAAGTAGAGCTTCTATGTGATCAATGACTATGGATGAGTCTTTGTCTTCATGTCATCATGGTCATATGGATTTGTCTTTCTTGATGTACCTTTCATGTTAGCAGACAACATCATCCTCATACAACACCACAAGTGTATTAGTACAATCATAAGTGTCATAACCCTAATCAATGAACGTCTTCTATTATTCACATGCATTCATACTTTTACTAAGGTTATCAGACAATCTAAAATTAATCATGATTATACTAACCTCAATAATATGAAGACAAACATATCATGAACTTAATCATGAAATAGATTTCAAAACATACCTGTATCTCCTCAAGTCATACCTGTCGAGATTGTTTGAAGTCTTCTCTATAAGGGTAAAACCCTAACCATCCAAGCTAGATCACTTGTAAACATCTTATATAGGTTCATGGTGCTAGGATGATAAAATATCAGTGCCATTTAAACCTCCTTCATTGCTTCCCTATGAGTCTCCCAACTTTGCTAGGGTTTCTTCTTACTTGGAAACCCTAATTTTCAATATCCTTCCTCCCACAACATTTTGATGGAGGATTAATATCTATGATGAATGGATTCAAAATCCATTTTCAAAGTTTCCAATGTTGCATCAGGTGTCTCCAACATTGTATCAGGTCATGCCATACCTAAAAACTGAAAACCCTAAGTGAGAGCTTCTTCCTCCTCTTCTTTGATTTCCTCTGTTGACCCATTTCAGATGTTCCGTATTGTTTCTGGTGCATCTTTGAAATTTCGGATGTTCAAGGTCTGAAACTTCAGACTGTGGTATCCTGACCTGTCATCTTTCCAACCCCACAGGTTTGAGCTTCATTGGATTCTCCATCAGAGAGATATGCTCAGTTTCCGAACATGATCTGTTTAAGGGATGAAACAGCATAGCGAACTTGTACAGAGTGCAACGTGTCACTGTTTCAACTTTGGCCTCTGAAACTCAGACCTGTGAAACTACAGTCCGTGCCCTAACTATCACGTTTTATGGAATCCCATTTGGAGCTTCCTAGCCTGAGATATGACCTTTTTACCTAGGTCACCTGTTTAGGGCTTCATTCTGGAAGAGGCAGAAACCCTAACTTGTACGGATCATATCTCAGAAAGTACAACGAATCTGAGGCTGAAACTCAGACACAAGGTACAGGAAAATTTCATCTTCGACCTGTCCAAGTTTCAGATCCTGAACCTTCGCCAAAATTGATTTATAGCGAAAGTTCCACGATGATTAGGTTTTGCTATACAAAACCTTAACTTTCAAATTGTCGCAAGTGAAACTGTAAATATATTAGATCCAAAGATCACTACTCCCTCTGGATCGCCCTGAGATCTCAAGTGGTATGAGTCTCTAAATCAATACATGCTCATAAAGAAATAAACTCAAACAACTAGATCTGCATTTACCAACTGAACATAAATGCAATCAACCAAATAGACAACAGATATACCCTGGAACCCTTTCGGGAAAAACCAGCTAACTATGGGGCTATCTTCTCTCTCGAGCCCAGAGCATATAGAAGTATAAAAGACAGTACAATACAGAATTACCTCAGTCGGTAACTCAATCCCTCTGAACAGGACAAACTCTAATTTGCATGCATCCAGCTAATGCATGCATTGAAGAAGTATGCCCTAACTGCCAATTTGGATCTGAGTGCTCTGACGGTGCCTTCGATAGATTTGCTCTCTCTAGATCTCTTTGCTCTGATCTGCTCGCTCTGAAAACTGCTCACTGATGAAATCGGCCTCCTCTGCATGCACAAGTGCGCCCTCCCCTCTGGATGTCAAATGCTCGTATTGCTCCGGATCTCAACAGATCTGAGCTCCGATCGTCCTTAACCTTCCTCAAATCTCGAGGCAAGGCTATCCTGGAAGTCACAGACTCCTAATCAGTCAATCCATCTCACAATGAGCTTCTCCTCCCTCAGGAAAAACGTCCTCCAATCTAATCAGTAATCACCCTGTGGAGCTCTCTCAGCTCATAGGAATGAGTGTCTGGTCTCACTGGAACTGAAGGTCACTGATCTCTCTCAGATCTGACCTTCCTAGCTCCTGCAGCAACTCTCTATCTCAGAAAGTCACCCCACATGGACTACTACGTCCTCCTCACTCTGGCAGTATCTCTCTCTGATGATACAACTGAGTAACCTCATCTGGGAACCCCGCGCCTCTATAAATAATCTCACCGATGAATTAGGTTTGCCAAAACTCTAATTCCCGGTGCATGCAAAAAGTCACTTTGCATGCATGCATGCAAAAGGTCACTTTTGCATGTAGTCACTGAATGCTGACAGGTCATGCAATACTCATGCATGCAAAGGTCAATCTCCCCTGAAGCTTCGCATGCAGCCCCCACTGGGCTCATGCCACTGAGTAGAGTGCATCTCACTCTCTACTCCATCTTAATGCCTATGCAGCTAATGTACCTCCATGTAAGGCATCTGAACCATGGAGGACATCCCGAAGTTACCATAATCTAACACTCCCTCTTCATGAGGGAAGTCCTGAAACTGATGCCTGGATCCATCAAGTCCGCTGCTGCTGCCACTGATCTAACTGATCTGCCTGACACTGCTCTCTGACCTGAAGAACTCTGATCAATCTCCATATGTGTGGCTTCAGAAGAAGCCCCCTTGTCAACCACTGCTGACACTCTCACTCAGATTCCCTCTGAGTCTCTGTTGCTGTAACCAACCCTGAAGACCTCTGTCAAGTGGATCTACTGCTCTGTAGATCATCTGCCTATGACCTTGAGTTGACTCAACTCTGTAAGTCAACTCCCTCTGTCTCTACACTGACTGAACTGACTGAGCTCTCTCCTGAGCCAAGTCCATCTCAACCATGTCATACCAGCTCACTCTCTGACTGGTGTCTGCATGAGCAGCATGCTCATCCACCTGGTATGAGCCCAAAGGCCCAACCTCCTGTGACTCATCACTGTCATGAGCATCTCGCTCATCCATCGGAACTCCACAATCACTGCTCTGATCCTCATCATGATGAGCATATCGCCCACCCATCTGCTGAACAGGCTCACTCATCCTGGCCTCATCTCTGCTCTGAGCATCTCGCTCATCCTCCTCCTCTGCATCTGAAGAGGATGCACTCAACCATACTGATGTGTTTGAAGTAGGCTGTCCATGAACCAAGTAATCACCATCAATCCTGTGACCAAATAAGACTGGGTCTACTCCTCTAGGATAGGTGAAGAATTGATCCCTGTGAAACACTACATGGTATCTTGCAGCCGCCAAGGCTGCCACTGAGAGGACACTCCCTCTCAGTCCTGAAACAAAGAGCACTCCTGAAACCTCCAGGAGCTCCCCACGATTAAGCAAAAATCTCACTCTGCCCACTCCAGCAATCAAGTGGTGCACCCCCAGCTCATCTCGAGTCATCTGCATAGAAGTATGCTCTAGGGTCAAGAATGCATCTCGCAATCCTGTCATATGTCTGCTGAGAGTGTTGTCCACTCTCCACCTCTGATCATCCTGAGTCTCTGGTGGGCTATTGTCATGTCCTGACTGAACTGTGGCCAGTGAGAACTCCTTCTCAAACCGAGAAGAGAACTCATCAACCTCCTCCGCTGCTGCCACTTGCTCATCCTTCACCTGCTTCCCCTTCTTCTTATGCGGACACTGTCCCGCAAAATGTCCATACTCATTGCAGGCGAAGCATTTGATCTTGCTCAGATCCTTCTTCTGTCTACCTCTCTGCCTCCCGCCTGCTGCGAGAGCCACATCCTCCTCCTCGGGAGTAGTAGAAGCTGAACCCTGAATGTACCCTCTCCGGGTCTCCTCCTATGTGAAATCATACCACAGTCGATCCCACTTGGGAAGGTTCTCACGACCTATGATAGACTGAACAAACACTGCCCATGACACAGTCACGCCATTCAAGGCCTGTCGAACCAGCTCATTGTCCTCTATCTTCTCACCGACTGCTCTCAACTCATCTCTCACCTGAGAGATCTTGGTGAGATAGGTAACCATGCTCTCATCTTTACCCATTTTGGTGCTTCTCAGCTTCTCCCTGAGAACCATCTTCCTATTCTCATTGGAGCTCTGGTACATACTAGTCAATGCATCCCACATCTCAAACACATTGTCTTTGGTAGAGACATGTGGGATGAGGTGATCCTTGATTGCATCAAGAAGGATTCTTTGAGCCTTCACATTCTTTTTGTTATACACTGCTTTGGCAGTGGCATCAGACGGAACAGTAACGGGATTTGCTGTCATGTTGTTCACAACATCCCATAGCTCACTCTCTTTCAGCAAGAGAGTAATACGTGCCCTCCATGCACTGTAGTTGAAGGCACCATCCAACCGGTCCTCCACTTTCAAACCAGTAGCCATACTCACCCAACTGAAGAAACTGTAACCCACAGTGAACAAGAGTCTCTGCTGATCACATATCTGGCAGATCTATCCCAGATCTGACCACAAACCAACTGAACTGATAGATCTGACCTCGACAACCACAGATCTAAACGAGAATGTTCAGATCTGGTAGATCTGGCCTCTATCTCCACAGATCTACTAGATCCATCTCAGATCTAGTCACCACCACTGCAGATCTATGTGTGACTACTCACCCTGATCCTGAACAGGGCTCTGATACCATGTAAATATATTAGATCCAGAGATTGCTACTCCCTCTGGATCGCCCTGAGATCTCAAGTGGTATGAGTTTCTAAATCAATATATGCTCATAAAGAAATAAACTCAAACAACTAGATCTGCATTTACCAACTGAACATAAATGCAATCAACCACATAAACAATAGATATACCCTGGAACCCTTTCGAGAAAAACTAACTAACTATGGGGCTATCTTCTCTCTCGAGCCCAGAGCATATAGAAGTATAAAAGAGAGTACAATACAAAATTACCTCAGTCAGTAACTCAATCCCTCTGAACAGGACAAACTCTAATTTGCATGCATCCAGTTGATGCATGCACTAAAGAAGTATGCCCTAACTGCCAATTTGGATCTGAGTGCCCTGACGGTGCCTCTGATAGATCTGCCCTCTCTAGATCTCTCTGCTCTGATCTGCTCGCTCTGAAGACTGCCCATTGATGAAATCGGCCTCCTCTGCATGCTCAAGTGCGCCCTCCCCTCTGGATGTCAAATGCTTGTACTGCTCCAGATCTCAACAGATCTGAGCTCCGATCGTCCCTAACCTTCCTCAAATCTCGAGGCAAGGCTATCCTGGAAGTCACAGACTCCTAATCAGTCAATCCATCTCACAATGAACTTCTCCTCCCTCAGGAAAAACGTCCTCCTCCAAGAGAACTCGACCTCCTCCAATCTAATCAGTAATCATTTTGTGGAGCTCTCTCAGCTCACAGGAATGAGTGTCTAGTCTCACTGGAACTGAAGGTCACTGATCTCTCTCAGATCTGACCTTCCTAGCTCCTGCAACAACTCCTCTCTATCTCAGAAAGTCGCCCCACATGGACTGCTACGTCCTCCTCACTCTGGCAGTATCTCTCTCTGATGATACAACTGAGTAGCCTCATTTGGGGACCCCCTGCCTCTATAAATAATCTCACTGATGAATTAGGTTTGCCAAAACCCTAATTCCCGGTGCATGCAAAAAGTGACTTTGCATGCATGCATGCAAAAGGTCACTTTTGCAAGCATGCATGCAAAAGGTCATTTTTGCATGCAGTCACTGAATGCTGACAGGCCATGCAATACTCATGCATGCAAAGGTCAATCTCCCCTGAAGCTCCGCATGCAGCCCCCACTGGGCTCATGCCACTGAGTAGAGTGCATCTCTCTCTATTCCATCCTGATGCCTATGCAGCTAATGTACCTCCATGTAAGGCATTTGAACCATGGAGGGCATCCTGAAGTTACCATAATCTAATAGAAACAAGTGTCGTAAGTGCCATACATTGCCTTCCTTCAAGATAGCTCTGATCCCATGTTAAGATTCAATATGCTAAGATAGATAACATCAGTATTCCATTCAATTTCACAACAATAGCATATATAGGATCACTGAAAGAACAACAAGCACAGCATAAACACAAGAGACACAATTTATCCTGGGAAACTCTCATGGGGTAGAAAACCCAACAAAACTTCCTCAATATAGATGATCAAAAGTACAAAGATGTAGTCCCCAAACAAGAGCTCCTTCTCCTCCTTCGCAGATCTCTCTCTCTCCTATGTGAGTTCACAAGTGAGTGAGTGTGTGTTCAAACGAGGAACACACCTCCTCTATTGATACTTTACATTCACTTGACTTTTACACTTGATAGGTCGGCCTCAATAGTTTATTCTCTTGCTGACTAGGCCGATCCCTCTAGGGGACTTAAATACCCCATTACAAATGACTCTTAGGGGATCTATTGCCCTGACTTACATGGGAGGATTTACCTCAATGACTTTACATAATAATAACATCCCGACGGAGGAATAAAACATCTCTGGATGAATAATAATAAAGTACAAATAGAATATTCTTTGAAGTTACAATATTTCAACAAGACCATCTACTGTTGTTTGCACAAGATCATCATCATCTACTTCAACTCCAATCGCTATGAGTTGATCTCATATTTGAGCAATCTTTGAGAAGGAGGCAACTGTCTCCTTCTCCTCCATCTTCAATGAACAAAGTTGTTTCTTCAAAACCCTCTTTTGAGTAGGTGCCTTCTTCTCATAGAGATTTGCTAGGGCATCAAAGCATTCCTTAGCTGTCCTTAGAGGAGCTATCACAGGCATCAAATTGTCTTTAACTGAGTCAAAGATGACTCTCTTTGCTTTGGCTTGCTTCTTCTTAAATGCTGCTCTTCCTTGGGCTGTTGTGGGATCTTCCACAACCCTAGTAACCAAATCATCCAAGTCATTCTCCTCCAAAATATTCAAGACCCTAGCCTTCCATGCATTAAAGTTTGAGGCTCCTTTAAGTCTATATTCTGCCTTCACTGAGTTAGAAGCCATCTCAAACCCTTACAACCAACTTGCCAAGTACACCTGTAAACCTGTAGTCAGGTTGATTAAGACACAACCCTTACCTTAGGATCTATGTAGATTTTGTTAGCCTGCAAAACTGAGTTAGCTACAAGACCTAAGCTCTGATACCATGTTAAATTTTGGTTAGGGTTAGGGTTTGATGCAGAGAATTAAAAAAATTCATGTACTTTAATGCAAAATTACCTTCAATAAATTATTACTGAAACAAAATAGTACAATAGTAAATAACAAATATAATTTAAAACATAATTTTCATCTCTTTCAACTTTAACACTACCAATTTGGTCCCCGTGTTAAAGTAATCTTCAGTAACATGTAATCAACAGTATAAGACTAACAATAACACGTCTAATTAATAAGAACAAGTTAGGACACTTATCTGCAGTGTGGGACCCTTTCTCTTTTATATTTAGAAGAGTTTACTTTCAGAAAAAGGACTATGCCTCTCAGAGCCCAGTCAATCACTAGGAACCAACTGACCAGGCTAAAGGGTAAGTACAAACCAGAGAGAGAGATGATAGGTTGAAGTATAGCAGTGAGGTCAATGACAGTCAAAATACAGTAATAGTCTGAAACAAGATTCAACACATAGGTTTGACCAGAACCAAAGTCAAAGCACAGGGTTTAAACCATAGATAAATCTCAATACAAGGATCTGATCCTAAACATGTCTCAGCAAATAGGTTTGATCAAAAGCAAGTCTCAGCATATAGAACAGGTCTCAATAATATAGATCTGGTTAGAGGCAAGTCTCAACAATACAGATCTGATCACAGGTAGTCTAAAAGCTCACGATCTCCTCAGTTGTGCACATAGTAGAATATATCAGACCCTAGGGCCTTACGGCCTCCACACATAAACAACTAGCAGGAAGATCGTGGACTAGGACAGAGCTCACGGCTTCCCAAAAGACAAGTATATAGCAGATCAGACCTCATCAACAGCTCAACAGGAAGATCAAAGTTAGATCAGACCTTTCAACTCAGATCAGATGTGTAAAAGACCTCAATCAGGCAGGCAGAAGGTAGATCGGATCTCTCAACAATAGAATGAATCCCAATCAGGACTACAACAGGTAGATCGTGCTCTAGGCAAGCAGATCAGACTTTAGTTGGACTCAAGCAAGACCTCAGACAAGCAGATCATAACCCCAGTAAGCAAACTGAACCCCTTCAACAAGCAGATCTGATCTTCAAAGCTTACAACTGGTAGAAATTTAGCCCACAGCTAACAACCCAGGGTCATGGCCTTCTTAACCAGCAATTAAATATCAGATTGGATAGCAGGAAGGCTGAAAAGACCTTAACTAGGTCATGGCTATAGTCAATAATCAGCAGCGAACCCTAGCAGTGATCAGCCAAATCAGATTTGAAGTGTTCAACAAATGGACGGCCTACATAGGTGAGTAACTGGCAACAAGATCCTCAGAAACCCTTGACGTCAAGCAGTAGAAATCAGAACTGAGATGAAGATGATAAGATGATCTCAAGTGAGAGAAATTGACATCGTTAAATAGAATCTTAATACTTCTAGAAGCATCATAAATTAAATCTTAAATGAGTTAGGGTTCCACTAAATTAGGATGGATACCAATAAGTTAAGACATCACACCACTTATAAAAAAATATAATTAATGTGTCTCAGGTGGGTGCCAACACATAAAGGGTTAAGACACAAAAATAAAATAACATAAAATATAAATAGAGTAATTTAGGTGGGTACTAGGGTTATGCAATCATACATATAATTAATAAGGACCAACACATGCTACAACATAAAACAAGTGTGGGTACATGACCCATAACCCTAGGACCAAAGGGTGAACTACCAAGGTGGGCAATCAACCCTGACACCCATAAATCATTAAGGTGATACAAATCAAGACTACTCAAGGTGGATGGATGACCCTACTAAGCACAAGTCAATGTAGTGAACAAGACAAGGTACCACAACAAGGTGTAAGGACCAAGGATGAGCAACCAAGGTGGGTTGGGTACAACCAATCATCTCTCTCTCAAATGTACAAGTGTTCCATACACTACCTGAAAGTTCATCATCATTGTATAAGGAAGGTCTAGACTGGATGATGTGATCCTGTGGTCCTCCAGACTGCTCCTTAGGTCAATTGCTAGTGGCTTCATCAAGGGGTGGCCAGTCCCTTGAGAAGACCATCTAGCTCAACCATCTCGAAGACCAAGGAGAGGAGGACATCACACATCATCATCTTGGTCCATTGACCAAGATCCACCTGGTTAACTTACCAGGTATGTCGCTGTAGGAACTACTTGGTCCTCAGGACCAAGAATCTGCCTGGTCCTAGACCAGGAGGTCTCTATTTCAACCTCTAGGACCTGTTTGGTCCTCGTGACCAAGAAACTATTTTGTCCCAGACTAGAATACCCTACAGACAAATACGGGCCCTAGCCACATGCTAGGGACTTTGCCATGGCATCAACCTGCTTGGTCCTCGATCAAGAACCCAGCAGACAGTTGGGGTCCTAGGGTACCTTTTAGGGTCTTACTCTTTACTCTTCCTGGTTAACTTGACCAAGAATCCTAGTTAATTGACTAGGGTACCATCTTATCTGAGAATGGGTCTTGCAACTGCACTAGCTTTAACAATGCAGTCATGGAATCAACCACTATCACTCGTAAAGAATCTATCACCCATGCTATCACAGCATCCTGATTCAAAGAATACTAACCACTTGTGAATATGAAGGAACATAACCTTGGAACAAAAGCAACCATCCTAACTCCATCATCCTTCGAGTCAACATCATGAGCCAATGTCAACAAACACCACATGATGAGCAATCTAGGACATCTTGTAAATATTATCATATCTCCATACAAGATCAAGACAAGTGGAACACATCTATCAAAGTCACAAAGATAAAAGTATGCACAATACAACTCATTGATCGTGAAAGACCAAGGTCATGGTATGGATATCAACCTCTGCAAGGTCATCAACAACCTGTCAACATGAGAATCCCTCTCACGTACTTCAAATTATTCAACAACTGAAATAACCTTAATTGGCTCAACTCCTTCATTCTTAGAGAATCTCAAAGCAAGAGTAACATCTTGGGCAACTCCTGTTGTCTGAGACAGTCCATCAACCCTGTCCCTGTACTCTAGAATACTCCCATTGGTTGCAGACCCAGAATCAATCTCAATATCATCCTCCATCAAGGGATCACACCTCTCCTTCTCATGATAATTGGAAGGCATATGGATGGAAGAAACCAATGCATCATGACTAGCATATCTCTTAGGAGAAGTACTTTCCCTCACTAAAGAACTTGGCACTCTATGCTCCCAAGCCTCCTCAAAACTAGAAGACTCATCTAGCCTCTCACTGGAATGAACACGTGCTACTGGATCAACAAATAATTTGTAAAGGCCTCTCTCTCACCCCTCTAGCCAAAGTCCTCAAACTAGCTAGACTATAATGATTGATGGTGCACTTTTGTCCATCAAATGCAACTCTCCACTCTACATCTGCCATACAAGCCATAAAAGGAATATTCTTTTTCAAAACAGGAACAGATAGAATATCACTTAGCTCAAGATAGGTGGTGTCATCACTGAGCTCCATACTCATGTCTCCCTCTTGCTCCTAAATATTGCTGAATAAGGACCTGTCATACGTCATGTGTCTCAAAGTTCCATTGTCCACATACCATCCAACACTAGACACAATGATAGACGATAAACAAGAAACCATGGAAAAGTAGTCTCAAATCGAGAGTTAATATCCTCTACACTTGCTATAGTCCCAATTACAACATGTTTCATACCTTGTCCCTTCTTCTTCGATGGACACTCGCTGGCATAATGTCCCATCTTGTGACATCAGAAACCCATCACCTTACTCAAGTCCTTTCCTGTATTTGTACCTTCTTCTTGTAGCCTTTGTTGCTACCCTTATCCTCCTAACGAGACCCATAGCCTCTTGACAAAATCCATGGCATCTACTTCCCCTTATTGCTCCCAATAAGACTGAAATCGAATTTCTTCCTACACAAGATCAACCCAAAGCTTTGGAAACTTTCACATGGACTCTCGAGCACAAATTCCTTGAACAAAAGGCATTCATGAAAGAGCAAATCCCTTTAAGGCAATGGACGCCAACTCATCATCCTCCATCGTTGTTCCAAAGGCAATGAATTGATCTTTCAATTCGATAATCCTATTCAAGTAGCTCACCATAGTATCTACGTTGCTCATGGGTACTGCTGAAAGCTGGCTTAGCAAAAGCATTTGTTGAGAAGCACAAGAGAGTTTTGAAACAACTCAATGAAGCATCTAATATTTTCTTACTTGTCTATTTATCTGTAACGTGTGAGATGAACTGTTCCTTTACAAAATCAAGAAAAATTCTCTTCACTTTGGCTTCCCTCTTCCAATGAGCGCAAATTGTGATGGATTTGTACGTTTTGGAATCTCCTTCTCAATGTTATCCCCCATATTGCATGGGTGTGCACTTGTGATTTGTATCACAATTTTATTGGGGTTATATCCTGATGAAGAGAGTCTTTGCCTTGAGTTCTTGGAGCTGCAGTTTTATTATAGTTATGATGAAGGATTTTAATGATCTGTAAGATATACTGACCCCAAATATAGTTGCCTGCACTACGGTGGTCTCTCCTTGAGTGGGGGTTTGTCCTAAATGCATCGTCAACATCATTGTTTTGTAAATAGAGAATCAAAGCCACAGTGTTAAAGGGGGCTATCTTAGAGTTGTGCTCAGTTTTGATTGGTGGGAAGACTATTATTGGTAAACAACACTTTGCAAGTCTGGTTGTTGAAGCCTATTTTGAAGTGACCTAAGTCCTATAGGAGCAATCAAACCATAAAATGGATTTAAATAAAGGGAAGTAGTTTTCTAACAACCTTGAAAAGATCTTTAAAAGTGATGTTCACAGGTATGAAGTACTATAAACTAGAAATTTTGCAAACCAACCAAGGTCCTACTAGCTCTGCCAGCTTAGATGACCTCAAGCAGCTCTACACAGATATGCAATATGGATATCTATAAGCACTTAGCAAATGATAAATGAGCTATAGCCTGAAAAATAAGAAATAAAAGTTTTCCTTCAACAAGCAAGAATTTTTTATTAGGGCGATAAGATTGAATTTGAAAATAATAAAGGTTTATGCTATGAAAGCATACAATTCTGCCCCAAAAATCCAATAGAAGCAACTTCAGGAACACAGAAATGAGTGCAAATTTTGAAGGAAAGCATGAAGGCATCAAGAGTCAAGGTTTTGCTTTACATTCCTTTTAGATTGATACTCGAAGCCGCAATTGCATATTGAAAATAGATTGTGGAGCTACCTACAAGAGAGATGGAATCCAACTGTGTCGTGACCTAAGAAGCATCGGATTTGGATAACAATTTTATTTGTTGCTTGAAGAATGTTTGACGTGAAATCGTTTTGCATTTGATGGGGTTTATGAAGCTTCTCTCCATGCATTTCTTGTGAAGATGCCCATTACAGCTCAAACTAGCAACCCTTTGCAAATCAAGGCAATGTAGACCTAGTGCCGGCGACGGTAAGCTTGGGAGAGAGTTAAATCCAATGTCACCACAGTTTAGCCTCTTAAGTCCTTAACACTTCGGGTAACTCCAAGACCCGAGGGGAGACCCTAATCACTGAAGGATACCCGCAACCACCGACAAACCACAAAATACCTTCCATGAAACCTTAATAGTTATTATCAATGCCTTATTGGAGTCCAACAATATCAAATCAAAACACAAGAATCATATATAAATGGAGTTTTTAAACTTTATCACAAATTCCAGATAAAATCATGCCTTTTGAGGCAATTTCACATTTCCCAAGGCAATGTCACACGTCCCAAGGCAGGTACTCCAAAAAGTGCACCCTCGACGGAAAGAGGACAATTGGACTAGGGTGAACTTGGCAGATAAGCCAGAAACACTAAACACCCTCCAATTCATGCATTGCGAGGGTTACATGGATCCCAATGCACTTCCTCAGAAGAGGATGCCCTCTAGGAGTTGTGGTTAAAACCCTAGGAAAAATTGTTAGGGTGGATTAGAAAAACGAATTCACGAATAATTTTGGATTTTTTGAATTTATTTAGATATTTAGGGTTTTTTCTAGTTGTAAAATATTTCTATGCATAAAAGAAAATAACACATGTAAAATTTGATGAAAAAAAAGAGACTTGAAGGATAGAGCATTAGATTCTTGCCTCAAACCCTAGTGCTATGAGAGATCGAGGCTAACGTCCCTCCTCTTAAGATGGTTTCCACTACTTGCGACTAGGGCAAAGCTAGCAACCTCTAGGGCTAGGTAGCGAAACCCTAATTAGGGCAAATAGAGAATTCCAAGGCCCAAAAGAACAATGGAGAGCTCCTTGCCAGGAAGGTCTCCTCAAGCAAGTAGACAAAATGCTAGCAAACAAACCCTACCTTAGCCCAAAGCACTTCAAGAATGACGTTAAACTAGGGTTAGGAGATAAGCTTACCAACATTAATCAAGAATGAGCAAGGAGATGCACCTTTGGTCACCCTTGAGCATGAGTTATCACAACTATTCTTAGAATCCACTTAGCATGTGACTATCAAACCCTAGAAATTCTTCCATTCATTGTAAAGGTCTGTGACAATTGCTTTTCTTTGTGAAATTTCTGGAAACTGTTCTACTATGGTTGCATCTTATTGTTATTTTCTGCTTCTTAATCTCCAGTATCACCATGCAAGTCTTCCTGGTGGTTGCCGACTTTTCTAAGATGAAGTGATGATACTTTCCTTTTCTCACTGTTTGTTGATACCATTTTCTTCATTATATGAACTCCTTTTCTTGATTGCCCGTGTTCAGTTTCCAGTCTCTTTAATTCCCAGTATCTTAATTTTTTAATCATACATACTTATATTGGTTTAAGTGCAAGCTTTGTATTCATCTAGTGCCTGACTGAGATATTTCAAATAAGAGTAAAGCCTTGTTTTGTTTTTTTCTGCAATGGGCCACACTTTCATCTCTGCAATACTCTCTTGACTTGATTGCTCACTTTCATCTTGAAATTTTGCGTGGGCAAAGTTTTGTGCTTATTACATGCCCATTCAATACTAGGATATTCCTTTACTTTTGAATATCGGTTTCTTGGAATAAAAGTCCTCCTGCAAGTATTGCAAACTGATTAAGTAATGCTATGAATCATCCGTAATTATATTGGTTTTAGTGTAAGCATTGGATTCATATATTGCCTTACTGAGATCTTTCAAATAAGAGTTTGTCTATTTGTGCAATGGGTCACACATTTATCTCTGGAACTTTGATTTGATTTCTCGCTTTCCTCTTGAAATTTTGCATGGGCAAGTTTTGTGCTTACTACGCCCATTTGATACTAGAATATTCTTCGAGTCCTGAATATCTTTTCTTGGAACGAAAGTCTCTCTGTAAGTACCGCAAACTGATTAGTTAATGCCATGAATCATGCATAATTATATTGGTTTTAGTTCAAGCTTTGGATTCATACAGTGCCTTACTGAGACATTTCAAATAAGATTAAACTTTAAAGCCTCCCTTGCTTTGTCTATTTGTGCAATGGGTCACACTTTCTGCAATACTCATTTGATTTCATTACTCGCTCTCCTCCTGAAATTTTGCATGGCTAAGTTTTGTGCTTGCTATATTCCCATTCTTTTAACTGTCTGTTACTTGGAGTAAAAGTCCTTTTGCAAGAATTGCAAACTGATTAGGAAATGCTATGAATTATGGAAGTAACTTTTACAGAGTTAGTTTATCTGGATTGCATATAGACAAAACATCACAGCATTAGTCGTTTCGAGGAATTAAGATTTTGTTGTGTCTTTTGGTTTGGTGTGAATTGTTTCCATTGTCAGGTCATGATTTATTTATCCTTTTCCCTTTTCCTCTCATTTACATAAACAAGTATTCAGGATAATTCTGGTTTCTTGATACTGTGCAACTTTTTGTGCTTTGATGTGAGAAGCTGAGGGAGTATGTTGACGATACAGAGGATTACATTAATATCATGCTCGATGACAAACAAAATCATCTTCTCCAGATGGGTGTCATGTTAACAACTGCAACTCTTGTCATCAGTGCATTTGTTGTTGTATCAGGGATATTTGGCATGAACATCACTATTGATTTATTTGATAAGGACCATGCTGGTCTGCCTGAATTTTTGTGGACTGTCGGTGGGTGTGCGACAGGTAGTATATTTCTTTATATTGTAGCAATTGCATGGTGTAAACAGAGACGATTACTTGAGTGAGGTAGTGCTTATTTTGGAACAGGCTGTTCTTCTGAGACAATCTAATTCCTTTTTCTGAACGCTAAGCTCATTTTTCAGATTTTTGTTTTTCTGGTATCAATATGTAGTAATCGTTCATTAAGCATTCTCAAGCTAATAGTTGAATTTCATTTGAGAGATCAACAAGTATACCCCGTGAATTATTGCTCCGTGCTGGTAGTTACGTTTGAAGACACGATTCGCACGCAAAATATTGATATTATTTTGAATTGTTTTGGGAGTGAATTCTTCGTTATTACAATCATGAATCTATGATTCAAAAGAACAGTTCGAAAGGTTGAAGGATGTAGTGCTACTGTTGCTTACACATAATTCCTGTGTCAGTATTTTGATCTGAATTTACTCCTGTAATGAATTGCTCAATTTGACCATGTTGAGAGGCCATCCTTCTCCATTAAGAGTTCTTCTGAATGAGAGTCGTTGTCTTGTGGAGGTTTCATTAATAAGTTTATGCATATTTCGAAGTAATTTTATGTTAATGAATTCACCTAATTTTCTAGTTTTATGACATCATCACTTATAATCTTTTGTAATTTCAACATCATGAATAGCTCAAAAAAAGGGTTGGGATGTATAATCCCATGATGTTTCATTTTTTCTCCTTTCATATTCGTTAAGACAGGGCCCCTTAATAGGTAGGTCATCCATTGTGTGTGATGAATGGATTAGTAGGCCATATCCTTCATCACACAATGAATTTTATCACTTTTATCTCAACAAAAATGCCTTTTTAGGTCATTAATGCAAATCTTACTTAGGGCAGCAGTGCCCTTTGACTTTACAGGGTATCTAAATTTTCCTTGGTCTATCAGAGTGACACAACAGATATTTCAAATTCAACACTATAACAAAATACTCTGCAAATCTGTTGATTTGTATTTTCTATAAATTCCCTTAAAAAGCACAACATCAACCAATTTCGAAGTATCGGGTACATTTTTTTTAATATTCGCTGATAATTTTGTCAAATGGCTCTTTTTTATAGGGTATTTTTTTAAATGTGGAAAATTTTAGAATTTCTTAAACTTAAAATTTTGATTATTTTAATGATAATTTAATAAAATTAAATTAAAATTGAAAAGACATTTGTTTTTTAAAACGTTGTCTTCGATCTCTTAGTCGATCTTTTGAAAAATTAACTTGAATTAGTGAAATTGAAAATGATGAAATATTAATAAAATTACTATTTACTGAAATTGAAAATGATAAAATATTAATAAAATCACTATTTACTGATATTAATTCATTGTATAGTATTAATTCACTCTTACAATGGTCTCATCTCTGTGGGTGACAATTTGAACATTACCTCTTCCACAGGGCCGAGTTTATATTAACTTTTTTGAAGGGATCTCAAAACACATTTTTACATATTTTGAACCTTTATATATATATATATATATATATATGAATATGAGACCAAGCCAATCTTGTCACCATGAGAAGTTTGTATATATGTGTGTAAGTGTGAGAGAGATGAAGCAAATCTTTTCACCATGAGAAGTTTGCTCTCAACCTTGAAAAACTATTTTTTTTTAGTATCATTGTATGGTTGCTACTATGTGGGGATGATGTTTTACCTTTCTTATAGAAGGTTGTGGTAGTCACCATGCTACAATCGTAATTAATTGTAAATCTTAATATTATTTTATTTGAACTACAATATAATGAAAAACCTGTTTTTTTTTAGGTATACCATGTTTGGTGACCTCAAATATTCAAAAGTTCAAAATGTTATTTTTTAAGATTTATAATGCTCTTATTAATTCACTCTTACAATGGTCTCTTCTCCGTTGGTAACAATTTGAACATTACCCTTTCCATAGGGCCGAGTTTATATTAACCTTTTTAAAGTAATCTCAAAACTCATTTCTACATATTTTGAACCTTTGAATATATATGTGTGGGGGTAGGGTCGACACCAAGCAAATCTTGTCCCCACCATGAAAAGCTTGCTATGTGTATGTGTGTGGGGTTGGCACCAAGCAAATCTTGTCCCCACCATGAGAAGCTTGCTCTCAACCTTGAAAAACTAATTTTTTGAATATCATTGTATGGTTGCCACTATGGGGGGATCTTTCTTATAAATGTTGTGGTGAGTCACCATACTGCAATCATAATTAATTCTAAATCTTAATATTATTTTATTTCAACTATAATATAATGAAAAATTTGTTTTTGTTAGAGTTTTAATATAACAATATATTTTCACTTTATTTGCAGCGGAAATAACAAAGATCACTGAAAGAATAACCAATGCACAAAGAACAAAGACTGAGATTTATCTTAGGAAAACCCTCTCTAGGGAAAACCCAACAACCTTTCTTACTTGGAGAATCAAATTCAAGATACAGTGTACAAGTATGAGAGATAAGTTAAACCAAATGTGGCAAACCTAGATAAGATATCTTCCTTGTCTGCTGCTGCTTCTTTCTCTTGATCGACGCACCTATGGAGCTGAATCTGCTAATTTTTCTTGGTGAAATGAGAGAGGTGCCACCTTATTTATACTTGAATTCTGCTTGACTTTTCACTGTGTGGCCAACTTCACTTGGGTGACTGGGCCGCCTTTCCTGGGATAGTTTTACCCTGTGTTCCCCGTGGGGACGACTTCTCTATGAGGATGATATCTCACGAAGCTATAACATCAACACTCCCTCTTAGTTAGGGATGTATCATCATGCTAGAACACCTCTGGATATCATCTGAGCATTACGACAATCTTGAACATCTCTTCCGACACAACTTGGCTCATCGAGAACTGTCATCAACTCAACTCGGTCCATCGAGGAGTCAACATAAAGAACAACTAGCTCCTTCTCTCTTCCTCTGAAAGAGTCGCATCATTCTTCTTGTCTCAAGGAGAACACTCCCTCTCAATGAGAAATGTATTCTTCTTGCTCGTTCTACGTGAACACATCTTGGGTTCCTTCAAAGTCTTCACGCCATGACTTGTCTTCAACGAATCTTCTCA
Source organism: Larix kaempferi (assembly GCA_027924585.1). Lineage (NCBI taxonomy): Eukaryota > Viridiplantae > Streptophyta > Pinopsida > Pinales > Pinaceae > Larix > Larix kaempferi. The sequence continues at coordinate 3,723,219 of BSBM01000275.1, read as the reverse complement.
AGGAAAGGTTGATCATGAGCTTTCTCCAGGTTGATGTTTGTAAGGTCTCTTAGCCAAGTCTCATGGCTAAATCCATGCACTTGCACGAATGAGCATTTGGGGACTAATCTCCCCATCCCGTCAAAGGGTGTCTAGGAGATGTCCCCACTCCGTCACAGAGAGTCCGGGAGAAGGCATTGCCCTATTTTGAGTCATCTTAGGGACTAGTTTCTCTGCCCCTTCATAGGGTGTCCGAGAGATCTCCCCACTCCGTCACAAAGTGTTCGGGAGAAGGCACTAGTCTCTCCACCTCGTCACAAGGTGTCTGGGAGATCTCCCCACTCCGTCACAGAGTGTCCAGGAGAAGGCACTAATCTCCCCACCCCGTAAGAGGGTGTCCGGGGAGAAGGAATTGTCCCATCTTGACTCACCCTTAGCCAAGTCTCATGGCTAATACTAGGGAAGGCTCGATGGATCAACACTACTCATCATGGAAGGGCCAATCTCTCCACCTTGTCATAGGGTGTTCGAGAGAAGATATTGCTCTTCCATCGGACCATTCACCCCTAGCCAAGTCACATGGCTAATACTGGGGGAACACTTGTATCACATCTTCAAGCTCAACACATCTCCCTCTATGTTGGAGCGCCCTTCTCCCTCTGCATATGAGCATCCTGCTCCTTGAGCATCCTGCTCCTTCTGCATCTGAGCATCTTGCTCCCTCTTCATAGAAGTCATCTTGTTGTCTTGGGATCTGAAGCCAACTCCCTCTGAAAATTATGCTTCTTCATCAAGTAGCTGTAAATCTTGGAGTATTAGTTGGAGAATGTACAAGATCTACAACATGGGATATCTTCCCATTTATCACAAGTCCCTGAGATTGTTCCCTCTGTCATGGAAGCAATCCTTCCTGCCTCGTATCATGAAAACCTAAATATCAAATTTATCAAATCTTTTGGGCCCCTGTACCAAGGAAAATGACCCAATTACAATAATGATTCTAACTAAGGAATCAAAGATTTGTTGGGCTCCCATACTAGGGAAAATGACCCAACTACAATAATAATAATCTAGAAAAATAAGAAATTTGTTGGGCACATGGACCAGGTAAAATGATCGGACTAACAAAAAAATCAAAAGAAATATTCTATTGTCATCTTGTCAGGTTTTTCCTTTTTTGGTGGAGGTTCCTCATCGACATGGGTTGTTGATGCATGTTGCTTCCATCTCTTTCTTTGAGGAAAATCATCAGCATAGTGACCAAACTTGTCACACCTGTAACACTGGATGTGTGAAAGATCCTTCTTCTTTGATTCCTAATTTGGAGTTGGGGCTGGTCTTCTATCTAAATTTTTCCTCTCAAACTTTCTTCCCTTTCCTTTTTTGCATGAGTAGTAAGGGCTTGATTTTCTACATCATATGGCTGTGGCAAATTGTTTCTAGCTGCAAGTCTAGACTCCTGAATGTGATCCGCTCATAACCGATCAAACTTGGGCAATTTAGATCGCCCACTAACACTTTGAATGAATGTCTCCCAGGATTGAGGGATGCCATTGAGAGTCATCATGACAGGCTCTCTATCTGCAATTACTTCTCCAATAGTGCTCAATTGATCCTTTAGTTCAGTAATCTTCATGAAGTAGGATGCAACTGAATCTTCTCTAGTCATCTTGATATAAGAGAGGTGTTGCCTTAAGGCAAGTGCTCTGTTGACATTGCTATTCTCAAATAGCTCCTTCAAGGCATCAAACATTCTTTTGGTTGTCTTCTTCTAGGAGATTTGAGGTATCAAATGATCTTTAATAGAGTCTTTCAAATTCATTATTGCCTTACATCATATTTATTCCATGATGGCTTCTCTGCTTCTTCTAGTTTCGATACTCCTTCCACAAATTTTAGAAAATCATTCTCTTCTAAGATGACGAGTACCCTAGACTTCCATGAATTGAAGTTGGAAGCCCCATCAAGTCTATCTTCAATTTTAACACTGTTCATCTTGACTGCAACCTGGAAACAACAGAAACCCTAGCAGGAGGGTTAAAAATTGAAACTTGGAATTTGAGAAAACTGTTTCCACAAAGAGATGCACCCTCCTAGTGCGAGTTGGATAAACCTTCTTTTCAGTTGAACTTGCGAACAACAGAATAGGTCAAAATTGGAAGCCCTAGTTTCCTAGTTCCAACATAAATTAGGGAAAAACTGAAAAATTCTCAGAATGAAGATTTGTTTTCACAAATAGGTGCACCTTCTTAGGGTGAGTTCAAGGAGACTCTTTCCAGATCCAATATGTGGTTGTAAACCTTTGAAATTGGAAGCCCTAGTTCTTGACAATGGTTGCTTTCAGCACTGCTCTGATACCATGTTAGAGTTTTAATATAGCAGTATAGTTTCACTTTTTTTGTAGCATAAATAACAAAGATCATTGAAAGAATAACCAATGCACAAAGAACAAAGAAGCATAGATTTATTTTGGGAAAACCCTTTAGGGAAAAACCCAACAACATTTCTTACTCGGAGAATCAAATTCAAGATACAATGTACAAGTATGAGAGATTGTTGGAATCGATTTAATACTAAGAGGGGGGGGGGTGAATCATTATTAGCGCAGTTATCAACAATTTTTACATTATTTAACATATTAGCCTTTACTTAATCTTTGTATTCAGTTATACATCAATAAATAAGCATTCATCCATATATGCACCAACACAAAGAACACATAACACAGGATTTTTACGTGGAAATCCAAACGGGATAAAACCACATAATGTTTCTTTATAATGAGAAAGAATACATTCAAGGAAGCACCGACTTCCTGCATTTATCAGCACCAACTGGAAGGAGGCACCAACCCCGTAGTCTTACAGGAATCGACATGAAGGAAGCACCAACTCCCTGGGTTTCTCCAGCACCAATTGGAAGGAGGCTACAACCCCCTGTCTCCTTGTTGTTTGATAGGCATTGACTTGAAGGAAGCTTCAACTCCCTGTCTCTTTGCCCCATCCTGCTGCCAATATGTCCAATGTATGATTTTGTATTTCTGAACTTCCACTCCGCGCACTCTTATGTTCTTCTGATGATAGTTCTGTTGTGAGCTACCTTCGTATGCAGTCAATTCTCTGTCACTGGGATGCATACATCACTTGACTTCTCATTCCTCTCAATTCACACTTTTGTTGATGACTTACTTCATGTACCGTGTCCTCGTTGATACTACAGTTTGCGCTGAGGTATGCTCTATCGTTCTGCTACAGTGCTACTGCTTTCACCAACTGATACTGTGCTTTCAATTGATAGTTTACTGTTTTGAAATAATGCACCGGTAACAGATGGAATTGTGCACTTATTGATGGGTTTGTTTTGTATAAGTGCCACAGTCTTTTAGACAATCTGCGACATGTCGTGGATCAATAGATTCGTACTTTCGATTTAATGCACTTGTCTCAGATCATCCTCATAATGATGCACTTGCTAGATCCTACTGTCGCTCTATCGTCGCGCATCAGATGGACTTCTCAACTTTGCACACTTAACTTCTGCTTATATGCATCAGCTAGACATCTGTGCATCATCTGATATACCTCGGTTTTGTCTCTGCGCTTCTATCTTACTTACATTTGTGACTATTTGTGTGTTGTTTGCAATCCCGTCATTCAGTCTTCACGCAGTTGCACATACTTCAATGTTTCTGCCTTTCAGTTCTTGTGCAATCGTCACAGATTTACAACATCATTTTGCGCACCATCAGTTGTATCATTCATCTGTCTATGTGCAGTCGGCTCCTTGCTAGATCATGTTGTTCTGTCCTCGAGCCCTTGATGCCTCGAATATAATTCTGTAACAAACACTTGAAGCTCTTCTATCTCACCATCAAGCTTACTTCAACTCTCCAACTTGCGTCTCTATTTATACAGGTCCTGCACGGATTGTATGTCCATAAGTTGGTTGTGGCATCCCTTCTTCCATACTTCACGAATTGTGCATATGTCACATGTCATCTTCTGCATTGTTGATGTGTCATCCTTAGTGTGTCTTGCGCCTTTATGGTCCACAACTTAGTGGGACTTTACACCTTGGTGGTGTACTCTTGCGTTCTTGATGTACCATTGCTTTGAGATATGTGCGCATCCTTGCTCTTCAACTTGATGAGTCTACGACCCTTGCTGCACCATCCCTTGTGGGTATTATGCCCTTGATGCATTGATGGTTTGCGGAATCTGCGCATACTCCATCCTTTACTTGGTGGGGCTTTGACCCTTGCTGCTTCCTTACTTGTATGACTTGCGCACCTGTTGTACCATCGATAATGGAATTTTCTCACAAACTTACTTCAACCGCTGTACTCTTCTAGGAATTTGTGCGTCCTTTACTAAACTGAAAGCATCTTTAGATTGGCTTAGACTTGCGCGCTTTTAGGACTGTCCGACCATAAGCTATTTCTTTCTTCTTGTGCACTCCCGATCTTTGACCAAGCAATGCTTGTGCATTCTAGAGTCTTCTTTCAACATGCTTGCACACTTGTACCATTTACTCAACCAACTCCTTGGCTGCTTGTGCACATGTACCATTGTCCAACCAGTCTTTTGACTGCTACCTTGAGAGAGTATGACTTGGTGGACTTGATTTCTGCGCAGGTACCACATGCCATAGGATACATTACTTGATATATCTTCCTTATGTACTTCTTCAAACTCATCATTCACGATGTATCCTTGGACACACATCTTCAGACTGGATGCAACATATATACTTTTTTCAGATTGGCATCCATATCTGTCACCTTCACCATCTTGCATAGATACTTCTTCAAAGTGGTTTCCATATACTTCTTCACACTGTTGTAGGAATGATGTATCCACTTTGACATCAGTTGACATCAGACTCAGGCTGAATCAGTTGACATCCTCTTTGACATTAGTTGACATCAATGACAACCAAATTTCAACAGAGATAAGATAAACCAAATGTGGCAAACCCATATAAGATGTCTTCCTTGTCTGCTTTTGCTTCTCTATCTTGATCTGCGCACCTGTGGAGTTGAATCTGCGAATTTTTCTTGGTGAAAATGAGAGAGGCACCACCTTATTTATACTTGAATTATGGCTGACTTTTCACTGTGGGGCCAACTTCACTAGGGTGATTGGGCTAACTTTCTTGGGGCAGTTTTTACCTAGTTTTTGGGGCAGTTTTACCCTGTGTTTCCTATGGGGACGACTTCTTTATGAGGATGATACCTCACGAAGCTATAACATCAACATTTTTTAGGTATACCATATTTGTTGACCTCAAATATTCAAATGTTTAAATGTTTTTTAAAGATGTATAAAGCCCTTATAAATTCAAATATATAGAACATTAACAAACTATAAAATCATATGGTTGTTGGCTTCAAAATTTAAGGGAAAATATTAGATTTAGAAAGGTCCTTGTTCACGTGGACATTTGATTTTAAAATATTGTCTAATTTTAAACATAAGATAGAAGATTTGTAAACATTTTTAGAGAGTGAAGTTATAAAATCACAATCGAAAATAAAATATTTTATGGCCATCTTATATAATGGGTATTATTTTTAGATGTTAAGATTAATAACATGTAATTATTTCAAATTAAGGGTTGTTAACAAAAGAATTGACATTGAATGACTTCTCCAATGCTAAGAGGGGTGTTTATATGTTGTGAAAATCAAGTAAGACTTGCACTTAGCATCATCTTTATCCACATTATTTACATCGATGCTTTTGAATTGAAATATCTAGGTTAATACAACACTAATCACCTCGATGCTTATTGTTGGACCACATGATTGTTGTTTAGAAGGAAAAATACTATGTAGCGGCCTATTGTAATTTTTTTTTTCCAGATTTATATTGATGATCCCACATAAATATTTACAAATCAATGTTTTTCTAAATATTTGTTTGGGGTACTTTGAGCAATCACTCAAATCCAGGGCCTGCTCACACAAATCCTTGAGAGAGGATTTGTATGGGTTGCTCAGGTGACTAACACATCACATGTGTCTAGGATTCTTAGGTGAGTGCTTGAAAACTTTACACATTTGCTATGGGAGACAATTGTCCTCCACAACTTAGTAGTTGAGACCTGTCCATGCTAAGTAGGTTCCAATAGATAGAGACTTACCCATATTGGATTGGTCTTAATATATTTAGACTTGTCCATGTGGGGGCTTTATCAAGGAGGCTCGCTTCCTATATGAGAATACTTGATTTTTAAATATTGTAAATTTGTAGATGCTTTGCTCTCCATAAAATTTTTGTGTTTATAAAATAGCGTTGAGAATAGTAATTAAATACTTAATTTTTTAAATAAGTTTTTTCATTATTTTAAAAAAAATTCATTATCTTAAATTGTTTGATACATATATTTTTCTAATTTTAATTTTGATACGAACTTAACATGGAGTGTTTTTCTTCCACTTACATATTAGATTTTAAAGTCCTATTTACAAAGGGATTTTTATTTTTTAAATTTATATCAATATTGTTCTAAGAACAATAGTAAAAATTGTTTTTTTCTTTTCTTTTAATACTAACAAATTTATTAGGAGATGTGTTCAAACATGTTTTAATGGTTGAGAAATACAATTTCTCTATTAATATCTCTGTCAAATACTTAACAAACTCTGATTGCTACTTCATATAAACTTCAACATGCATGCATTAATCTCAAACACATCCAACTGTACTTTATAGGAAAAAATACTAAATACTAAGTAAATCTGAAAAATCTAACAACAAAAAAATGACAGTGAACAACAGTCAAGATCAACACATTTTGCACAAGATATTTGGTAAAATGACCCTAGAAAAACCCACAAGGGAAAACCATTCAAGAGAGAATAATTTTATTAAGAACTTCTCAGGAAAGTTAAAACAGAAGTATATTTCAACATTAAATAAATTTACTTATCTCCAAGAATTATGTCAAACTCACATCAATTTTGAGCATTAATGATTGTACGACCTGTCTCTTTAATGCACATTAAATTTTGGAAAATAGTCTTCATAATCGTGCCTTATCTCAGCAAAATAGTATGAAACTGCTGCATTAAATTCTCAACAGTTTACCTCGGTTTCAGTGCTATCTTCTCTTCCCAACTGAATGGTTGTATGACCCTACTATACCAAATTTAAATTCCCCGATTTCTCTACCTCGAAATCTGTGCTTTCTCTACCTCAAAATTTGTGCATTAATCACTGTTGTACAACCTCATTAATGAATGTCGTACGATCTCATTAATGACTGACATGTTTCTTGGGAAATGTGCTTTCCAGCTCCGTTGGAAATCATGCCCTTCTTTTTTTTTGCCCATTTCTTTTCCTTTCAGCTCTCCTTTTACTCTCTCTTCTCTCATCAATGAATCTCATTAATGTGTGCCTCTTCTCTCTCAAACTTGTTTTTATATCCTTATTAATGAATAACTACTTAACTAACTACCTAACCTTAAGATCTATGGTTAAGATTCAATCTTGCCCCACAAGATCTAAAGGTCACGATATAATCTCTCATTGAGATCACTTAAAACATTTAAGTGACCCAACTTTATAATAAAGTCACTTAAACATTACCAAGTCATTTATTACTCATTAATTAAATAAAAGACCCACTTAACTTTATAAAAAACACTTTTACAAGGTCAAGTTATTTAAAGAGAGAGTTGCTCGATATCTTTTTCATGCTAGGCACGGGCAATGCAGAAGTACCTCCCGTGCTACAAACTTTAAAAGTCTCAATAAACATCATCCCTACATGTTAAATATGAATATGTGGATGGTATTTTTAGAAGTTGTAAAATGCTTTAAAATTTATGTTTTTTAAAAGTTAGGATTGCTGGTGACCTAAGGTCACCTAAACCATTTGAAAATATGATTTAGACTTTGGATTTATTTTCATGACATTTTTTACACTTATCAAATTTATGTTCATGATGTGATGAACACAAAATTGCTCATGGTTTGGGAGCATAAATATTTATATATTGAAACTAATATTCATGGAATTGTTTTTAATATATTTTAAAGTTTTTGAAAAATAAATCTAGATGCTTTGAAAAAAAGAAAGCATTTTTACAATTGATATTTCTAAAATGTACTTTTTGAAATTTCCTTGAAGGAAATGTATTATTTTGAAGTTATTTTAGGAAGTATAAGAAATATCTTTGGATTTTTCACTTAGCAGTAGAAATACAATATTCAGATCTTGACAATTATTTCCTAATGATTTCAAATGTTTATTTCATCCCATTGTTTTCATTGAATAATTGCACACTGAAAATTTCAACTTAAATTGAAGTTGAAACAAAAGGATCATAAAAAGATATCCATGCATAGTAAACACAACAAATTTACCCTAGGAAACCCAATCTCGGGAGAAAACCCAACCAAATTTTCTTAGAAGAAATCAATCCAATTTACAAGTACATTACCATCTTGAAGAAACCCTAGCACATAAGAATTTCTCCCTTCATGAGGAAACCCTAACAGGGTGAGCCCTCCTTCATGAAGAAACCCTAGCGTATCTCTAGGGAGATATAGTGAACCTCTAGGGAGATATAAGCACCCAAAATTTTTCCCCTTGTGCCTTTTGCTAGGCCTTCTTGGAAAGTGCACATTAGTTAGAAAAGTTGTTGAGTTGTGTTAGCGTGAAAATGAAATGTTAGCTACTTATTTATACACTTCAATTTGCCTCGATTTTTCTTATGGGGTCGACTTGTACTTTTGTTTTCCACTTTTCATTTTATCTTTAGGGCCGAATTGTCCTTTCTTCTTTTTTAGTATTTCTTGGGCTTCTTCAATGCTTTCCGGGTCTTCTTTAATAGTTGACTTGTCTTATTGGTTATTTATTATTTACTAGAAAAGTTGTCGATAATGTTATTCTTCTCCTCACATGCACGTCTATTCACACATAGAGTTCTAATGTTGAATATACCCACTAAAAAGTCTTAGACACTTCTTAGTATGTCAATTCAACATTAGACTAGACTTGTATATTCCACAAGGGGATGAAGGCCCCTATCAAATAAACAAGTCAAACATTCTAATATAGAATAGATCTCTCCCTCATGGAGCACTCCCTCATAGAGTATGCAATGTGACCTCAAGCCTTATTCACACTTAGCCAAATCACATGACTAAGCAAGGTTGTGCAAGCACCTCGAGCCTTATTCACACTTAGCCAAATCACATGGCTAAGCAAGGCTACACCTGGGCCATTCACCACTAGCCAAATCACATGGCCATTTCCCGTGAGTGAGAATTGTATCATTCTCCTTGGTCAAATTACATTCCCATTCTGGTAGAATGTCTTCCCAAAGCTACACCCTGGAGAAACATCAACACTGCCTCTCAGTGAGGAAGACATTTTGCATCACACCAAGCTTGCTTGGTGTGAATGTCCTCAATCTGCATCTTGAGTCTTTCACTCCAGCCAAATCATCATAACTATCTGGATAATACTGTTCCTGGGCCATTCACCACTAGCCAAATCACATGGTCATTTCCCGTGAGTGAATGTATCATTTTCCCTTGGTCAAATCACATGACCAATCTAGGAGAATGTTTGCCCAATGTTGCTCATTTGTAGAACCATCACGGTGTTAGGGCCATTCTCCACTAGCCATATGACTAAGGCTCTGTGAATGTATCATTCTCCCTTGGTCAAATCAGCATGACTAATTTGGGAGATTGTCTGCCCAATCCTGCTCACCCATGGATATGTACTGGAGTTGCATTGCTCCCCTATGCACTATGTCTCGGATGAAGTACTATTTGATTTCCTGATCAAATAGTCCTGTAAGAAGTACAATGCTTCACGACATGCGACACTAGCTGCAATATACTCCACATCTACTGTAATGAGTGTTACAAAATTTTGCTTCCTTCTAATCCAGGATATCATAGCTGATCCCAAGCTGAAGCAACACCACAAGGTGCTCTTTCTGTCCACTTCACTCCCTTCCCAATTAGAATCTGTATATCCCTACAGCCTCACTTCACCACCTGAGACACATCTTAGACCATATCCAACTATACCACGCAAGTAACTCAACACATGCTTTGCCACAATCCAATTTACATGCCTCGGCTCTGGCTCAAGGTGCTCACTGCAAAGCAAAATATCTGGCTTGGTGTTAACTAGGTACATCAAGGATCCAATCAATTACTTGTATATAGTGGGATCCACCAAATCTGAACATGAAGCATAATCACTCAACTTCTTTAGATTTGTCACCATAGGTGTCATGTACCCAATTAAATGATTTTTAGATAAATAATTAAGTTGTCCTACCCAATTCCTAAGGGTTATGTGGAAAAATTAAAATATTGACATTTAACCCCAAAGTCTATAGTTTCTCATGAAAATTCAATATTCTAAATTGATGGTGGAAAAATAGGCCAATAAATTATGGAATAAATGTGAAATGCTCCAAAATGAAGTGGCATTAGGTCCTAGTTGGACTTGGGGGCGCATACGTGTACATGTGGGGTCCACGCGAGAGAATATTCCTCCTTTAAACATGGAGCCATCCCCAAATTCGAGTTGGAGGGAAGAGGTAACATTCATGAAGGAAGAGGAAGAGTCATAGGGTTAAAAAAAGGCAATGAAAGATTCTATGACAAGTATGACAAGCATTATGACACTTATGACAGATTCTATGACACTTATGACACTTATGACAGATTATATGACATCTATGACACTTATGATAGATTATATGACATCTATGACAATGTAAGAGATAAAATTAGACCAAGAGGGTGCATGAGAGGAGTTACACATATCCAAAGCATCCAAAAGATTCCCCAATTTGAATTCATGGAGGAGTTGGAGACAAAAGATGAGCCAAGTGTCATGTGGGGCCAATGAAGGGTCATAACCTCCACTGATTCGAATGTCATGAGTAATTAGGAGATAATTTGAGTTCTAAGGAGGTAAATGAGTCAACTAAAGTTATTAAAAGGAGGCCAAGTCGAAATGGAGCATCTTTTGGTCATTTGTTATTTGCATCTTTGCAATTTGGGAGAGCTTCAAGCTTGTCCTTGCACGATGGATGTTCATCTTCCCTGCCTTAGAACCAATTTCGAGGGTGCAAGATTCCCATCCAAGTTGGTTGATGGAGAGGCCATTCATACCTTTCAATAGAGATTCATGGATATGTTTTGGTACAGGTTCAACGCCCATCTGAGTTCGAGTTCATATTCATTCTTTCTTCTCTTCTCTCATTCTACTATCTTTCTCTCAATGTTCATATAAAGTGAGATAGCGCACTCTTTGTTGCATATAGATAATGGAAGGATGTTGTTTCGAACTTATGAACTTGTTAATGGATGCATAAATCTGTAATGGATAGATCATGAGAGCCACATCTCGAAATACTAAGCACTTCATGTACTATTTATCCAAGTAACATTGATATTCGAGCTAGTTTCGTCACTATATTCTCATGGTGATTGTAGCATGTTTTGTATCAGTTTGATATCCAAATTTATGGAGGTGTTGCCTATGATTTAAGTTGATTATGGAAGTTAAATTTATGTCCAAATTATTGTATTTGTACCCCTCAAGACATACTATATTTTGCAACATTAATTCATGCTCACTTGTCCACCATTTTCACATAAATTGTATACCTTAGAAGTTGTTGACGTTTGGGAGACTTATCCGACCCTAAAACCTGATATAGTGCTGCAAACATGTTGTCCTTGATGTCCTCTAACAGAACCAATTCTCTGATTGAATATTAGGGAAGGCCGTACAATGTTTGGAAGGAAAAAATAGTGGCAGACCTAGGGGGATTTTCACTAATCCAATTGACTAATTTTGTCCCAAGTCTTCCCTCCTTGAAAATTTCAGACCATGAATGTTTATAATAGAGGTTTGGATGTCTAAAGGGTGTAATAGAGTGTTATATGTCCTCCCAAGTCCCTCCTTCTACATTTCGAAAACATTTGGAGGTGTTTGGAATAGTTTGTCTACCACATTCTTAGAATCGAAATTGGGTGAATTTGAGCAACTTTCAAATTAGGGATATTACAGTGGTATCAGAGCATGGTCCTTGCACCTGATTTGGGTGACCATTGATGAGGTCAAGAATTCATCGCTCACCCTTAGAAACTGAAACTAAAAGTACCTTTGGTGAAGAGGAAGAAGCATGCGAAGAGGTGCACTCTACTGAAACTATGGCTAAGGATGAAAAAGGAACCTCATAGATGGAGGAGAAAGAGGAGTTTAGAAAATTCATGAAACCATTTTTTGAGGACATGACAAGGAAGATAATGCAAGGGTTCGAATTGATGGCTATTCAAATTGGAAGCAAATTGGAAATAAGAGGCAGTAGTAGTTCTCATTTCGAGTGAAAAAAGACAGTTGGTGAAAACATTTTCTCAAGGACCGGGCCTCACAACCGGCCTAATGACTTCTAGGGCTCAACAAGAACCACCACACCCAAGTTTCTTGATTCCAAATAAGATCCTAACACTCAATTTGGAATGAATGAATTACAAATATTGAGAGCAACATGTAAAACCTTGCCCCAACAATATTAGGCATATCTTGATATGTATAAGGGAGATACACAAAAGGCCATTCCTTTGGAAGACTTTTGTGATTGGGTGTTTGGACGTAGGCCCAAGAATGAATATGTGGATTTAGTGAAGAAAGGTTTATGCCATTCTTGCAAAATACCTTGGAGAGAAAATCATATATGTCTGAGTGAAAAGGAGGATTGAAATGAGGATACCCATGAGCCACCTAGTTCTGAAATAGGTGAAGCAGAAGAAGCATTACATGAAGAGGATCAAAAGTCACTACCAAGTGACTTTGAAAAATATGAATAAACACCACATGAGCATGAATAATATTTCATTGAAAATGCTAAAGATCATTTTGAGACACTCTCTACTTTGGACATGAATCAAAGAGCATCAACGGATGGATGCTTGAACTGTGAAGGAGTACCTACTGATGGGTGCTCACACCTCTATGTTGGTGACATAGAGATCACTTTTGAAATTATTGTTGCAAGCCAAAGTTCCATTGACTATGGATATGAATACCTTGTATCAGTTGAAGAAGAACCAAGATCAACTTCCCCATCACCACTTGAGCTTCATGAAGTTGGTCCAAGAAAGAAGGAAGAAGATGAGGAGGTTCATTTGCAAGAGCCTCATTTTCTTGTTGGGTCCTTGAAGATGGATGAAAAGAACATTCAAGAGGACTTGAAAACTCTCCATGACATTGGTTTCAAAATTTTGTTGGTGTGTGGAGGAGAAATCTTCCCTTGAAGACATGGAGAAAATCCATAAGGCAATGTTGGACACCAAAGACAATTTTTTGAATTTTCTTTCTGATAGAGATTATTTAATTGAGCTTGTTGTTTTGTATCATGGAATAACCTTGAAGGATGCATAATAGAATGACAATCTCTCAAATGAGTTGGATTCCACCCACAATGCACTTTAAAAATATATGGTGCAAATTGAGCAACTTCAAGAGAGGTTGCAAAGGTCCTTTACACCCTCCTACATATCATACAACCATTCAATGGCTGAAATAATTGATGTTACAAAGGAGGAGCCTCATTTTATGGTGGAACATGAGGTACATGTTGATATGCAAGTTCTTGAAGAGGTTACATTCAAACAAGAGGGAATCCAAGCACTTGTACTTGTTCAGGGGGACTATGAGCTGCCTCATGGTGAGAGTTGCAGAGCCTTGGAAGAGGCACATGATCTCACAAAAGTTGGAACAACCAATTATGGAGTATATGCATTCAAAATTTTGATGGGTAAGAGTTGCAAAGAGACAAGGTTGGTTCACAATTCTTCACCCCCTACTTCTTTTTCAACCACATCAATTTGGGATGAAAATTGGGTGAAAGGTTTCATTTTGATGGTGCCACATGAGGAGTATGAAACTCCTATATCTCCTTTCGATGATGACATGATTAGAGAGCATTATTATTTACATTTGCAGCAGAATAATTTGTTACCTTATGATGATACACATATACATGGATGCACCTATGATGTTCACTTGAGTCACTTGAAGACTCATGATTTTCCTTGCTCCTTACTGGTTCAGATTTTAGTGGACGTTCTTCATTCACTTCTTGGATGAAAGAACACATGGCTGATTGTTTTGATGCATCTTACATTCTTTTGGATCAGCATTATAGGACATGGGATCCTCACCTATGTTATTGGAGCATATTTGATATAATACTTGATTCTTTTGTGTATGGGGCACATGATGATCTACCTACTTGGATGTATAAGCACTTTCATGATTCTTTGATGAGACACCTATTTGATGTACATTTGTATGATGTTGATATGTACTTTGATGATATATATTTTGTACTTATGATGTTTGGAAGGATGCAATACAAGCAATGAGATCTTGGTGTTGCTTGGTTTCAGCTCACTTGGAGCAGTAGTTCGATTATTGGTTTGAGAGAGAAAGCCACCCTTCAGTTGTTTGAGTTCATCTTTGCAGAGAAGTGTTCCAGTTTCCTATGTGGGAGACCTTTTGAGAGACGGATTCAATCTTCACATGCTTGGTGTTCATGGCATTTCATACTAGACATTTCACACCATGCATGTATCATGATCATTTGGGACCCTGGGATCATTTTTTTGTTAAGATTCAATATGCTAAGATAGATAACATCAGTATTACATTCCATTTCACAACAATAGCATATACAAGATAACTGAAAGAACAACAAGCACATCATAAACACAAGAGACACAGATTTATCCTGGGAAACCCTCATGGGGTAGAAAACCCAACAAAGCTTCCTCAATATAGATTACCAGCAAATACAAAGATGTAATCCCCAAACATGAGCTCCTTCTCCTCCATAGAATATCTATATCTCTCCTATGCACCAATCACAAGAGAGTGAATGAGTGTGTGAGTGTGATAAATGAGGAACACACCTCCTCTATTTATACACTACTTCGCCTTAACTTACTAACTAGGTTGGCCCCAACTTTGACCATTGGGGACTTAAACACCCCATTACAATTGACTCTGGGCCGACCCCACTAGGGAAGTCTAATAACCCAAGTTACCACATTCCGACGGAGGAATAAACATCTCCGGATATACAATAAGGTCTTCACGGAGGAATGAAACATCTTCGAAATAATAAAGTACAAATATAATATTCTTAGAAGTTACAATATTTCAACATTTTTGTCTCATTGGTTTCAATTCTAGGGGGCAACAAGTAGTATGGGAGATTGAGTCACCACTTGAGAAGGTGATTGTAATCAAAGTAGTGCAGAAACAATCATGGTGGTTCCTCTCTAAATGTTTCATGGAATCTTGAAGACTCAAAGTTGGGAAACTCAATGGCAACTTCAAAGAATTATACAGCGAGAAAAAGGGTTGAAAGTTCGGAAAGAGTTTCCAAAATATGAAAGAGGTAAAGATTAATTGTGCACACTCTATTTTCATAGATTTAATTAATCTTTTGGTGTTTAGTGGTGATGTCACGGGAGATATCAATATGAAAAAGAAAACACACATCTCCTTACTTTTGGCAAAACACAAGTACAGTACATGAGTGCCACTACTCAGAGTTTTGGAAAGAAAGTAGGTTCTTCAACGTCCATGTTCGAAATTTCTTGAGGACAA
The DNA here is from genome assembly GCA_027924585.1 of Larix kaempferi. Taxonomy (NCBI): domain Eukaryota; kingdom Viridiplantae; phylum Streptophyta; class Pinopsida; order Pinales; family Pinaceae; genus Larix; species Larix kaempferi. Next base: position 3,707,571 of record BSBM01000275.1, on the reverse strand, counting down.
ACAATATTGGGATGGGAGGACTTTCATGTCCCCAATTAAATGATTTTCAGATAAATAATTAAGTTGGCCTACCCAATTCCTAAGGGTTATGTGGAAAAATTAAGATATTGACTTTTAACCCCAAAATCTATAGTTCTCATGAAAATTCAATATTCTTAAATTGATGAAAAATAGGCCAATAAATTATGTAATAAATGTTAAATGCTCCAAAATGAAGTGGCATTAAATCCTAGTTGGACTTGGGGGCGCATAAGTGGACATGTGGGGTCCACATGAGAGAATATTCCTCCTTTAAACATGGAGCCATCCCCAAATTTGAGTTGGATGGAAGGGGTAACATTCATGAAGGAAGAGGAAGATTCATAGGGATAAAAATAGGCAATGACATATTCTAGGACAACTATGAAAAGCATTGTGACACTTATGACAAATTCTATGACACTTATGACAGATTCTATGACATCTATGACAATGTAAGAGCTAAAAATAGACCAAGAGGGCGCATGAGAGGAGTTACACATCTCCAAAGCATCCAAAATATTCCCCAATTCGAATTCATGGAGGAGTTGGAGACAAAAGATGAGCCAAGTGTCATGTGGGGCCAATGAAGGGTCATAACCTCCACTAATTCGAATTTCATGAGTAATTAGGAGATAATTTGAGTTCTAAGGAGGTATATGAGTCAACTAAAGTTATTAAAAGGAGGCCAAGTCGAAATGGAGTAGCTTTTGGTCATTTTTCATTTGCATCTTTGCAATTTGGGAGAGCTTCAAGCTTGTCCTTGCATGGTGGATGTTCATCCTCCCTACCTTAGAACCAATTTTGAGGGTGCAAGATTCCCATCCAAGTTGGTTGATGGAGAGGGCATTCAGAATTTTCAACATATATTCATGGAGATGTTTTGGTGCAGGTTCAACCCCCATCTAATTTCGAGTTCATATTCATTCTTTATTCTTTTCTCTCATTCTAGTATCTTTCTCTCAATGTTCATGTAAAGTGAGATAGCGCACTCTTTGTCGCATATAGATAATGGAAGGATGTTGTTTCGACCTTATGAAATTGTTAATGGATGCATAAATATCTAATGGATATATCATGAGATCCACATCTCGAAATAATAAGCACTTCATGTACTATTTCTCCAAGTAACATTTATATTTGAGCTAGTTTCCTCACTATATTCTCATGGTGATTGTAGCATGTTTTGTATCAGTTTGATATCAGAATTTTATGGAGGTGTTGCCTATGATTTAAACTGATTATGGAAGTTAAATGGATTTCCAAATTATTGTATTCACACCCCTCAATTCACACTATAGTTTGCAACATTAATTCATGCTCATTTGTCCACCATTTTCACATAAATTGTATGCCTTAGAAGATGTTATCCTTTGGGAGACTTATCCGACCCTAAAACCTGATATAGTGTTGCACATATGTTTTCCTGGATGTCCTCTAACAGAATCAATTCTCATATTGAATATTAGGGAATTTCGTACAATGTTTGGAAGGAAAAAATAGTAGCAAACCTAGGGGGGATTTTCACTAATCCAATTGAATAGTTTTGTCCCAAGTCTTCCCTCCTTGAAAATTGCAGAACATGAATGTTTATAACAAAAGTTTGGGTGTATAAAGGGTGTAATAGAGTGTTCTATGTCCTCCCAAGTCCCTCCTTTCACAATTCAAAAACATTTGGAGGTGTTTGGAACAATTTGTGTACCACATTCCTAGAATCGAAATTGGGTGAATTTGAGAAACTTTCAAATTAGGTATATTACAATAGGTGTAGCCATGGACTAGCAGTCCATCATACCAAATATGCTCAATATATCAGCTTTGTACTTACCCTAACTGAGGAAGATATCGCCTAATCTTTGCCACACCTCTACTCCCAATAAATAATGCATCAGGCTAAGATCCTTCATCTCGAACTCATAGGCTAACTTCCTTTTGGAGAGGGAAGTACTCTTGACTAGGGCACCTCCTCCATCATAAAAAAACTATGTTGAAGCTACTCCCTTTTTGCGGGAGCACCCTGCTCCCTCTACACATGAGTATCCTGCTCCCTCTGCATCTCGACACCCTGCTACCTCTGCATATGAGTATCCTACATTGAAGCAACCTACTTCCTTATGCACTGTTGATTCATGTGTATCCATCTATGTCATCTCCCACCAAGTGGTTCCAATGAGATGAGCCTCCTTCTCCCTCAAGAACACTGAATGCCATCCACAACTCTCTCCAATCCTGCAAAATGTGCCATCCCTAATGCTAATATGAAATGCATGCTTGATCTTATAGATACACTTGGAAGTCACCATTGACTTCCCCTTTTCTCTCGAAACTATCTCTATGGAAGTATCACTGGGAGCTGCATGCCTCTCTGCATCCTATAAACTGTCATGAAGCAATGATAGCCTCTTCCTCATCACTGCAACATCTCTTGGTATATCCACTGGCTCTGTTGGCTCTATTGAATTCTCCTGGTAGTCTAAAGGATGAACAAATGGACTAGAGGGATTTGTACCCTCATCCCTTGGAGCCTCCTGCTCCTCACTATCAATCTCCATGTGAGACTTTCTGGACCTCCTGAAGGATACCTCCTCATCAAAAGTAACATCCTGACTAACCTCAATCTAATGTTGTCCTGGAATGTAGATCCTGTAGGAATTTGAAGTCTTGCTCTGGCTACACTCACTAGAATTTTTGAACCCAAAATCCGACGGCATATATGTCCAATTTCGACATCACACCATCGACTATCCAATAAGATTCTCCTTTTTTAAACGTTGGTTGCACTTCGGTGGATATCCGACAGCAAAATGGCCGCGTCGGATATTCGACACAGTCCTGTCAGATATCCGACCACAACTCTTTTAATATACCCACCGGAAATCTGACACCCATTACTTTATAGGGGGTCGGATATCTGACACTGATTACTTTAAGGGTGGTTGGATATCTGACAATAAGGACATCGAATATCCTTTAAGGGTGGTCGGATATGAAAAAGAAGAAGAGGATCTACGTTTGTGAAATGAAAGTTCTCGACGTTTCAATCCTTACTGTAGGATCATCATCAGGAGACAGCGAAGTCTGAGGAGGAGATTGTGATTGCCCAATGACCATTGTATATGTAGTGACGGTGGAGGTTTGGTAGATGAAAATAGGTTAGGTGTCGGCTTAAGTTAGTTTTAGGGTTTGTTGTTTAATTAATTAATTATCTTGGAATAATTAATTGTTTCTTAATGTTTTCCAAGTTTAGAAAGTTATTTTTAATAATTAGTTTGATTAATTAATTTATTAAGTATCATTTAGTTTTTTAAAAGAGATAAAATGAACAAATATTAATAATTAGTTTAATTAATTTTATTTGAATTCTAATTTTAATTCTATAACCTAGGGTTTATAGGGATGAAAATTAGTTTTAGAGTTTTAGAAAATTATTAATAATAATTAGTGAAAATAATTAATTTGATTTTAAGGTTTTGTTAGTTTGTAGGAATAATTAAATGTTCCTTAATGTTTTCCAGGTTTAGAAAATTATATTTAACAATTAGTTTTGATTAATTATTTTTATTAAGTGTCATTTAGTTTTTAATAGAGATAGAATTGAACATTTAATAATTAGTTTGATTAATTTTAATTTGATTTGAATTCTAAAATTTTAATTCTAAAACCTAGGGTGTTTTAATTAGAAAAAAATCCTTTGCTTTTTGATGTCTTCAAATTATTTAGATTATTATTTAAAATTATTAACTAACTTAATAAGTTTGATTAGTTTTTGATTTTAGTAGAGTTAATTAATACCTAAATTTAGTTTTTAACAAAATTTTTAAGGTTTAGATGTTAGGTTTTTATTATTTGTTATAAACATTACTTTTTAATTTTTAATTTTTATTTATTATTTATTGATAAATAGGATTTTCTTTCTATTAATTAGTTATAGTTATATTAAAGGTAGTTTTTGATTTTAGTAGAGTTAATTAATACCTAAATTAAGTTTTTAACAAAATTTTTAAGGTTTAGATGTTAGGTTTTTATTATTTGTTATAAACATTACTTTTTAATTTTTAATTTTTATTTATTATTTATTAATAAATAGGATTTTCTTTCTATTAATTAGTTATAGTTATATTAAAGGTTCTGAATGGTATATTTTAATCTTTTTTAATAAATTTTATGTTTTAAATTTTTTTTGGTGAAGAATGGTGTATTAGCAAGTTTGAAATATTTCACAGTTTTTTAATTTTTTAAATTAAAATTATCAAATTATTCATGATAATTAGTGTGTATGATGGGTGCTAAGTTGTTATGATGACTATGAAGGGATAGAGGTAAATTGATGATTAGAGACTCCTAGGTTTTCTTTATTGGAGTGCCTTGAGTTTTGTAAAGAATGTACCAGGGGTTTCCAAGTATCACTCAATTTGGTTCCGTCATCTCTATTGAGGCAATTTCCACAAATCTCAATTTCAATTTTCTCCCTAATCTTTCGTTTTGTGAGATTGTCTTCTCTAGATATGACGGAAGCCTTTTCTAAGCAGATTTGATGTTGGGTTAGGTGAGAATGTTCTGCTAGGGCTGATTTTTTGTGCCTATCGTGCCTAAGGTCAGCGCTATGTTCTTTTAATCTTGTTGCTATTGAAACACTTATAGCAACTAGGATTTAATCTTGCAAATGCTTTAAAACACTACAAATCTAAGCACACAATTGGATGTTGCAAAAATGGGCACAAAATTTGTGCAATTCAAATTTTAGTCAGACACCTATGGTGAAAGATGTATGAATCAAACAAAAAGCTTCCAGAAAAAACCCATGTGACTCTATAATCCTGCAAACTCTGGTGTATGTGTCATAATATGATTTTGCACACATAATGAAAAGCATGGTCGAAAGATTGAAATCCCTGCAAATTCAAAAAAAGCCATACCTGTGTCCATATTTATATCAGAAAATGCTGGTTTTTAAAACAATTATAATCAACAGATGGTAAATCTCTCTCAAGTTTTCAAACAGGAGTATCTCTCTATTTTCTACAGAAATAGAAACTCCAGTTTTCCCTAGAAATTTTTAATGGCCATAATTTCCACTTATGGAAGGTCAAAAGTCGTTTATGGGAACAATAAAGAATACTGTACAACACTACAGCAAGATTATCTTGTTGAATGGGAAATTTGAGATGAGAGAGGCAAGTCAATATTGAATAGGAAATTTGAGATGATAGAGCTAAGTTAATAAATGACTGGGCGTTTAACACGGGGGTTTCACTCAATAAACCGCTATCATAGCACGTTCGTTCATGGCATATGAAACAATACCCCTAATTTCACTAAATATTGGAAAATACGTTCCAAAATCGTTTTTTAACCCCCTCCCAATATGCCTTCCCAATTTAAAAAAATCCCTATTTTCACTAGATATTGTATGTATCAATTTTTTCATTAACATTTTTTAGACCCCTTTATATTTCTACCTATTATATTGATATGATACCCCTCTTATGACCCCACATGCATTCTACAATGCACCTTGCTTCTTTCGATGTATATTGTGGATGCACATTACTTCACCCACAATGCAATTACTCAACCACATATCATTATGATTTGCAACATCTAATGGTCTAATGAAGAGATAGGAGATCACTTCTTATATGTCACTAGAACCAATGCACATAGTACAACATTTAGATTGCATGTTGCAGTTCCCCAATCGCTGACTAAGCCTGTTGTGGGCTAGGTATCCAAGACCCCAGGGCCTGTAACAAGCTCTAGGAGGTTGAATAAACCTCCCAAGGCCTGTAATAGGCACGAGTGGTTGGGTATTCAAGCCCCCAAGGCCTATCGAGAGCCCATAACAGGCCCTGGAGGCTTAGAGCCTCCCAAGGATATTGGTAACAACTGGATGAGTGTTATTAGTAACAATTGGCTTTCAATGACCACTGTCTCTCGACTATGATCGACTGGCAACCCACTTCACCACAAAACCCCTAGCCTCAAGCATGCCTCAAGATGCGATTTCCCTGCGTACTAGTAAGCCCGAGCCTTGCCTCAACCCGATTTATCATCCGACGGTGATCCCGCCATCTCCATTTGGCGGATATTTGTCAGCCTGCCCATATAAAAAATCCCCCAAAGTATTTTTGTATTGTTACATTAAATAATAAAAAACCCTTTGCCCCTTAATATATAAGCAATATAATTTTTAGGTTTTCATGAATATTTAATACCGCAATATGAATGAACGTGATATTATATTTCCTTCTAGTGAAGCCCTCGTGGCGTTTAACGTGGATACATCAGAGCAGTTGGAATAATAAAAAAAGTATTGAAGAGGTTATAAGAACAGTGTTGCTAACAATTTAAGCCCTAGATATACCACTGTGTTTTGAACTAGCAAATTTACCATCTCAGTCAATAGAAACTAAATTTCATCCTTTTTCACAGAAGAAAAGATAGTAGATGCTGCTGAAGAAGGCTGATAAAAAAAGGCCTTCAATGTCAAAAGAAAGGAAAACATAAGATTGCCAAAAATGAGATTGGTACAAACATAGAAGGGTATGTTATTAATGTGAAATGATAGATCATGTTGGTTGGAACCATAAAATTAGTGCAACATGTTTAAATGAGAGGGACAGAGAACAAGAAAGGATAAAATTGTTATTCATTAAGAAGAAGTTAATGCTATTATTAGTGAGGAGTTGTCATTTTGAATTGTTGCCTATAAGGTGAATCTTGGGGATAATGATCATTTTAATATGGTCATGGTTAAGTACATTTAAATTTCACAACTCACAAAGTGTTACATATGTATGAGGTGTTAAATACCCTAAGGTGCATGTGTGTGTGTCCTTAATACAAGGGAATTAAAGGTACATGTCACATATGAAAATGCTACAGGTGTATAATAGTGAAGTCCTAAAAATTGCAAGTAGACTCTTGTGCAATGGCATCTATTTACATGGACTGTGCATGTATATCAATACCTCTGCATCAATGAAACATTGTATCAATTTTGAATAAGTTGCTCTCTACGTGCAAATTTTTGGATGTTTTATGTTTCTGCTACTCTTTGCTTTCTTCAAGTTGTATCACAACCATGCCAGAATAGTCTTTGAGATTTGAAAAAGGTAGTCTGTTAGAACATTGCCACCCTTGTTCATTGAACATCAGAATATCAACCATTGACATTGAGAGTATAATTTGTATGATGTTTACTTTGTGAGCTTTCTGAGTTATGAGACTTGTGGCTTCAAATGGATTTGAGTTACATGTAGCCTGGTGGATATGCATCTTTCCTGGTTTGTAAAGAATTATTGAGTGAGGAACTTCTTTGCGCTATAACAAGAAATGATTGTTATCAATTGCCACCAATATGAGTTGCTGTTGATTCTCTGATACCACTCTAAGGCCAAGTAAAGGTATTTGTTCAAAAGGACAATAGCACCCCATTGAATAGACCAATAGAAGAGAACAAGCATGTAACTCAGTGTGAGCATTGTAGTAGACATGGGAAATGATTTTGGAAAGAGTATAATGGCCAAGTTGTTTTTGGATCAACAATATCAAGCAATTTGATGGACATCCAACCATTCAAGTCCTTGGAGAACCAAAAACACTTTAAAAGAAGCACCCCCGCTCTTGAAGCTCACTTCCTTTGGAATCTCGCTCCCAAAATGCTCCCATTTTTGGGAGTGCACTCCTGAGGTGCTCCCTAGGTCTATTATACTAGAAGCTCTGATACTAGGCTGATCATTTCATGACAATGTTATGGTACCTCCCTTCTTTTCCAAGCTCCTATAAAAGTTGTTACTGTTGATCATTTGATGACAATGTTATAAGTTATAACTACTAGATGATCGATGTTATATGGTCTAATACATGTTTTCTATAGCTAATTAAACATCCTACATGTTTATTAGATATAAATCCATCAAAATATATAATATATAAAAAATGCTCCTGAAACAAGAGCTTTTGAAAATTTCGCTTTTCACTCTGCTCCCATTCCCAACAACATAGACTTAGACCAATAAAAGGGAATCTGTCAATACAAGCAAGGCACTAGGTGATTTGTTTAGAAGATTGAACCAAGAAGCATATGTTCAAGGGATTGCAGATGACACTGGGAACTGGATCATAATACTTTGCAATAGGAACAAAACTGAAAGTACTCATCGAAAAAACTATTATGGGGGTTCCTGGAGATAATGATATTGATAATAAATATCCTAAAGTGTGTTTGTAATTGATACGAGGAAAAGAGAAAGAGGGATCAATTGTGTGTCACATATGAATGGATTGCATCATTAAGTGTTTAAGAGAAAGTATATAAAATTTCCTAAGATAATATAAACTCATTTTATTAAGGCGGATTATGCTTTCAGCATGAGGATCTGTGGAAGTGATGACTACTCGATTGCTTGTTCCAGATACATTGTTGAGAGTACAATAAATATATATTTTTTTGGTAGGAGATACATTTTATTTGGTAGCAGCAAGTTCAAGTGTTGTGATTGTTCTTTGACCCTTCTTCTCTAAAAGAAAATTTGATATTTTTCACCAAGGATGGTGATAACATATACAAGTCATGGTGACAATTAAGGGGATTTGTTAGGAACAAATGTATAATGTTCAAATGTATGATAATCTTTATCATACAAAAATGATGTAATTTATCTGTATCTTTACAAGTAGAAATATGAGGTGTGAAGTTGAATAGTTGTGTTAGGAAATTGAAGGGTAATGTTAGATACTTAAATTAAAGGTCATCTCAAACTTGTAAAGCATATGTGCCTCTTCTATAGCATAAATGAGCCTACCAAATAATAATTTCAAGTGGCCCTACCTTCTATCACTTCTTTATGTGCATCCTCTGAACTTTAGTCAGAACCTGCAAGCAAAGACATAGACATCGTGGTATTTTCCTCCTTCCTTTTGTTTGGGAGGAAATTTTGGTTGTACTTAAGCAAGAGAAAAGATTCTCATGATCAATTCATGACTCATGACACTAGAATGAATATATTCCACAATATAAAGCGAGCATAATAGTAGGGAGAAACCCTCGTCTCTATCAACCAACAATTTATCTGTTTTAGTTCCATGAGTGACATTTAATATCCCCGTCTTCTTCAATTTAGTTTTCAATTGAAATAAAGGGCCTTGAACACCATTCTGAAACCAAATTTCCACTTAATAGACAATTATCTTCTCCTGATATAGAGACAAATTCTCTCTGTTAGGGATTCCAATAGATTCTACCAATTGTGTGGCACCCTATATATTATCCTTTTCAGAACCATTTGACTTGGTTGAAGGCTTAGAAAATGATGTCTTTCTAGGTCTTGATACATTGAGAAATATCTCAATTATTCTTGAATGAACAACTTTTCAAATTTCAAGTCTGTGTGCCACTTAGATAACACAGTTGGCCACGTTAGCACAACAACTTTCCTTACCTTGTCATAGGCTTGTAAAGTATGATAAGATGCTTTAGTTTCATAACAAGCGCCAAGAAATTGTCAAAATTTAGATGACAAGCGAGTGGGTTGTAGAAAGGCAACACCGTAGCCATTCATTGAGATCCTCTCTGTTTTGAGAATAATTTAATATTCTCTAATAAACAGGGCCAACCACGTGAAGGTGGAAGCTCTTATGCCCCCCCCCCTCACATCACTCTCAATTCCCCATACCCAATGCATGTACTTGGAAAAAAAAATTACGTGCAAACATGCATATTTCATCATTAACAAACATTTACCATTCATTCAATAAAAGCTAACATTCATTAAACCATTCATTCATTCAATAAAAGCTAACATTCGTTAAACTATTCATTCATTCAGTAGGAAAAAAATCATGCATGACATTATATTATCAAAAATAATTACACAATATTTCTTCAGACACTTCTTTCTAATTTTTCTTCTCTTTACAAAATCAACAAGAATCTCATCTTCTTGAACTTCTTGTTTAGTTCTTGGTGCTTCATCAACTTGCCGAGATGTCTTCCTAGTAGATTACTCGCAATGTGGATAGATTAATCGCGACATGGATTTTGCAGCAAGGGTTCCAGATTTGCTGCAATAATGTGAAAATGTTACATCGATATATTATGTTATTATAATGACAAGTATTTCATTTAAAAAAACATTACAAAGGTGTTGTTTTACTTGTGGACACATCATGTTCTTCATATTCCTTTCTAGGATCAACTTGTACAGTGTGACCCTCTACATGCTCTGCAATTGAAACATGGAGAAGTACAATTAATGTTCACCATATGTAATGCTATATATAAAATTGTAGCATATGAATAAATTAATTACTAGGATTCGAAGCATGATCTTCGATTGGTTTTTTTCCATCCTCAACATTAAGGGGATTATTGATTTCCTGCTCAAAACAGAGTCAATATTTTATGTCAATTATTTATAACGATTAGATTGCACAAGTAATAAATCTTCATTAAACTATATAGATTTTATATACCTGTGCACCAGATGGATCACCAGAAGACAGTGTTTTCTCATACAAGCTTTTTCAGAGTTCAACAATAGCTCCAAATCCGTGCTGGAATCCAAGCTTCAAGTCTTCCCCAGTGGGAACTTCTTTGAATCAGTCGGCCTGCATATTTGCATAATGTAATGAGTTTACATTTTGCGGTGCAATAAAACGAAAATAATTTGCAATTTATTATTTGGATGCATTATTGGTTTTTTGATACTTACAATTCGTGCCTCCAAATTCAAATAACCACCAGGCCCAAGCTTGTGCTGACCAATTTTTTCTAGTCTTTCCTTTGTGGCCTTTGATGTGTTTGACAACCTATGAAAGTGTTGAAATACATTAGATGTTCCAAATTCGATATAAAAATTAATAATAATAAGGTTTAGAATTTCATTGTGGAAAGTATTGCATACCTCCTTGTTCCTAGTGGTAGCTTTCCTTCTTTTCTCAGAGCCCTCTCCTTTCCATCTTCCCCTAGGGATTTCCATTCTCTTGCTAGAATCATCGGAGGGCGCTCATACGTAGGGTTCCTTTCTAGGTGAACCCTATATTGGTCTCGAACAATCTTCATATGTTGTCTAGCCTTCTTTAGGACCGTGGCTCGATCGAAGGTCTCATTGCCGAACAGGCCAACCAACCGATTAGTGAGCTCATCTTTTAAAATTTTCATTTGTTTATCCCACCTTGTGCGGATGGTGGGCCCGAATATCTCCAAGGAAAAATCATTGAGATGTTTATAAAAAACATCATTACCTGCAAAACAGTCGTGCCATCATTAGTTGAAAAAAATGTTTTATCGGTATATTACAATCAAATTATAAACACTAACTTGAACAATGTATAATTACCTGGGATCTTCTCTATCTTTATTACAACGATATCTTCGTCCACCAAAAATGTTGTCTCTATTGTACCCATGCTAGTGACACGGGAATATCCAGGAAATGTTGCTTCAGTAATATCAATACTAGCAGGCTCTGCATCGACCCCTTCTTCTGCATGATCTGGTGTGCGTTGGTCAGTAGTGGGTGCACTCACATCTGGCCTCGGGGGTGTTGCTGAATGTTTAGTCAACAACAATGGCACATGAGTAGATGTATGTGGAGTCATTTTCTCATGTAATGTCTCTCCACGAGCATCACTAGGGCCAATATCACCTTGACCAATAGTGTGTGGTAATAGAAAATCCTGTAAATACAAACCATATTTTATAAGTTCATTATCATATAAAAGTAAAAATTATAAAGTTCTAAATGAATTTATATTATGATTCAAGATTCTGCAACTTACTTGTAAGGCATGAGATCTCTTTACCAAAACATCAACCTTGGCTTTAATCTCATCTGTCTGCGGCAGAATGAATAACAGATAAAGGATATCCTCATTAATTTTTTTCAAGGTCTTCTCTATCAGCTTAACTGGCTCTAGAGAAGAACCAATGTCAGCATCACGCATCAACTCATACACATCAAAAGCTATTAATTGTTGTGATGTTGTTTCATACGCCGAATCATTGTTCTGCAACAAAAATATATAAAACATTACTGACGTGAAAGCAATAGACTGAGGCGGGGGCGGCAGGCGCGGGGGGGGGTCATCTATGACCCCGGAGGAAATAAACTAGTGGATTTCTCTTGGGGTCTTGGACTCGGAACCAACAATCAAGCTGAATGGCTTGCCTTGTTTCACTCCCTAGAATTAGCAGTCACCCTCAACATGAATCGTCTTCAAGTTTTTGGGGACTCCAAGCATGTTATACAGGCAATGATCAATGGCGCCCCACTAAAGACAGACAAAAACCGGAGAATACAGAAAAGAATAAAGCGCCTCACCCTCCCAAAAGATACACTCTACTTCCATGTGCTAAGGGATCTCAACGGCTATGCAGACACTCTCGCCAACAAAGGAGTCAAGTTAGATTTGGGGCATGTAATTCTAAACAATGTCTCTTCTTATCATTTTATCCCTTAATGAATTTTTGGTTTAGCCCTTATACACCTTGGCATTGTCATAGGCACGATGGCCCTTGGTTTAACCCCCCTCAACCTTGGATTTGCTATGGTCATGTTAATTTTTGTTTTAAACACTCCCTTCCACGCTCCCGCGGCGTTCCTTGTCCTGGACTCCACCCTCTCCACCGCCATCACATGGACCGAGACTCCCAGCAAACTCCACGTATCCCACTCCACGTGACGGGTACTTCTCTCACGCCCGGGAATTTATCAACGAAGGCGAAGGTGGTTGATTTCAATAGCACGATGGCCATTCTCCCTCTCGACGCTCCCAGCTCTGCTCTGCATCCCTTTCTTCAGCATTTCGCAGAGCTGTTTGTAGGTACTCTCCCGGCTGATCACGAGATGGACGGGGTCAGGCAGGCGATTGTCACCTTGAGCCGCCTCACCTCAGACATCAAGGTTTATCTGTCCAGAACCTATTCTGCAGTCTGTAATACCGATAACAAAATCGATGAACTCGTGGAGGAGGACAAATTTATTCACTCCAGGCTCACCAGTTTGGAAACACGAATGGAAGGCATTGACAGAAATGTAATTGATCTCATTGGGAAGATTGACAGTGTGAAAAACGACCTCTCTGTTCTAGTTTGCAAAACGCAGCTCAGCTTTGCACAGGAGGCTCCAATGGCGAATCTGGAAACGGCAGAGGCGACTTCAGTTAATCAACAGAACTATGGATAATGGCACTTATCTGGTGCAGGTTCCTCCCAGCTGTCTGTTTTAAATGTTTTTTTGCCTTAAATTATGTAACCAGTTTGTGAGGATTTACCCCACTAGCTACAGTAGTTTTCTTATGAATTTTGATAGTAAAAGCTTTCAGAGGACAGACTTTAAAAACCTCTGCAACTTTCCTTTGTTAAATGCAGAATATGAAATTTTGATAATGTACTGAATGGCTGTGCACAGCCTTTGTTAATATCAAACCTTCTTCCCTGTTTCTGTTTAAAAAAAAAAGCAATAGACTGAGGAAAAAAGTATATTAACAAAACATATCTATCATCATAGATTCCTAAAATTACAACTAGGTTTACCTGATGCCTCGATGATGGTGTCGTCTGATCCAAATCTGGGGACTTTCCCTGATCATCCCCCTACAAAAAAGAAGTAGAAAACATTATCACAATGAAACCAATATACACACGAAAAAGACATAACAAAAAAACATTATGCTACATATTATATTGGTACAATTCCAATGAATTATAGCTGCTGCCTCGAGGATCGTCTACTCATCGGATCAATGGTTATAGGTGACCTGCCCCGATCTACTAATAGGGAGGTACCCCTTACAGAACCCTGCATCAAAAACACAGAAAAAAAGTATCTAAATGAAACCAAAATAATCACTGAAACAATATAATAGCAAAACATTTTGACGTATTTAAATTGTACAATTACAATCAGGTTTACCTGTTGCCCCGAGGCTATTGTCGTCTGATCAACAGTCGGGTGGCTTCCTCGATCAACACTATGCATCAAATATAGATAACATTATATAAACCAAACGAATATACTAATGAAAAAACATAACAAAAAAACTTTTTGTACATATTAAATTTGTACAATGGCATCAATGTATACCTGTTTCCTCGAGGTAGGTCTGGTATCATCTACTGCTAGGGAGGTGCCCCTTACAGAACCCTGCAGCAAAATCATAGAAAAAATTACCTAAATGAAACCAAAATACTCATTGAAACAATATAATAACAAAACATTTTGACGTATTTAAATTGTACAATTACAATCATGTTTACCTGTTGCCCCGAGGCTGCTTTCATCTGATCAACATCCGGGTGTATTCCCCAATCAATAGTCTGCATCAAATATAGATAACATTATATAAACCAAACTAATATACTAATGAAAAAACACAACAACAAAAAACTCTTTTTTCATATTATATTTTTACTATTACAAAGACATATACCTGCTGTCTCGAGAAAGTTGTACTCCTCTGACTAGCTACTGGGGAGATGCCCCGATCACTACATTGCGAAGTAAATATAGAAAATTTAAATTAAATTATAACAATAAACTAACGAAAAATCCTTAAGATGTTAAATCCATTAATAAAAGGTTGGGTAAATTGTTAGATGTACCACTCCCATAGTAACCGTGTTTGTATCTACTCGATTCAAATTGTAATTAATAAACAACTCTTACCTTGCAGATATTGATTTAATGGCACATACAAAAACATGGTTTCCTTCACGCCCCTCAAATTCGCAGTTGGGTTGCTTAATTGTTGACCCTGGTTGTGTACTGTTTATAAACCCCACAATATTCCCTGTGGCCTTTGGCCTTCCGTCAATGTACAACATTGCTCCTTTATTTTGATCTTTGTCTTTTAGCTATAAATAATTTGCTGACAATCCATATCTACGCATACTTCGTGTATATTGGACCAGGCACATCCAATATTTGTAGTTGTAACAGGGTCCAACATACTCCATCAATTATGTACATTTGTCGTAACATATCTTTATGCCATCCATGCAAAACAACCCCAAACCATGTAATGACGATGGTGCAGTTCGATATATCCTCTCGTTCACACAAAAATCTATGTTCATTTGAGGAATATCCTTGGGTACCCATTGTTTCACTAGATGTTTGTACCTCAAGGGAACCTCGATGTCGCATATTGTCTCATCATCATAGGAACATGACCCCCCTTCAGTGAGAAAAATTTCCATGCGTTTATGGAATTTTGTTCTGATATGTTGACATCTGGTTGATATAACTCTTGTAGACCTACTGGATGTCTCACTTTCCTCTAGCCTTCGTAAACTACCCTCGCTCGAGGAAGACAAATCTGACAAATACCTGTTTGGTTCTACCTGCACCATGGGAAAAAAGTTCAAATAAGACCTTGTTGGGTATGCATAATTCATATTAGAAAATTACAAGGCATTAAGGCGTGCATTTTTCCCTATCATCATACATAGTTACCATGCCACCACCAAATGTAAACTCATTTCTTTTATTACATCTAATAAACAAGTACTACTGAAACTAAATAGAACAATAGTAACAAAACATAATTTTCATCTCTTTCGACTTTTCCACATTAACACTACCAGTTGGCTCATTGTGTTAAAGTAATCTTTAGTAACATGTAATTACTAACAATAGTTAATCAACATTAACATGAGTAAATAAGATAGTTTTAGGGTACTTACACCGTAATGTGGAACTTTCTTGTCGGATACTCAAAATTATTACTTTCAGTGAAACTGTACCTCTCAGAGGTCAGCCAGCACTAGGAACCCACTAACCCTACTAAAGGGTAAGTACAAACCAGAGAGAGAGAGAGAGAAAGGTTGTATGCAACAATAGTTAGATAAAGACAGTTACATTCATAACAGAAGTTAAATAAAGCACAAAGAAAAATTACAACAAAAGTATTAGTGCAAGTAAAAGCTTAACAGAAAAACACATATTTGATCACCAACAATTTTTTCTGAGAGGAAAAGTCTTAACTACTTAATACAAAAAATTAAAAATAAAAATAAAAATTAAAAATTAAAAATTAAAAGTAAAAGTAAAATAATAAAATAAAAACGAGTCATAAATAATAACATAAATCATAAGTGGAGTACTAGGGTCATTTATGGGACAAACAACCATAGTACCCAAAGGACCAAAAACATGAAAGGGTGGTACGAACAACTCAAGATGGGTGAAATGACCCTATCAACCACACGCCAAGGACAAGGTACCACAAGACCAATAAACAACAGGATGTAAGGACCAAAAGTAAATCAACCATTGTGGGGAAGGTACAATCAGTCATCTCTCTCTCAAATGTACAAATGTTCCATATAACTTGAAAGTTCATCATCACTGTATGAAGAAGGTTCCACAAAGATCATGTGTTCATGATGAGGTATATTTGTGATGAGGTATATCGGCCATGGGAATGAGTGTGACGCTAAACAAACAAATCTCATACATTAATGCCCATAATTGGTAAAGGAATGCCCATAATTGTTGGCACACAATTTGGAAAAGAAAGTTTTGAGTCTGTCAAGCACACCCGATATCTAGAGTATGAGCAATATAACATCTAAACTACCATATTGGATTCCAATTTTATATAAAGTCATGACAATGTGGGGTAACCATGCATCCATGCAATAGCTCCTTGTGACTACCTCTTATTTGACATGCCAAAGAGATGGGAGGTCAAATAAGGTCAAATATATGCAATAGCTCCCTGTAACTACCTCTTATATGCAATAGCTCCTTGTAACTACCTCTTATTTGACATGCCAAAAAGATAGAAGGTCAAATAAGGTCAAATATATGCAATATCTCCTTGTAACTACCTCTTATTTGACATGCCAAAGAGATAGAAGGTTAGATAAGGTCAAATATATGCAATAGCTCCTTGTAACTACCTCTTATATGCAATAGCTCCTTGTAACTAATTATTATCAATGATGGATGCTTGCATAATAAAAATAATTATTATCTAGACATGACATTAATATTACCATTTATTCCAGATACCTATAAAATGTAAGAATGCAGTACAATTGAGGGTCAATTAAGATATCATGAAGAGTCAGGAAAGAAGTAGTTAGAATATTTTCTAATTAAAATCCAAAATACAATTATTATCGACACAAATTCATATTGCCATTCATTCTAGAGCAAAGATCGGTTTGTAATTTTTTGGCATGTTGTGTTATGTTTATTATATATATATATATATATATATAATAAACATAAAACATAAAACATAAACCATAATAAACATAATAATATAATGCATTAAACATTAAACATTAAACATAAACCATACATATAATAATATAATGCTATAGTTGTGATGAGATATGACATATCTCAAGAAATCATCCACTCTTAAGAAGGCCAAGTTGGGGGTATTGCAAAAGCATTAACCATGTTAGGGATGATATATCCCTAACCTATATGCAAAATGATATCCCTAGACATGTGAGCCATCCCTATTGTTACATATCTTCAAATGGGAAAAATTTACAAGCAAAAGTTTCTGTATGCAAGGATTGTATGATTTCCTTTAGCTATGTACTTAGTCCATGAGGCTGAAAGTCAAATGTAATGACCAAACATTATATATCTCTACTATGGACCATGGAATGGTTTGTGCGAATGATACTAAGGGTGCATAATCCTAACCAAACTTATATCTTGGTTGGGATTTGTGTGCCAAATAAACCCCTATAAACTTACGATTTGCAAGCTAACATCATGACCAAAAACACTTCATATTAATGAAGTATTTGCAAATCAACAAATAAGAGATTCAATATTATAAGATAATTTCTTTTAGAGGTTTGGCATAGATAATAAGGATTCCAGTTATATGGGATTATAATGCAACATTATACCCCTTTTTGATAGATTATATGATGTGTTTTAACCTTGTCATATTGTATAAGTTGAACTTCAATGTATGAGTGATTTCCAATACAAAGTAGTAGAATTAAAATCTTGTATGATAGTGTGTGGGGACTATGCATTTCACAATATGAAACAGAGCATTAGGTATCTGAGAAAAGGAAGTTATGGTGCAAGTTTTAAGTCACTATTTGACACTAGAGAAGACTTGATTTTGACATCCAAATCTGCAAAACTATTTGCACAAATGGTAAACGATTTCATTTTAAAAGGATGCAATAGGACTTGCAAAATGATACAAAGTAATATCAAAATTCATATTGATACATAGTGACTAAGGCATTTTTGTATATAGTCTAGGGGTTCTAATTAAGGTTTGGGATATCTCTATTGGTGTTAGGGGATGACGCTTCCATTGAATTTTTTGAGTCCACTTGCATAGAGAGTTGTGGGGGAGGGCCTATTACATGATTCTTCAAAATATGATTGAGTAATGTCCCATTAAACTTGCAAGTGCTATTGACCTTACTTATTCTCTCCTAGAATATCTAGGGAGTTCTCTTTTCATCCTAAAATTGATTGTCTAAAATGTAAGTCTCCAACTATTGCAACTAATCTCCAAGTGCTTCTGCATTGATTCCGCTCTTAAAGAGAGGAATGAAAGATTAACAAGGACTAAAAAAAACTATGTGGGAAGCTCAATGGTGTTGCAAAATATCAAATATATGGATTAGAACTACAGTAATGCATCCATAGGTCAAATCACGATGACCCATCGAGCCAAGCACCATGGCTACATCTAGGAGGCTGATGTCTGCTCGAAGCTGCCAAAAACATCAACATTTTCATGATGTCTCTTCATTAATTATTATTATTATTATTATTATGTTCATAACAACTCCCAACCTCCTTGGGTATATTTTGTATTCATGATAGACTTTTTGACCTTGTCAAGGCACATTCTCTCTCTTAGAGGTACAACCCCTTTCTTGATAAGGTTGGTTAGGGTTTTGAGCATTGATTGTGTGTTGATTGACCATGTCATGTGGAGGATATTACTATTTGCTCCTCCCTAGGATAAATATAGGGTTGTAGCCAAGGATATTATTATTTTACTGGAGGGTTGTCTAACCAAGAAACTCTATATTAGAGACCCCTCCCCTTGGCTATTGTTGTTGTTGATTAACATTTGAGAGATCCATATTCTTTGAAAGAGGCTTTGGGATACTTGTAGAGATTATCTTGCAGTGTGAGGAAAATGTTTTGGCAATAAAATACTTGGATTTGGTACTCAACTCTTCTCATTCAAATGTTAGCAACTTGGTTCATTTGAATAGTAAGGTATGCTAGGTTGAAAAACAACTTATGTTTTTTTTTCTTCTGTTTCTTCTTATAAATTTTAGTAATTGGTTTAGATATTGTAATTTGCATCTAAGGAGTAATTACATGTTTCTTCTCACCATTTTGCTAAGGTTTATATCAAGTTGCTAGTTCAAAGGAGCATCCCCATAGAGACCTTTTCATAGGAAAATTTTGCATCTAATTCCAGAAGTCTAGAATAATTGTGGCATGTCTATGCATTTCATGACCCCATATGTGCAAGGATAAGCAAGGCACTAATCTCACTCATCAACCACCTTAAAATTAACAACTTTCTTTACTTTTTTGTTTATTTGAAATTTGGAAACTACACTTTGTTAGATCATAAGAACATATTTCAAATTTTAATGCCTAAGGGTTTCAAACAACAATTATTTCTATCTTAGGCTTCATTTTGTTAACTTAAATTTCTGGAAAATCTTATCGGTATTTGATCTTAAGAACATAAAATCTTATCGGTATTTGATCTTAAGAACATAAAATCTTATCGGTATTTGATCTTAAGAACAGAACTACACTAATGCATCCATCAAATTGGGAAGCTCAATGGTGTTTCTTATAAACTGTTAACTCCATTAAACTAAAGCACAGTTACACTCATAGTTTTGCACTTGTTTTTGAGATTTCTACAATCTCAAAGAATAATGATAGTCACTCAACAGAATCTATCACAAATTATTGTTCTACACTCATTTTTCCAAAAAACTTTATTATATATTTTTAAAAGAAGTACAATAGAAAATACAATAGCTCCAGTGTTGTGTACAACTGGAGGGCCAATTTCACTCAAGCTGTGTAAGCTAAAATGCTTTATTAAACTATGTATGGTTGTAGGGCCCATTACAAGGCTTCGTCTCTATAGAGTCTAGAATTAACAATTCAGTCCATTGTCTCTATAATCTGTCCAACCTAAAGCATTACGTAGCATATATATTTATAAATCACAATTGATTGGTAGAGTTTGTTTTCTCATTTCCTTCACTTCTCTATACCTACACTCTTGTACCTGTGTGTTGCTCAATCTCCAAAGTTGAGCTAAAGTGTGATCTACTTAATTTATTTCTTGATTTCAGGTAGGCATTACACTTCCAGTAATAAAAGTTGGCTAAATAATTGATCAATGTTCACTAAGGCAACTTATGTTCTCTCACCATCACCACGTTTGCAATTGACAATAGCTTATGCATTTGTATGGTTGTTCTCTCAAAGGACAGTACTCGAGCTTTGACACACTACACCAAAACGTTTGGATAGACATGGAGGTCAGTCAATTATTTAGTTTAAATGGTATTAAATTAAATCATTTGATTATCTTTTGCAGTGGCTTACAAATACAGTCAAGCTGAGAATAATCTTGTAACTGCAACTATAGTGAAACTGAATAGAAGTTTTTTTTTAATGTTTTTACCTGATTTGTTTTAGTTTTCAGTGAAAAATCTCTCTTTTATAAAAATTAAAAAGTGACAAAATAGTTATATTCGAAGGACAATTGTATTCTTTCAAATATTCCCTTCAACCTGTAAACATGGAATGGGTTACCAGATCTTTAGACATTATGAATAATATCAAACAAAGGGCCTTCTAGCCAGAGCTAACACTTTAACCTAGGATTAGTCGACCACTGTCATCTAATCAAAGGCTAGAAAATACATGAGTTTGCTTAAATTCCTTGAACATAAGGATAGGGTTTCACCTAATCAACAATATAGGGTTTCACCCACTCAGCAAATATGCCTCACTTCCATGCGTATAGGGAAAATATGTTGATTTTCAATTCTCTTGTTGGCTAGACAATACATGAGTTTGTTTAAATTCCCTGAACATAAGTATAGGGTTTCACCCACTCAACAAATATGCCTCACTTCCATGCGTGTAAGTTCGAGAGGGATAGGGCCCTGGTTGCATCGTTGTAGAGGTTTCATAGAGATCGAGGAGGGTCAAATTCTTTGTTTGTATGACTGTGTCCTTCCGAATAGAATCTAGCCCATAAGCCCAGTCCAGCAATGATTGTTTCCATCCCAGCCCAACTAAGCAACCCAATCCCTATACCACATGAGGATTTAGAGGTGCCCAATGCAAACAAAATGAAAACCCCCACAAATCAACTTCTCAAAGATTTAAATTAGATGAACCCAAGGATAAATGCCAATACGTCTCCATCACAAGCACAAATGAGTTCGAAGAGGGTTTTACTAACCAATTTTAGAGGCATTGGATCCTATGCAGCTATGCTCGGTGACCTCTGGTTCAGACCTCGACTTCTCTTCCTCTACCACCTCTATTTTGGACCACAATATCCTTTGCTACCTACGGCTTAGCAGGAATGCCAATGTACTTGGTTACCTATGCAACTCTGCTTGGTAATTAAGCAGGAATGTCTCTCTTTGTGTGCTAGAGGTAATTCATGGGGTTTCAAGTGTTGGCCTCTCTTTGCACACATGGAGATGGTAGCCTACACACCGATTCACATGTTATATATTGTTAAATACCCTCATTTTATGTTATGTTATACATTAGGCCCATGATATTAGAGCCCGACCATTTCACATACATTTACCAATGGTTTAACATTTATGGAGAAGACATTGTAGTGGGCATGTTCTCTTGTTCAAAGACACCATTAAGTGTGGTGAATTCATAGTTGGAGTCATAATTTAATATTAGATGTGTTAGTTTTTCATCATTTAATTCAATATGATCTAGGATCTTAACTGAGAGAACAACATGTACAGCATATCAAACATAAGAGACAAGAGACACAAAACATTTCACCGGGGAAAACCAAGAAGGTGGAAAACCCCACAACTTCCTCAGAGATAGAATGAGCACCAATACAAAGATCACAAAGATCAAACCCAAAAACAAGAGATAGTCTCCTAGCAGCTTCTCCTCCTCCACTTGTGTGCACTCCTCGTCTCTCTCACTAATGCGAAGTGAGTGAGTGAATGAATGGATAAATAGAGAGGTGCTCCTCTCTATTTATACTTTACCTTTACTTTCCTTTTACTCTAACTGGGCCGAACTCCCTTAGGAGAGTCTAATAACCCATTACCACTTGTCACTGGGCCGACCCCACTAGGGTGGTCTAATAACCCTTTAACTCATACAGAGCCGACCCCACCAAGGTGGTCTAATAACCCATCAAGTATAAGTTACAACACTTACAATATAACTTGCGACACTTGTAAATACAAATTGACGACACTTCCAATCGGAGGAATAATACATCTCCGTTGGGGATACAATAAAGTACAAATGTAATGCATACAATAT